>OY757909.1:22679484-22739484 GCA_963585895.1 Sepioteuthis lessoniana
TTTAATGGCATATCAAACTCTATAGGTTATTTAATGCCAGAGCCTTTTTACACATATACTATATATATATGATTTGTAAACGCATATCATTAATACACACCAGGATTCTATTATTTCGACTGGAATATTTCACAATCCAAATAGATATTATCTAGTATTGTTTATTACCAAACTCTAAAGGTGCCCGTGGTGTAATGGTTATCATCGTAGGAAATGGACACGGCGACACGAGTTCAAATCCTGGACGAGACTAATTGCACTTCACATAGCACTAATACCCTTGGGAAAGGTTTGATTCCAATTATTCTCCCTCCAGCTATGGGTAAATAGTAGGACAGACTAGGTTCTTCAGCCTTGGTGAGGCAACTAGTCTAGGAGAAGGAAAACTCTGAATTCAAACCTGATAAACTCCGCTTGAAAATTGACCTTGTGTCATATCCTGCCCGAGCGGAGGGGTCGGTAAATAGGATTACCAAACTCTAAAGAACTGAGTTTGTTTGTTTGTTTGTTTGTTTTTGTTTTTTGCTTGTTTATTTATTAATTAATTAATTAATTAATTTTTTTGTTAAATGGGATATCAACCTTTGTGGGGAATTTAATGCTAAAGTTATCCTTGTAAAAAAATAAACTAGGAGTAATATTTAACAGATACGCAGGTTGGTAGAATAAGGGTATTCATAACTTTCCTAAAGGTATTAGTTCGAAAGTAAACATAATAGCGCGACTTGAGTTCGAACTCGCTTACTAAGATGTCACAGTCCAGTACGTTAGCCACTGCACCACCCCCAACAGAATTTAAATCCGGTCAATAAAAATAAAATTGCATGAATATATATAAAAGACGTACTTATTTGTTGACAGTTACATATTTATATTTTTTTTTTCGGAGTTTCAGTGCAGCATTGTTCGGTAATAAGTAATACATAATAATATCCGTTTTTATTGTGTAATGTATCAAGAGAAATAATAGAATTTTGGTTTCTTTATCTTTGAAAATAAATTAATTCTTATTTTCAAAAATTGGTTAAGGATTACTTATTCAAGGGGAATACTGTACAAACAAGCAAAAAATAAATAGTAGATTTTTTACACGTACGATAATATGTACTTTTCCAAGAAGAGTGTTCAGAGAAGAGGTGAAAAATGATATGAGCCTGGCTTAAAAATCAGGATTCTAAAAACCAGATTTCAAAAATGACCACAATAAGACTGTGTTTACCCCGGAGTCACACACACACACACACACACACACACAGATATATATATATATGCACTACTTGGATGCTAACTAAACGGATGGAGAAGAAGCTGGACGGCAATTACACAAGAATGTTGCGAGCAATATTGAATAAGTCCTGGCGGCAACACCCAACAAGGCACCAATTATACGGCCACCTGCCTCCCATCTCGAAAACTATCCAAGTTAGACGAACCAGACATGCAGGACACTGCTGGAGAAGCAGGGACGAGCTCATAAGTGATGTACTCCAATGGACCCCCACGTATGGCCGAGCAAAAGCGAACATACATACAAAAGCTATGTGAGGATACGGGATGTAGCCCTGAAGACCTGCCAGAGGTGATGAACGATAGAGAAGTGGCGAGAGAGGGTCAGAGATATCCGTGCTAGCGGCACAACATGATGATGATGATGATGATGATATATATATATATATATATATATATATATATATTAACAGTCAAACCCTCTAAATGAGGGTTTGAATACTCTAAACTGCATCCACTGCAGAGAGGTAAGGTATATCCTTGGTATGACACTATATTACATTGGATGGCGAGGCTCCAATTTTTAAGATCTGGTGAGTGTGACGTACTTCTTCATTGCCATTATTCTCAGGTCCACTCTGAGTAGTGATACCCTATCTATGAGTCAAATAAAACTGTTTTAAAATTATTCGTATTTAATAGTACTTGATACCATGTAACTGTAAATTATTTGTATTAAGAATAGTTACTTGAAGCTTTAAGTGTTTACTAAACAGGATAATTAGTTACTTAAACCCATATAACTGTGTGCAAACAAATAACTACGATTAAATAGAAATACTTATTTGAACTCACATAATTATTAGTATTAGAAAAGAATACTTGAAATCATACAAATGTGAGCTAAAAAAAAACTCTTAAGAAACAACTACAAAAAAAATGTAAATATAAATGTACGCTGAGCTCAATTCCTTAATCTCCGGGCATAAAATAACCCTACGCAAGCTGACATGCCGTTAAAATCAATCATTCCACCAACGGAGACATAAGTAAACTCTGGTCAGTGTGCTAACCGTCTAGTGATGCTGTAATCCGAAACGGATGGTTTGATCAGCAAGAAGAAATATGGGTAGGTTTCGGCGCCTACTTGCAATTTTAAAGACTCAAGTGTCTCCCGCGATAACCATCTACGCTTCCGTCACGCTCTGTAACATGGGAAATAAACGCAGGCAAGCTCATACTTCAATCTAATTACGTGTCAATGTAGCAGAAATTGGCAGAACCTATTGAGTAATACGATCATACATTAAAAAAAGATGTCAACAGAAAAATGACGTCAAATTCATATATCTGCATGTATATATATATATATATATATATATATATATATATATATATATATATATATATATATATTATGAGAGTGTTTGTCGTCAGTAAATCACTATGTGGTTATGTGTCGAACCAAGTGCAATATAATATGGAGAGTGCTCAATACCTAGGATAGAGCTATTATAGTTAAATAATTATTATATTATAATTAAATAATAATTGGATTAGATATATATATAATATATTGGATTAAATATATATATGATATATATTTATTTATTATCATTTTATATATATATATATATATATATTATTCTAATTTTTCCATACAGCGTGTGAGAACACCCTGTCCTCATCAGCCACCAACCAGGGGGCGATGACATATATATATATATATATATATATATATATATATATATATATATATATTAGACGCCTACTATATATATATATATATTTATATAAAGACGCAAAAGTGAAGAGGTATATAAGAAACTGATATATTATCTAACACCAGATTAAAAAGTTGACCTGTGATATGCAATTTAAACTGATGCTATAAAACAAAGAAATAAAAGAATTGCAAATAGGTAAAGTAAGTAAAGTTGTCTCCCTTAGTCGAGGATGACCCAAAGGCTCCCTTTTCAATAGCTACTACACCGAGGTGTAGGGGAGGGGACTACTCCTTTCCCTGGATTGCCTCACTTTACACTTGATCCTAACCTTTTCAAAAACTACAACACCGAGGTTTAGGGAAGAAGTCTACACCTTTCCCTGCATAGGTTTACTTACCCTTGATCTATACCTTATAAGGCTGAGTGTTAAGCAAGGCGGCATCAAGTACCATTTTTGGAGTCTTTAGTATGACTCGACCTGGGATTGAACACCGATCTCTCGGCGGACACTCTTCATATTAGGCCAATGCAAATAGGACACGGACATAAATATTCTAAAAACAGAAGAAGCTCACAAATATTGATCTTCGGTGATCTCAGCGTCACCAGGCCATAACTGTTTATAATTATTGTTGCTTGGTTTATAGTTTCGACTTATTTAATACGTAATCTCCTGAATCTCCTGCAGAGAGTTAAGACTCCCACCCAACCCTCCAAAAAAGTGATGTCCAAGGTATAGCACTTAACTTTATCTGTTGATGAGGCTTCAGTTCTGGAGGTCTGGGGAGTCTTAAGTACCCTTTTAAAGCCAAGACGTCCTGTTCGAACATACATACAGCAGCCATGTGAGGATACGGGGTTTAGCCCTGAAGACCGACCAGAGGCGATGAACGATTGGGAGAAGTGGCGAGAGAGGGTCAGGGATATCCGTGCTGGCGGCATGACATGATGATGATGATAAAAACATAAGCCACTTTACATGAGGTATCATGTCATTAAACTCCAAGGTCCACTCGAACCCGGAATGGTAGTACCTTTTAGGGTCCCATCAATGGGTCAAATATATCTGTTTAGAATTATTCGTATTCAATAGGACTGTGTGCAAAAAAAACGACTCTTAAATGGAAATAATTACTTGAAACAATATAAGTTAATTTGGCCGACCTCAGTCACGGGCGACCTAAAAGCTCCCTTTTCAAAAACTATAATACCGAGGTGTAGAGAAGAAAACTACACCTTTCCCTGGATTGCTTTACTTACCCTTGATCTATACCTTATAATACTGAGCGTTAAGCAAGGAGGTATCAAGTACCATTTTTTGAGTCTTTAGTATGACTCGACTTGGGATTGAACCCTGGTCTCCCGAACCATCAGTTAATCTCGAACCATTAAGCTAATAGATACAAGAATGATTGAAACCATATAACTATGTGCAAGTTATTTGTCTTAGATAAGTTTGGCTTCTTTGTTTAATGGTACAAGGATCATTAAATAAGTTTCCAAACTTTGAACTTGAAATCATAAAAATTGGTCAGTCATCTCAGAAGATGTATAGCAATAACATACTGAATTTCCAAGTGTCTATGACAATTTTAAATGTCTGCACAAAAAAGTCTGGAAACTCATAAAAGGCACCACGTATATCAACCTTCGTGGGTTATTTAATGTCAAATCTATCCCTGTAGAAGAGCAGTGATGCTGCTTAACCAACTGCTGGGAGTAGAAAGAGGTTCATATTTTCCCTACATTAAACGTAATAGCATGACTGGAGTTTGAACTCACTGATTCCGAGATCACAGTCTACTTATTACGTCACGAAGATTCGCTGTATTAAGTTGGAATATTTGACATCATATAACAGTGTGCAAAAAAAGAGTCTCAAGAAATAACGACACAAAAAAAATGTAAAAATAGACGTACAGCGAATGCGATTCCCTAACCTCTGAGCATAAAATAACCCCAGAGATATTGACATGTCTTTAAAAAAATATAAATATTCATTGGCCGTTTCTTTTATTGCTGAATAATATTTCTCCTTATATTCCGATCATTCATATTTATCTTAAGATAATATTATCTTGGTCTGATTTCTTTTAAAATATTCATTCATTTTTCTGTTTCTCGCTCAATATTTTCCCTTCTTTTATTTTTATCTTATGTCAAATTTTCTGTCCGATATTTCTTTTCTTTCTATTACACCCATTGCTATCATTTCCATTGGTTCTTTATTTTTCTTTATTCTGATTTTCTAATAAAAAATTTCTCTCTTTTTATTTTTCATTCATAATTTTTATTTATTCTTACAGCAGCTTTTTTGTTGTAGTTTCTTTCTTTCTTTTTCTTTTTTTCTTTTTTTTTTTGAGGGGGCTGAGCTTACAAAATATAAACTAAGGAATTTGTGTTCTATTTTTAAAAAAGAAGCTGTAGTGATTAAAACACGAAGGTTAAATAAATAGGTATTTAAAAAGGAGAAGTAAGCAAAAAAAGGTGAAAATACTCGAGAAATTACGATGTCATTGATAACATCAAAGACCATTCATGCCTATTATGTCTAAATAGGATTATGAAGAAAGAAAGAAAGAAAGAAAGAAAGAAAGAAAGAAAGAAAGAAAGAAAGAAAGAAAGAAAACAATCACATTGAGAAAGAAGAGAAACAAAGATATAAATACAGAAATACAGAAAATCAAAAGAAAGAAAGAAAGAAAGAAAGAAAGAAAGAAAGAAAGAAAGAAAGAAAGAAAACAATCACATTGAGAAAGAAGAGAAACAAAGATATAAATACAGAAATACAGAAAATCAAAAGAAAGAAAGAAAGAAAGAAAGAAAGAAAGAAAGAAAGAAAGAAAGAAAGAAAGAAAGAAAGAAAGAAAGAAAGAAAGAAAACAATCACATTGAGAAAGAAGAGAAACAAAGATATAAATACAGAAATACAGAAAATCAAAAGAAAGAAAGAAAGAAAGAAAGAAAGAAAGAAAGAAAGAAAGAAAGAAAGAAAACAATCACATTGAGAAAGAAGAGAAACAAAGATATAAATACAGAAATACAGAAAATCAAAAGAAAGAAAGAAAGAAAGAAAGAAAGAAAGAAAGAAAGAAAGAAAGAAAGAAAACAATCACATTGAGAAAGAAGAGAAACAAAGATATAAATACAGAAATACAGAAAATCAAAAGAAAGAAAGAAAGAAAGAAAGAAAGAAAGAAAGAAAGAAAGAAAGAAAGAAAACAATCACATTGAGAAAGAAGAGAAACAAAGATATAAATACAGAAATACAGAAAATCAAAAGAAAGAAAGAAAGAAAGAAAGAAAGAAAGAAAGAAAGAAAGAAAGAAAACAATCACATTGAGAAAGAAGAGAAACAAAGATATAAATACAGAAATACAGAAAATCAAAAGAAAGAAAGAAAGAAAGAAAGAAAGAAAGAAAGAAAGAAAACAATCACATTGAGAAAGAAGAGAAACAAAGAGATAAATGCGGAAAATGAAAAGAAAGAAAGAAAGAAAGAAAGTAAGGCGAACTAAAAAGTAACTGAGATTTTTTAACTTTCCATTAACACCACTGTCTGCTGTTCGCGTCCAAGCAAGTTTTGACTGCTTTTTGTAAAAAAAGCAGTCAAAAGTACCGTTGCCTCTGAAAAATATACAATTACCCTAGCTTCATCAATACGTTCACACCAGATGACTCTTGCTTATCTCTACAGATAGAATGTCCAGCAAGTCTGCCCCAGATCTCGTTTGAGACCCACGCTACGCCATTATCTGGACACTTAATTCTTCATCAAATTCATAATTAATTCAACATCACCTCTTTTGTTTACGGCACGGTTCTAAGAGGGCCGACTCTTATAAAGCTTGACCTTAACCTTTCAGAATTTCTTCGTAATATTTAGGTATTTCCCCGCCTTTTTCACACTAGTGCAGTGGCATCGAAGAACTGGTTGACTGTCATCAACTTCACTCTTAACAAACATACTCTTCTCAACTGAAAGAGTCACCTAGTTAACACGGTTTAGAATACGCTGTCTGTATTCCCTGCTGAGGGATAAGAACCCCCTTCTCCAACAAAGAGGTGTTCAAGATATGATTGACTATATCTGATGGTGAGACTCCAGTTCTGGAAATCTGAAAAGTGTGGAGTACCCCTTCATTGCCATTACTTTGACCAAGGGTGGTAGTACCCCATCTATGGGTCAAATAGATGTGTTTAAAAATTATTCGTATTTGATAGGAACGAAAACTATCCGAAAATGTAAATATTAACGTACAGTTAACATGATTCCCTCACCTCTAGACATAAAATAACCCTAGACATGCCGGTAAAATCAACCAGTTCTAATCATAATAATCTTAGTTGTCTAAATTTCTGAGACGAAGCTTGATAATTTTTATCATAAAGGATTTTCGGACTATTATCTTCGTCTTTATTGTTATTTCTACAACGTTTCGGCCGATATGTCCTCCGGCCTTCTTCAGGTGTTTGTCGAAACGTTCACGGAACTTCAAACTACGTCCTTTATTGAATCCACGGGGGTCACCTGTTCTGATTCCGTTAGCCATAACCGGGTACAAGTGTTAAGTATTTCTGTATTGTTACTCGCCTGTAGTCAGGATCGAACCTGCAACCTTCAGATGATTGTCTCCTTAGAAGCCTCAACATCAGATTGTTTCGTATAATATCCAGGACACTCGTTGGGGAAATCTTACCCCTCTACATAGATGCAGTCGATGTATTCTGTAGTCCTAGCCGACTAGGTCTTTATTTTCTGAACAAACTTGCTGGATCCATTAATTATAGTATCTATTGTCTCCTCCGCATATTCGGCATTTACTCCTTATTGGGTCTTGTCAGTTTTTTATTTAAGTTTTCGGTTGCAACATTTCTCTCTTTAAGTATTCTCCGCATAATGAAGTGGAACGTTTTTTTAATCATTCATTTATGACATCCGTCGGTCTTGCAAGACTCCATGGATCACCAGGTAAGAAAAATTGGCGGTTATAGTTCTAGCTACCCTTAAGTTATATCACGATAGAGAGATTAAAAAGATATTTAAATTGATTGGTTGGTTGGTACGTCAACCCGTCTGGGGTTATTTTGTCTAGAGATCATGTAATTCGTATTTTTATATTTACATTTTTTGTTTAGTTTCTAACGAAAATATGGGTTTAATTGTTATATAATTGTGGAATTATATTATCATTTTTCGTTGGTTAAAAGAAAAAAGAAAGAAAGAAAAAGGAGAGAGAAGAAAAGGACTGTTGAGAGACATTTATGTTTGATACTTCCTGTTGGCTTAATATTGCCGGTATTTTAGAAGGAAAAGAGAAAAGAAAAAGGAACTGTTTCTTAAATCTTATCATTATTTGTTTGGTCGTCGCCTATTAAAACTTTGTTATATTTTAAATGCACCCTTGTGTTGAAATCTTTTAGTTGTGTTGTCTTGTATCGAGTCGTCTTCTTTTGCACATATCTATTTCAGCTTCGTATTGCTTTCATTAATTCTCGCTAAACGTCTTCTTGCCACCCTAAAACATTACAAGAGAATTTTGGAATTTTAACTACAGTTGATATTTTCTAACCTCGAAGTCCGTTTTTCCTATATCTGAGGGGGTAGGAAAACGAAGGACGTGGTGGGGTATGTGAAAGTGAATTGGTACCCCCTTACCAGCATCGGAGATCAGTCTAGCCCCAAATTAACCCCCACATTATTTGCCGGTTCACCATATGCCTGAAATAGGAGTCTTGACTAGGACTTATTTTGCGGAGTGTCAAGTGCCAGATGGCCCTCGACGTCACATGCGCATAAAATTGACTCTCGTCCAGGGATAATTATTTCTGCAGCGTCACAGTTTCATTCGGTTCTGAATATTTTTTCATTCCTTCGTAATGAAAAAACAGCGTCCAGACCCCACTCATGACAGGCAACTGAGGTTCAGAACTGGAACCTCACCACTGGCGGCGCCAAGAATACGCTGACTGGATTCCTGAAGAGGGGTAAAACCTCTCCCTGCAAAAAAAAAGCTATCCAGAGTATGACACTAAATTGCTGATGGTGAGGCTCCAGTTCTAGCGATATGGGGAGTGCTGCGACTCTCAGGTCCACTCTGACATGGAGTGTTTGTAGTACCTGTTAGGGTCCCATCCATAGGTCAAACAGATCTGTTAGAGCCTCATTTATAGGTCAAATAGACCCGTTAGGGCCTCATGTATGGGTCAAATAGATCTGCTAGGGCCCCATCAAGGGGATCAAATAGATCTGTTTACAAATTATTCGTATTCGATAGCACCAGATGCACCAAAAATTTTTTAAGAAACAACAATACAAAATTATAAATATAAACAGATATGAACACGATTCCCTAACCTCTGTGTATTCATTAACGTATGAGGAGGTATTCGTGTTTACAGTTCATCGTTTCATTCGGTTCTGAATATTTTTTCATTCATTCGTACTAAAAAAAGACGGCGTTTTGACATGACAGGCTTGAAATAAGAATTAAGAGTTTGATGTTTCTTTTATTCGGCTCGTCAACGAGGTGGGTGCAAAGATTGCTTATGTTCTGGCAGCATTCTCTTTCAGAGGAGCCTCAGGCACTGAATAGCAAATCCTTTTATTCTGCCTTCATGTATATACAATAAAGGTTGTCTGGTTTTCGTTGACTAAGCTTTGGCTTAGTCTGGCGTTAGGACAAAAATACGGGATCCGGCCAGAATCGAATTCACAATGGTCTACAGACTTATATCGTTAACCATTTCACCATATGAGATATCGATAAAGATTATCAGGTTGGCTATATTGTTACATATTTAGAGAAGGCAATAGTTTCTTTTTACGATTACTATTATAAACTTGATTTATTGGTTGATTTTAACGACTTGTCCAACCGTCCAGTATTATTTTATGCCTAAGGGTTAGTGAATCACATCTATGGTACATTTATATATACATTTGTGTAGTTGTTTTTGAAGAGGTTTTGTACACAATTATATGATATCAAGTATTCCTATCAAATACGAATAATTTGCACACAGTGTCGCCAATGGGCCAGGAGACCTGTGTTCAATCCTAGGTCGCGTCATACTAAAGACTTTAAAAATGGTACTTGATATCTCCTTGCTTAACACTCAGCAATATAAGGTACGTATCAAGGGTAATGTGGAGCAATCCAGGGAAAGGAGTATCGCCCTCCCCTACACCTTAGTGTAGGAGCTATTGAAAAGGGAGTCTTCAGGTCGCCCTCAAAACTGAATATATGTGTTACAACCAAACAGGCGACATTACCACACTAGACGGAGCCTCTCTGAAACTAGTAGACAAATTCACCTACCTAGGAAGTAGCGTCTCATCAACTGAAAAAGACATCGACACACGACTAACGAAAGCATGGACAGCTTTCGATTGACTCTCGGTCATATGGAAATCAGACATGACCGATAAAATGAAACGCAGTTTCTTCCAGGCAGCAGTCGTGTCGATACTACTATATGGATGTAATACTAATAATTTATACAATTATATGGTTTCAAGTAATTGTTTCTATTTAATAATAGCCATTTGTTTGCACAGTTTTATAGTTTCAAGTATTCCTATGTAATACTAATGATTTATACAATTATATGGTTTCAAGTAATTGCTTCTATTTAATAATAATCATTTGTTTGCACACGGTTATATGGTTTTAAGTAACTAATAATGATTATCCTGAGTAAACAATTACAACTTTTGGTAACTATTCTTAATACAAAATAATTTACAATCATATGGGATCAAGTGTTTCTATCTAATAGTAATCATTTTCAGAGGGATCTATTCAACCCATAGGTAGAACCTTTACAGGTACAATCACTCAGGATCCTGAAGGAGTACACAACACTCACCAGCGGTCCAGAAGTGGAGCCTTACCATTGAATGTGTTTAATGTGAAGCTAAAATACCACTTTTGATGGGATAGGGGAGATTACTCCTCTGTAGCGGGGGTAGGGAGCACAGTTAACATTCTCTAAGCCTCATCGATATGGCGTTAAAATCTTGAATCAGATATTTTTGGTAATGTCTTCTATAAAGAATCAAAAATACTTTTTTATTTAATGACGGAATGTTTGATATTATACATAAAAAAATTATACATAGAATTAAAAATACATTCCACAAAATCAATAGAATACAGATACCTTGCCAGAAATCAAAATCATTACCCGTTTCCATTATTTTTCTCATGAGTTTTTCCGGTTACCTTAAAGAATTGTCTCGTTGTCTACATTTTAGTTCAAGCAATGGACCATCAAAATTAACCTCTTGATAGCCTTTACCTACTCAACAGTCTTCACGAAAATTTATGTAATTCAAAGGTGCTACCTATAAATTCTGCCGACCTGATGGGTTTTTAACTAATACTCATTATGCAAAATTGATATTACGAGGATCTTTCAAAAATTTCTGAGCCTCCTCCAAAAAAGAGGAGTCATAACTGAATATTTTTATTGTGGCAACACACTACCACTTCTTATAAAACTAGAAAAACTCATTCAGATTTCTACTTAAATTTCTGTGCAGGTAAAGCTCAACAAGGGTGTGACAAATCTAAAATGAACAAAAACGAGGCCGAAGCAATCATGAATTATCTGCAAAAGAAAGTTATTTTTACTTAATGAACAGGTCGCTAATTTAGTAAAATTAGAATAGAATTCAAAATATAAGAATTCAAAAGTTTACTGGTCATTCTTTAGAAGAGTCATCGAAAATAACCAGTGATATGATAGACAAGACTTGACCTGTGGCTGACATTTTTAGCAGTACTCTTATTGGTTAGTTTAGTCGTGAGAACGAGTCAGAGTGAATAGAGCTGTTCAAGGCGCCGTAACGAACAGATGCCTTTAATGGATATTTCTCAAACTGTATGGTTGACTTGGGAAATTGGGTGAATAAAGACGTCGGAAATCCAATAAAGTCTTTATGTCCATTCATAACAACAGAAGTGGACACAGAGACCAAGAATACCCAAGATCACCCGAAGAAGTCCAAGACAGAAGACCAGAGAATCCGGCCAAATAGATAAGTACACGAAGATTAAGGAGTAAATCTTATCGGTTCCCTGTTTATCATGACTCTCTCTACACGCAACTATTTCGCAAACAATTTCGTAAATAAGTATGAGCAAGCTACCAGAAAGATGGTCCAAACAATGCTGACGCCAGAACACAAACTGAAAAAATTGACATTTCTCCAGCTGATTACTAAGTCTATTGGCATTAGTTCTGCTTTGTTCCATATTGTTTGAAATGAGACCTTGGGAAGGAGCAAGCTACCAGCAAGATGGTGCAAATAATGCTGACGCCAGAACACACACTGAAAAGGATTGACATTTCTCCAGCAGATTACAAAGTCTATAGGCAATAGTTCTGCTTTGGTCCATAATGTTTTAAATGAGACCTTGGGAATGAACAAGCTACCAGGAAGATGGTCCAAAGAATGCTGACACCAGAACACAAACTGAAAAGAAATGACATTTCCAGGACACATCTGCCTCGCTTCTAGACTAATGTATCAATCATTAAATTTCAATTGCATAAGGCAAATAATGTGAGTATTTTATAAGTATTTATAAGTTCGGATTTCAAATTAAAAACCAAAAAGCATGGTGATTGAGTAATGTTTTTCTTTTTCTTGGGTAACAACAAAATCAATAGAGATTCGACTTTTCCAAGTTTAGCTTAGTTTGTCTCAAGGCCAAAAGAATAAAAATCGAACTCACAGCGATCTTCTCAACTAGCTCGCAAATTATGATACCTCGTGAGGTACTCCAAAATGGTTTTTGTTGGACGAAATCAATTCAGCCAAAGGTCAATGTGTTTCTCATGATATAAAAAGTTCTTTGGCTTCAGCTTCTTTCTTTAATGGCATATCAATCTTCATGGGTTATTTAATGCCAAAGCCATCATTGTAGAAGGACAGTAGTGATACTATTTAACTCAGATGGGGGAGAGAAAAGGGGACTCATACCTTGCCCGAGGGTATTAATCCGAAAGTAAACGTAATAACATGACTGGTAAAATATTTATTCCCCCACACACACAAACACATAAGTATTTGTGTGTGTGTGTGTGTGTGTGTGTGTGTGATAACACTATATAAATTTAATCAAATATTTAAAAGAGAAAATGTTGTCTCTCTTTCTCACCCTGTCTTTGTCTCTGTCTCAAACAATATATATATATATGTTTAATGATACACTACATATATATATATATATATATATGTGTGTGTGTGTGTGTGTGTGTGTGTGTGTGTGTGCGTGTCTGTGTGTGTGTGTGTTTTCTAACTTTTCACGTGAATTTCATGTTCAATACATCGATACAGTGTCAGTTATTTCACATCTTACATCTATAAACTAATGATTAATTGCTGGGCTAATTTATATTATCATTATTATTATTTACTCTTTGAGAGTTTTTCACATCAGCGTTAGCTGATGGTCTTTCACTCGAGTTTGAGTGACAGCAAGTCTCCTCAAGTCTCCAGGACTCTTCTGAGTATTCTGGCCGTTCTCAATAATACTGTAGTTTGCATGGTCTCCACTCGTCCGCCAACTTCCAAGTCCTCCAGTCCCTCTAATAATCCTTTAGTTACTGTACCAAAAGCACCAATCACAATTGGTATAAACTGTCACCTTCATATTCCATTGTTTTTTCAATTCCCTTGCAAAGTCGAGGTACTAATTCTTCTTTTCAGATTCTTTCAGTTTTATTCTGTGGTTAACTGAGAAAGCAAAGTCGACAATTTTGCAAATTCTCTTTTTTTTTTTTGGGGGGGGGGGGTATTATCAATAAGTGTGATTGTTTGTTTTTATGTCTCCTTGGGTATTTCTGCTTTTTACTATCTTTTCACATCGACCTTAAAAAAGAATCTTTGTGCAGAACATAAACACTATTAATACGATATCTATATATAGATCAAATTCTGTAAATTGATTCATCCTATTTATTTATTCTCCGTCCCACCACCGGACAAATATGGCACAAGGCCTTTTTTGATGTGGGTCCGGGCGCAGGGCCGCAGCCCACACGCGTCCGGCAAAATCCAAAAATACCTTCGGCCCCGTCGGCACCCCCCAAAGGGAGCGCCCCAGGGGCCAGGAAACAAACAGCAAACAATTGGTGAATTATTTCCGTCCCCAAAATGCCTGCTCAAATCCTTTTTCTTAGCAATTTTTCTGAAATCATCCATTTTAATTTTAGTTTGTTTTTTAAACTATTACTGTTTTTGATCTGATAAGGAAATTGGTTTTAAAAATATTCTATTCTGTCAGAAAAAAATTCATAAGCTGAAAAATTATGAATACGACAAAGTATTGCATTACGAAGCTGAATATCTATGTTGCATTCCTTGGCTCAGCATATATATATATATATATATATATATATATGCTGAGAGTATATATATATATATATATATATATATATATATATATATATATATATATATATATATATATATATTAGTGTTCCAAAATATAAAAGCTATCATTGCAAAAGAATCAAAAGTATCTGAATTACACCTGGTAAAATTTCCAAATATGTGTTGACATGAATGAACTGTTTAAAGACAATTACGGTTTTTTTTTCTTATGAAATAAAAAGATTGTTACCCCTAATTTAAATACCACTGAAAATTAAAAACCTAATTTCGGAAAAATTAAATAGTGGCATGTGTCTAAAATTATGGATGAAATATGCATTCATACTTTCATTGAAACTATTATATATTATAAATATTAGGTAAAATAATTCGTGTTATCAGAAAATAATAATGCAATGCTGATATTAATTTACAAAAACTAATCCAAATTATCAAAATTACAGTAAAAAAAAACTCATGTTATTTATATTAGGAAGAAATTAACATATCGAATATTAAGTTAATCGTAATAAACAAAGAATTAATATATAACGGTTTTTTTTAATTTTTATAGGATTGTATAAACATTGTATAAATAAAAACTAAAAATAGATATATCTCCACCATGAAAAAAAAATTCTTGATTAAAAAATATGATAAAAAATATATTTGAAAAATTATTTTAATCAAAGAAATTATTTGAATTAAAAAAATTTTCAAATCCCATTCTTGCCGGAAACAATATAGTAAAGTGAAGTTGGCGACTGTAGTCGAGGGCAACCAGAAGGTTCCCTTTTCAATTGCTACTAAACCAAGGTGTAGGGGAGGGCGATACTCCTTTCCCTGGATTGCTCCACTTTACCCTTGATACGTACCTTATATTGCTGAGTGTTAAGCAAGGAGGTATCAAGTACCATTTTTAGAGTCTTTGATATGACGCGACCAGGGATTGAACCCAGGTTTCCCGGACCATTGGCGAACACTCTACCCACTCGGCAACACCCAAATAATTTTTTTCTACTATATCTGATGATGGTCATCTCGATCAGAAATATATTCATAATGACACCAAAGCTATGAATTTTTTTCTTTTTATTTTTATATAAAAAGATGTTTTACCTCTGCACGTTGAGTGTTGATGTATTTTTAATCCCAAATTAATTATACGTCGATAGCCGTTGACATTAAGCACTCAAATTGGATACTCCTAACCCTTGAATTTCCTCCTAGGATTATATATACATACATATATATTGTCATCCACAGACAGACTGTTTCGTTCTATCAGAACTCTTCAGTGTGGCTAGACACGTAGGACGCTTGAAGTCAGGATCGAAACCCGTCCAACTTTACGTTAGACTTAGTATCAGAAATACTAAGGTACAGTAAGCTCTTAAATTTTTGAAACGCAACAAGTCTAGAAGATAAACACTGAATTCAAACTAGCGTTACTCCACTTAAAGATTGACCTTGTGTCGTATCCTGCCCGTGCCAGAGGGGTTGGGTAAACACGAACATACATACATATATGGACTCATTAACTCACTACTCCAATCTCAAATTACCACACCCATTCTTATTTAGGTGAACCCTACGTAAGAAGAAAATAAATAAATAAATAAACAAAAACAAAAAAAAACAGCCACCCTGTAGTTATTCGAGTCCAAGACTTGTTTACTTTGCAACTGGTTTGTGGATATTTTTAACTTAAACATCGTTGCTTCAAAAACTTTGCTACGTCATTTCAAAACAAGCATCCCCCTTTTTTTAACTTTATCCTTTCCTTTTTTTTTTTAATAAATGTTTACCATCCTCACAAACACTTTTCTCTACTCGTGCTGTATATTGCTTCACTACTATCTAACTTATAAACATCACAATGAACCAGCCAAGTCGGCTGGGGCTGTAGAATATTCTGATTACACCTCTGAAGACGGGTAAAACCCCAACCCAAAACGAATGTCTTCGAAAGGACACAAAACAACTTGATAGTGAGACTCCAGTCCTGTACCTTTAGAGATTGTGGAGTACCCTTTTATTGCCATTACTCCTATGTCCACTCTGACTCGGAATGGTTGTACCTATTAGGGTCTCATCTATGAATCAAGTAGAATAATTTAATCATTTTCTGTATTTGAAACCATTTAACCGTATGCAAACAAATGATTAATGTCCTATTGAACAACTGTGTGCAAATTGATTAATGTTAAATTGAATTATTAGTATTACATAGGAATACTTGAAACCATTTAACTATGTGCAAACAAATGAATAATGTTCTATTGAATTATTTGGTTTGGATATCAATAATATCTTGGATATGCTATTCAACTACATTTGATGGTAAGGCTCGACTCTTGGAGTTTAGGAAATGTAGAATTCCCTTTCATTGCTAATACTCTCAAATAGTACCTGTTAGGATTTCATCGATGCCTCAAATAAAAATATATAATAATTTTCTATATTTGAAACTATTGAACTTTGTGCAACCAAATGATTAATATTCTATTGAATTATAAGTATTAGATAGCAATTTTTTTTTTTTTTTTTTTTTTTTTTTTGCTCTCTGAAACTAGTAGACAAGTTCACCTACCTAGGAAGCAGTGTCTCATCAACCGAAACAGACATCGACATACGACTAACAAAGGCATGGATAGCAATCAATTGACTATCGGTCATATGGAAGTCAGACCTGACCGATAAAATGAAACGCAGTTTCTTCCAAGCAGCAATCGTGTCGATACTGCTTTGTGGATGCACTACATGGACGCTAACTAAACGGCTGGAGAAAAGGCTTGACGGCAACTACACAAGAATGCTGCGACATATATTGAACAGGTCCTGGAGGCAGCACCCCACAAAGCTGCAGGTGTACGGCCACCTACCACCCATGACGAAAACTATCCAAATTAGACGAACCAGACGTGCAGGACACTGCTGGAGAAGTAGGGACGACCTCATAAGTGATGTACTCCTATGGACCCCTTCACAAGGCCGAGCAAAAGCAGGGCGACCAGCTCGAACCTACATACAGCAGCTCTGTGAGGATACGGGGTGTAACCTGAGGACCTGCCGAAAGCGATGAACGATAGGGAGAGGTGGCGAGAAAGGGTCAGGGATATCAGTGCTGATAGCACGACAAAATAAGATGAGATAGCAATGCTTGAAACAATTCAACTGTGTGCAAATAAATTACCTCTGACTCGCTTAAAATGTTACCTACAAACTATTCGTTTACAAATTATATTGGCCAAGTAGGTAAAGTGTTGGCCAATGGTCCGGGAGACCTGGGTTCAATCCCTGGTCGCGTCATACCAAAGACTTTAAAAATGGTACTTGATACCTACTTGCTTAACACTCAACAATATAAAATACGTATCAAGGGTAAAGTGGAGCAATCCAAGGAAAGGAGTAGCGCCCTCCCCTACACTTCGGTGTAGTAGCTATTGAAAAGAGAGCCTTCTGGTTGCTCTAAACTACGGTAGCCAACTTTACTTATATATATAACAGGATTTGGCATTAGATAAGCTACATGAGTTGATGTGCCATAAAACACAACCAACCAACTTACCATTTCAGTGACTAGCATTTTGGGCCTATCTCTATAGTTAGAGAGTTGGAAAACAGGTAAAAAGGTTCAAATGATAATTTCTCATTTATATAAGGCAGGTTTTACGTATGAGATCATCTGGTTATGGCTGAGAAGTGAGATACTAAATCTCTTTTAATTGCAACTCAAAATAATGTTATAAAAACCAATTAAGTCAAAGTAAACATCTATGATATACTGAATAATAGCTTTCACTCTCCTTGGAGACCGTCGTAAGGGCACCAACTGCAATTTGTATCACTGTCACCTTCGTGCTCCAAAACTTTTTAAGCTCTCTTGCAAGATCCATGTATTTACCTATCAAGTCAAAGTAAACATCTATGATATACTGAATAATAGCTTTCACTCTTCTTGGAGACCGTCGTAAGGGCACCAACTGCAATTTGTATCACTGTCACCTTCGTGCTCCAAAACTTTTTAAGCTCTCTAGCAAGATCCATGTATTTACCTATTAAGTCAAAGTAAACATCTATGATATACTGAATAATAGCTTTCACTCTCCTTGGAGGCCGTCGTAAGGGCACCAACTGCAATTTGTATCACTGTCACCTTCGTGCTCCAAAACTTTTTAAGCTCTCTAGCAAGATCCATGTATTTACCTATTAAGTCAAAGTAAACATCTATGATATACTGAATAATAGCTTTCACTCTCCTTGGAGACCGTCTAAAGGGCACCAACTGCAATTTGTATCACTGTCACCTTCGTGTTCTACAGCTTTTTAAGCTCTCTAGCAAGATCCAAGTATTTACCTATCTTTTGGCTTTCTTTTTATTTTCACTTTGTGATCTTCTTAAAAACGCAAAATCCATATTGGTATTATTACTATCTTACATTTATTGTAAGTTTTTTTTTACATCAGCGTTTTTTCTCAGGAACCTGAGTAGCTGCAAATCTTCTCAGGTCTCTAAGGACTTTCCTGAGTATTCTAGCTGATCTTAACAATGCTGTAGTCTAGACGATCTTGACGGTCTTGATTCTTCCACAGATTTCTTATTCTTCCAGTCTTTTTCCAAGTTTTTGGTGACTGTTGCAAATGCATCAATTACAATTGGTACTACCGTCACCCTTATGTTCCACAGTTCTTTTTAGTTTTCCTTGCTCAGTCGACTAAGGCTGTAGAATGCACCGACTGATATGACACTAAACAATCAGATGGTGAGGCTCCAATCCTGTAGCTTTGAGGAATGTGGTGTACTCCTTCATTGCCATTATACCCAAGTTAGGGTCCTATCTAGAGATAAAATGGAACTATTTACTCATTTGCCATACTTGAAACCATTTAATGAGCACAGACATATGATATTAAATATAACAATTAGCATTAGATAGCCCTACTTGAAACCATTTAATTCTTAGCAAATAGAACTATTAATGTTAGCAATACTTGAAACCTTTTAATTCTTAGCAAATAGAACTATTAATGTTAGCAATACTTGAAACCATTTAATTCTTAGCAAATAGAACTATTAATGTTAGCAATACTTGAAACCATTTAATTGTTAGCAAATAGAACTATTAATGTTAGCAATACTTGAAACCATTTAATTGTTAGCAAATAGAACTATTAATGTTAGCAATACTTGAAACCATTTAATTGTTAGCAAATAGAACTATTAATGTTAGCAATACTTGAAACCATTTAATTCTTTGCAAATAGAACTATTAATGTTAGCAATAATTGAAACCTTTTAATTCTTAGCAAATAGAACTATTAATGTTAGCAATACTTGAAACCATTTAATTGTTAGCAAATAGAACTATTAATGTTAGCAATACTTGAAAACTTTTAATTCTTAGCAAATAGAACTATTAATGTTAGCAATACTTGAAACCATTTAATTGTTAGCAAATAGAACTATTAATGTTAGCAATACTTGAAACCATTTAATTCTTTGTAAATAGAACTATTAATGTTAGCAATACTTGAAACCATTTAATTGTTAGCAAATAGAACTATTAATGTTAGCAATACTTGAAACCATTTAATTGTTAGCAAATAGAACTATTAATGTTAGCAATACTTGAAACCTTTTAATTCTTTGTAAATAGAACTATTAATGTTAGCAATACTTGAAACCATTTAATTGTTAGCAAATAGAACTATTAATGTTAGCAATACTTGAAACCATTTAATTGTTAGCAAATAGAACTATTAATGTTAGCAATACTTGAAACCATTTAATTCTTTGTAAATAGAACTATTAATGTTAGCAATACTTGAAACCATTTAATTGTTAGCAAATAGAACTATTAATGTTAGCAATACTTGAAACCATTTAATTGTTAGCAAATAGAACTATTAATGTTAGCAATACTCGAAACCTTTTAATTCTTAGCAAATAGAACTATTAATGTTAGCAATACTTGAAACCTTTTAATTCTTAGCAAATAGAACTATTAATGCTAGCAATACTTGAAACCTTTTAATTCTTAGCAAATAGAACTATTAATGTTAGCAATACTTGAAACCTTTTAATTCTTAGCAAATAGAACTATTAATATTAGCAATACTTGAAACCTTTTAATTCTTAGCAAATAGAACTATTAATGTTAGCAATACTTGAAACCTTTTAATTCTTAGCAAATAGAACTATTAATATTAGCAATACTTGAAACCATTTAATTCTTAGCAAATAGAACTATTAATGTTAGCAATACTTGAAACCATTTAATTCTTAGCAAATAGAACTATTAATGTTAGCAATACTTGAAACCATTTAATTCTTAGCAAATAGAACTATTAATGTTAGCAATACTTGAAACCTTTTAATTCTTAGCAAATAGAACTATTAATGTTAGCAATACTTGAAACCATTTAATTGTTAGCAAATAGAACTATTAATGTTAGCAATACTTGAAAACTTTTAATTCTTAGCAAATAGAACTATTAATGTTAGCAATACTTGAAACCATTTAATTGTTAGCAAATAGAACTATTAATGTTAGCAATACTTGAAACCATTTAATTGTTAGCAAATAGAACTATTAATGTTAGCAATACTTGAAACCTTTTAATTCTTAGCAAATAGAACTATTAATGTTAGCAATACTTGAAACCTTTTAATTCTTAGCAAATAGAACTATTAATGTTAGCAATAATTGAAACCTTTTAATTCTTAGCAAATAGAACTATTAATGTTAGCAATACTTGAAACCATTTAATTGTTAGCAAATAGAACTATTAATGTTAGCAATACTTGAAACCTTTTAATTCTTAGCAAATAGAACTATTAATGAATGAGGTGAAACGGTCAATCACACAATTAGTGAATGCGGCAAATTGACACGAGACAAAGCACGAATGGAGGGAAAAGGATGATCCAATGGGGACTGTGCAAGAGATTAAAGTTTGACCATGCTTACAAATGGTATATACATTAACCAGAACCTGTCATAGAAAATGAAACTGATAAAATTTTTTTAGATTTTGAGATGCAAACAAATCCCTCAATCCCGATCTGAAAACCAGACCGAGTAATTATTAACAAGAAGAAAAGAACTTGTCATTGAGAAGATTTTGCCGTTCCAGCAGACCATACATTGGTTTGGTTTGGTTTGGTTTTACGGCATATCAACCATTGTAGATCATTTAATACCAAATCATGTCTATACATATATATCAAATATATGTAATATGCAAACATATTTTGTTGATAATATTCTTAAACGAGTCTTCTTTTTTTTCACATAAATAAATGCTTTCAAGTATAGCGATATGATAGTTAAAATTTAACATCAGTTATTTGTTTGTACACAGTGTGTTCTATTTAACCCACAGACAGGACTCTATCAGATGCAACTGCTCCGGGTCAGAGTGGACCTGGGAGCAATGACAATGAAGAGGTACTCTGCATTCCCTAAAGGTTCAAGGCTTGAACCTCACCATCAGATTGTTTAGTGTCATATCCAGAACACTCCTCGGGAGGAACTTACCCCCTGCAGAGGTGCAGTCGGCATATTCTACAGCCCCAGCCGACTTGGATAGTAGACCACAGAGAGATGATAAAAGAAATCAGAAAAGACTTATAATTCGATCTTGCCAGACAGTTGAAAAGGCACTGAAACGAGATGTTGGTGATACTAATTTTAATTGATGCCTTTGGAACGGTCCTCATGGCCTGGAAAAGATACTTTTGAAACAGGAGATTAGATGTAAAATCTAAACCATCCACATCACAGCACTTTTAGAAATATGTGGGATACTTAGAAGGGTCCTGGAGACCTGTGGAGACTTGCTGTCGCTCAGAATTCAGTCAAAAACCACCAGTTAAAACTGATGGGGAAAATATGCACAGAGTAAAATTATATATATATATATATATATATATATATATATATATATAAGTTCGGGAAAAAATGAAATGAATCTGACAAATATATTGAAAAATAAACGGAAGAAAGAATATACTTGTGTGGATGAAAATTTATTGCCGACACGTGTTTCGATTTAAATATTTTGCCAGCATACAATTTTTTATTTAAGATTATTTTAAGTATAAAAATAGAATTATAATAATTGTAGAAAATATGTTGATTATGCAAGCTAAAAAGTAATCTTATGTGCAAATGTTTTGAATTTTCATCTATACCAAGTATATTCTTTCTTCTGTTTATTTTTCAGAATATTCAGAATAGCCACAAATCAAACACAGTGCTTCAGGTTTGAACAGAGGTCTGCCATCAAATTTTTGGTGGCTGAGAAGTGCAAATCATGTGGAGTTAACAGAAGAATGTACAGGATGGCTCAAAATAGATGCAACTCATTAATATTATTATGATTTGTAACTTGGGACAAGCACAATGGCGGCCATTTGGAATACTTCCGGTAAAAAATGCATCTTTTGAGCAAGAGACATCAAATCAATGTTGTTGTTTTTTTTATAATTTTTATTATATTAACTTGCAGGACATGCAATTTTTTTTTTTTAGTTTCTTGTCACAGTAATAAATCCTTGTCATATAAATGGGTTGCATCTATTTTGAGACAGTTTTGAAAGATTTTATCTTTTAATAAGAGGTGACACAAAATATTTTCCTCTTTTGTCCAAGGCATTATCGGGGATTAATAGTTGTTATAAGTAAGTAAAGTTGGCGACTGTAGTCGAGGGTGACCAGAAGGCTCCCCTTTTCAATACTGAGATATGGTATGCCTCGTTAAACGAATACCCAAAGGAAAGACTTGTCCACGAGGAAAGGAACAATAATTAATCCTGGTTTTATCTGAAATAAGACGTGTATCCTTCCACCAACGTGTTATGGAAACCCAATAACGAAAGAAAAAGGAGAAAAGAATAAACTCCACAGAATCCGAAGTAAGTAACATACAATTTAAATATATTCAATTTTATCTTGCTGCGTTCATACTGAAATGATAAACTTGAGATTTGGAGCTCAAGCTCTGCCGTTAAATCCCATAGTCTGAAGGAAAGCGTTAAATACCTTCTCACCTTCCGCCGTTAAATACCTTCTCACCTTCCGCCATTAACAGTCCAGGGATAAAGACATTTTATCATATTTACCCAACCCCTCCGCTCGGGCAGGATATGACACAAGGTCAATTTTTAAGCGGAGTTTAACAGGTTTGAATTCAAAGTTTTCCTTCTCCTAGACTAGTTGCCTCACCAGGGCTGAAGAACCTAGTCTACCCTACTATTTATCCATAGCTGGAGGGAGAATATTTGGATTCATAATACCAAGGGTATTAGTGCTATGTGAAATGCAATCAGTCTCGTCCAGGATTTGAACTCGCGTCGCCGTGTCCATATCCTGCGACGATAACCATTACACCACGGGCACCTCCTCAAAAGAAATTTTATGTAGGCTTAGTCTGTGATACTGATATTTTTGTGGAGGCTACTCCGAAATACAGAAAGACTTTCTCGCTCCTGGCTTTTACCTGAATCGTTTTTGGTTTTTTTTGTCTTTGTTTCTTTCTATTATTCAATAAAAGAACATTGTTATTAATCTTGTTAACCCAAACACGGCAGTTCAGAGTCCTTCTTTTATTGTGGATGAATTGTATATGTTGAAGACCTTGAATTTGAGGGGGAAAGCTTGCCAGTTAGCTGTGTTGACTTAATAATTCACCTATAACTCACCCAGTGGCTTTAAAATGTGGTTCCGCTTGGGAGTTGGTGGTATCAGTGACATTAAATAGTATTCGGCAGACCACAGCAAATTTCCGTGGTCTGCATTAACTGATAGATTTGGCGGGAACGAACAGCACCCCGCAAGCCCCCGGGGCACATAGCGGCGTAACAATGTCCATTTCCTACGACGATAACCATTACACAAAGAGCATTTAATGTGTGTATACGTGTATGTGTGCGTGTGTGTGTGTGTGTTTGTGTGGTTGTGTGTGTGTTCGTGTATGAGCGTATGTTCGTGTGTGTATGCATATGTGTATGTGTGTGTGTGTGTGTTTATGTGGTTGCGTGTGTTTGTGTTCTTGTGCATGTATGTGTGTGTGCGCGGGTGTGCATATGTGTGTGCATGTGTTTGTGTGTCTGTGAGTATGTGTGTTTTAAAAGAACAAAGAAACACGTAGAGCTTTTTTAAAGTTTTTCGTGTTTACGATCACGGTAACGTAATTCCGGTTCGAATCAGTATTAAAAAATAGTTCCAAAGATTTTGGGTCTATATATACAGAGAGAGAGAGAGAGAGGGGGGGAGGGCAAGAGGCAGATCGATACAGAAGGAGGTGGAGTTGAGACAAATTAAAGCCACATGATAGCTCACTGATTATCAAGAAGCATCTATATATTTTAATGCACTCTACGTCCTCAAATCTCCCCCTTTTAGATATTGAGGAGAGGTTCCTGTATCAAATAGTCCTTTTATCACATCCTGCAACTTGTGGGTTTGGTTTGAGAGCTGAAACATCAAAATTTACAAATTTAGTACCGGTTAGATTCAATTACGTCGGTCTGTGTGTGTGTTTTCGTCTTTGTGTGTGTGTGTGCGTGTGTGTGTGTGTGTGTGTGTGCGCGTGTGTGTGTGTGTGTGTGTGTGTGTGTGTGTATTTTTATGTGTATGTGTGTGTGTTTGTATTCGTGCTTGTGTATTTTTGAATGTTTGTGCTTGTGTGTGGGGGTTGTGTGAGTGTGTGTGTGTGTTTGTATATTTGCGTTTTTGTGTGTATGTTTGTGTGTTTTTGTATGTGTGCATTTGTGTATTTGTGTGTGGAGGATGGGTTTATGTATTTGTGTGTGTGTTTGTGTGTGTGTTTGCGTGTGTGTGTGTGTGTGTGTGTGTGTGTGTGTGTGTGTGTGTGTGTGTGTGTTTTGTGTGTTTTGTGTGTGTGCTTGTTTGTATTTGTGTGAGTGTTATTATATTATATATTTGTGTAGGTGCGTATGTGTGTGTCTGCATGTGTGTGTGTGTGTGTGTGTGTGTGTGTGTGTGTGTGTTCGTGTATGTTTGTATGATTGTGTGTGTATGTTTGTGTCTCTGTTTGTGTTTATGTGTATGCGTAAGTCTGTATGTTTGTCCATATTTATGTGTGTATTTGTGTGTGTGTGTGTGTGTGTGTGTGTGTGTGTGTGTGTCTGTGTGTCTGTGTGATATTTATTTAACCTCCCAACAGGCGGATTTGGCACAAGGACATTTTAATGTGGGAACCGCGCACGAATTGAAACTGATGCGTGGCTGTCACAAAAAGAGATCCTGGACCCCGTCGGCATTCTCCATTTTGAGGACGCTTCAGGCGCCAAGCGATGAAGTCAGCCCTGCCAAGCAGGTATTGCCCGGGGAAAAGGACCCCTGGGACCAAGCGGTTAGCACAGTAACAGCTACCCGGCACGAATGCCAGGTGAAACTCGGAAAACTAGGGATTGATGCATTTGTGTGTACGTATGTGCCTGTCTGCTCTTCCGCTTGTCACAAGACGAATTAGCACTTAGATGTATTTCAATATGGACAATATGTGTCAAAACTCCCCTTGAGGGGAGGAAGGGAAATATCAAGCCATTCCCCGGAAATGTTAAAGAGTTAAACGTTGTTCAAGATCCACCTGGATCTGTAGGAACACGATGACTCGCCTACAAATTAAACAATGGCGAATAAGTTCTTGAGGGTCATCACGATATTCTATGTAGGTCATGTTAAGTAACGCCCAAGGGAGGAAGAGTGAGAAGAGGGGTAAATACAACTGCAAAGAATTAGAATTAAAAGAAAAGAGACGAGAAACATGTAGTGAGGCAAAGAGAGAGAGAGAGAGAGAGAGAGAGAGAGAGAGAGAGAGAGAGAGAGAGAGAGAGAAAGAGAGCAAGAAAGAAAGAGAGAGAGAAAAGGAGGGGTAAAAATAAATGAGAAGGAGAGATAGTGTCAAAAACCCTTAAAGGAAACACATATACGCAAAAAGAGAGAAAGGGGTTTGGATTTTGTAAATAAGAAAGAAAGAAAGAAAGAAAGAAAGAAAGAAAGAAAGCTGAAGATCAGCTCGACAAAGAAAGAAAAAGAGAAAGAGAATGAAAATTTAAAAGAAGAAGAAGAAGAAGAAGAAGAAGAAGAAGAAGAAGAAGAAGAGGGTTAAGTTTAAAACAGTGAAAGAAGAAGAAGAAGAAGAAGAAGAAGAAGAAGAAGAAGAAGAAGAAGAAGAAGAAGAAGAAGAAGAAGAAGACTTCGACGATCGCAGGCAAAAATAACATAATTTGAAGGGGGTATATTTTAATGAATATTGGACAGAAAGAAAGAAAGAAAGAAAGAAAGAAAGAAAGAAAGAAAGATCAACCTATAAAATAGCAAATATTATTTGTATATATATTTGGATATGATAATCAACAAAGGAATTTCTACTTGTTCGAACAACAACAGCAACAACAAAAATATGAAATATAAGGAAAATGTTGTAAAGATCTGTCATGAGTAAAGAAGCGACAAAAAGGAGGAGAGTTACCAGGGCGTCATGGCAAAATTACTGGACTGCACCCATAAAGAAAGCAAGTTCGAACTCCTGTCGAGCTATTACGTTCCCTTTCGAACGGTTATCAATGGGAAAAGTATCATTATCCCCCTCACCTATCGGTTAAATACTATCATTGCTGTTCTTCCTCAGCGACCCATGAAGGTTGATATGTCATTAAACAAATAAACCAAAGGAAAAGAGGGGATCCTCGTGGTGTAATGGTTAAAGCGATAGAGAGAAAGAAACAAAGGAAAAGAATTGAAAATAAACAACAAAAAAGCGATACATCCACCCCATATATATATATATATATATATATATATATATATATATATATATATAGATTTGGTTTGGTTTCTTTGTTTAGTGGCATATCATCTCTTTTTAGGTTATTTAATGCCAAAGCCATTCTCCTAGAAGAACAGTAGTGGTACTATTTAACCCATAGCTGGGAGGATAAGGGAGTTCATACCTTTCCCAAGGGTTTTTGCCCGAAAGTGAACGTAATAGCGTGACTGGAGTACAAACTCGCTTACTACGATTCCACAGTCCATCGCTTTAACCATTACACCACGAGGACACCCCCTACACACACACACACACACACACACACACATACATATATATATATATATATATATATATATATATACTACATTGAGCACTTTTATATTTTATCATAAAACGGTCAGTCCTATTGATCTTATTCCTTTATTGATATCTCAATGCTAAATTTCATATAATGACGTTATATCTGCTGAAGATGATTTTTTGACCGATAGGATCCAAGCACTGCAACACTGATAGAAGAAGTGAGAGGGCCACAAGTGGGATTATACTGAAAAATAAACCTCATTTTGTCACATTCCATTAAAATATCTTGGTCAGCCTATGAACTTTTCAGCTGACCCTCGTATGTGTGTGAATGTGTCCCGCTTGGATGGTCAAGGGTGATGAAGAAACGGGAGGGGAAAAAGTGTTTTGTTTTGTTTAGTTTTCGTTGTTGTGGTTTTAATGAATAAAAAGAATTTTGAAAAAGGCAATGGAATAGAAAGCAAACAAAGAAATAAGTTTGAGAGTGGAATAAGAGGAAGTTGACAAGAAAGAAAGAACTGGGGGAAGGAAAGAAAGATTGAAGAGCTAGGAAATTGATATGAATATCAAGGCGTAAAAGTGAAATTCGGGAGGAGATAGGAAATAAGAAAGGAAGTTGCATACGAAGTGATTGGCAGTAACGGAACTGAAGAGGAACTTATAATTAAACGAAAATTGTTGGAGTAGAGAAAGATCTCATTATCGACTGAGAGCAGACGTTTACATTTCTTTTCTTAATGACATCACTATTAAAAAAAAAGAAAGAAAAAAAACGTTGTCATAAGCCAGCCACTTCATTATTTTAAATGCACTCTCACACAACTTATCGGTAACATCTTCCTCCACTTCTTTACGGACAAAAGAATTATAACCAACGTTAAGGCTTTTCTTAAGGCCAAATCGTGAGCAAACTACTTAGGAAAAATCGTGCCAACGAAAGAAATGAGGGTAGGGCCTATTTACGCGATGAAAAAAAAAAATGCTAAATTCACTTACAAATTTGCAGCTTTTTTTTATTATTCAAGAAACGTAATGGTGTTAAATGGGAATTTAAAACGATCTTCCCTTTATAAAGAAAAATGAATATCAGGCGAGATTTTTTGTGAAATAAAATTGTGACAAAAAGTTAAGAAGAATTAGAGCTGAATTTAGAAACAGATGATTTGGCTTTTTTGTTTGATTGGTTTAGTTTTACGGCATGCCAACACCTGTTGGGTCATTTCATAGCAAAGTCACTTTGATATTTATGGTCCTCAATTATATTCAGCAAGAAATGTATCTTCACTACTTTAAACAAGTAAACACTTCATACTTAGTTGCAATATTAATGTTGTAAGAGACAATGTATTAATAAAGTTTACACTCATCCCAGTGGGTAGAGTGTTTGTCAATGGTCCGGCAGACCTGGGTTCAATCCCAGGTCGCGTCATACCAAAGACTTTTTTAAAAAATGGTACTTGATACCGCCTTGCTTAACACTCAGTAATATAAGGTACGTATCAAGGGTAAAGTGGATCAATCCAGGGAAAGGAGTAGCGCCCTCCCCTACACTTCGGTGTAGTAGCTATTGAAAAAGGAGCCTTCTGGTCGCCCTCAACAATGGTCGCCAACTTTACTTACACTCATTTTAAACAGGTACACACTTCATACTAAGGTGCAATATCAAAGTGTTAAGAGACAATGAATGAATAAAATTTACAATTATTTTCTACAAGTAAACACTTCATACTTAGTTGCAATAATAATGTTGCAAGAGACAATGTATTAATAAAGTTTGATATCATTCATCAACAGAAATATGTTAAGTAAGTATTTATCAAATGTGTCTGTCACAAGCAGGATGTGACGCAAGGTCAATTTCTTCAGCAGAGTACAACTAGTTTGCCTTACCAAGGTTAAAGAGCTAAGTCTATCCTATTTAATCTTAGCTGGAAGAAAAGAGATGGGTTCAAACCTTTCCTAAGGGCATTAACACGAATAACATTAACACGAATAACAACGCATACAGCTTGAACTCGTCAATCCATCCTTTGTCCCGCCAGCTGGGGGTAACTAGTTATCCCCGTCTGCAGGAAATACAGTCTGTGTATTCTAGGCTCCATTGACTGGACTCAAAAAGATGAAGGAAAAATTAGATTCGGATTTTGCATTGTCTGACAAATTCGCTCGTCAAATTACAAACGAAAAAAGCGAAAAATATTCACCTATTTATCATTGCTAAAAAAAAAAACTTACGCTCTCTCTCTTTTCCTGCTATACATAAAAATATTTCTTTTCTTTTCTTCTTTCTGCAGAAGGATAGATTACAACTGAAACAAGATGCCTGAAAATCTATATATGTAGGGCGTTCTGAAAGTAACGCCCCCCTATTTATTTTCGCAGAAACTATTAAAGATATAGGACGAGGCTGTAAGTTGCAACTATATGACTGTGAGCAAATTTGTATTAAGAAGGGCTACTTGAAATTACGTGGCGTAACGATTATCGCCGTTGAAATGGACATGATGAACTGAATTCAAATTTTGGACTAAGCTGTTTTCATTTCACATAGCGTTAATACGCTTAAGAAAAGTAGGACTCCAAATTACTCTCCTTCAAGCTATGGGTAAATAGCAGGTCAGACTGTGCTCTTTAAACTTGGTATTAAAACCGATCTTGAAGAAGGGAAACTCTGGATTCAAGCAAGTTGTACTCCGCTTAAAAATTGACCTTGTGTCACCACCTACCCGTGGTGGGGGAGTTGGGTAAATGCATGCATGAAACCATAATTATGATTATTATTATTACACAGGAATAACTATGATGATTATTATTACATAGGAATAATTATGATGATTATGATTACATAGGAATAATTATGATGATTGAGTGTTCACCAATGGCCCGGGAGACCGGGGTTCAGTCCAAGGTCGAGTCATACGAAAGACTCAAAAAATAGTACTTGATACCTCCTTGCTTAAGACTTAGCATTGTAAGGTACGTATCAAGGGTAAAGTGGAACAATCCAGGGAAAAGAATAGCGCCCTCTCTTATGCCTCGGTGTAGTAGCCATTAGGAAAGGAGCCTTCGGTTCCCCCTCAGACTACAGTTGCCAACTTTACTTACTCATCATTAAATAGGAATAATTCTGATGAATATTAGCAAATAAGAATAATTACTTGAAACCATATAATTGCCAACAATAAAAAGATTGACATCGGCATTAAATAACACCTCAAAGCTTGACCTGACGTAAAACCAAACAGCCAAGGAGAAATGAGAGGGAATATTCATAGGAAGAGTTGGGATTTTACCCGTTAAGAATAAGACGAAATCAATATCTGCAGTGTAAGGAAAAATAAGGCTTACTGTAACACGAGACGTGACGAGAGAAAAGGAACAAGAAAACAATTTGCTTGAAACAAAAGGGTTTATATTTAGTGAAAGAGATAAAGTAAAGAAGAAAAAAAGAAGAATCGCAAAAAGAGGTGTTTTCTTCAGACTTAACAATAACATTTGTCTTGGTAGCAGTTCTTTCAGTTTCCTGTAGTTTTGGTCACTGGTCCGTACAAATTCTAAGGCTTGAAGAAGGATAATTTTTGGTCCTCACGCGCGTAGAATCTCGCATGAGATGACCGTCCTCGTATGTAGTACGCCACATGCTAACTAGTTGCCTATTTCGTCGGCCGTCAAGATTCCGTGTTACGTCGTTGGTGTCAAAAGAGAAAAGAGGTCTATTAGTTTGAAGAACGCGCACACGTGTGGTGGTACGGCAGATGTACTTATAGCGGCCCGTGATTGGTTTCTTTTTCATCCAATCAAGGATACATAAAAGGTGACTCCGTGAATAATTTCCAATTGAAGAGCATGGTGTGTCATTTTTGCAATAGTAGAAAACCAGCTTATCTTTTTAATCCACGTTCAGTTTTAAATGGACCCAAACAGGATCAGTAGAACACACTAACAATTACACAACTCCCTCTTACCTGACTAGAGACGTTTTAATTTTCATTTCTGGCTGTCGTAAAATTCTTTCGAAGTACACTCATTTTTTTAACCTCGTAAATATAGCGCTCTTTTGAAAAATCATATTTCAAAACTCAAACGTATTCGTCTTCTTAAACCATGACTATGAAAAACAAATTAAAAAAAGAAATTGCTAATTATTTCTTTTTATAGTTTCGCACTCTGATAATCGGAATGCAAGAAAGAAAAAAAAAAGATTTTCATAATAATCACTTAAGTAATGAAAATTACAAAGCGGCTCTAAAAATTTTCGGACGACCTAGAAAGAAATGGCTTCAAGCTATGTAACGTATATACTATTCGATATACTTTATCTACGATGATGGACTGAAACTCTCATAGCCTTGAAAAATTATGATGATGTTATATCTGCTGTTGATGTTTTTGTTTTTGTTTTTTGACGAATGGAATACAAGCACTGCAATTCTGATGAAATAGGTATATGGACAGCAAGGAGAACGATGTTGAAAAATACATCTCATTTAGTCACATTCAGAGTTATCCCCCAGCACATAGACATGTATACGTAGTATCTTAAAGTCCGTCTTTCACGTTTAGCGGGATCGATGGTCTACACTATATAATTTATAGAATTTATCTTATAATTAAGTGCAAATAAATAAATAAATAAATAAGAGAAAGAACTCTATACTTAGCATTTAACAGTTCTCTCTGAAAAAGTATAATGATTAGGGCGACAGAAAAGGAAGACCAAGCACTATTATTATCAAATTTCAAATTAGATTAGAAGGCGGTGCATTATTAAAGGCCAAGCATTTTTTTTAAATAAACATTTTATCAAAAGATATTATGGGAATACATACTTACGTATGACACTATATATATATATATATATATATATATATATAAGTAACATTTATATTTGTATCTATAATTATTTATTATGCATATTATTTACTGTTGGTTTGGTTTGGTTTGGTTTGAATTGGTTTATTTGTATAACAGTATATCAACTCCTAATGAGTTATTTAATGCCAAAATTCGATACAAGTAATTTGTACATAGTTATATGGTTTCAAGTATTCCTATCTAATACTAATAATTCATGTACAATTCTATGGTTTGGAATAACTATTCCTATTTAATAAAAATCATTTGTTTGTAAACAGCCATATGGTATCAAATATTCTTACCCAATACAAATAATTACCAAACAGATCGATTTGGCAAACAGATGACTCCCTAACAACTACTATCATTCTGGATCAAAGTGGACCTGGAGGTAATGACAACGAAGAAGTAACTTGACTTTTCGCGGGACTCCAGAACTGGAACCTCACTACCGAATGCAGTTTAGTGTCATACTCAAGACACAGCCTTTTTGAGTGGTGGGGGTACTTAACCCTCTGTAGGGGATACAGTTGACTTTTTCTAAGCCTTCGTCCCTCTCAGACAAGCCAATATTCATTATTATTACTCTTCTTGAGAGTTTTTCACACCAGCGTTAGCTGTTATGTTTTGACCTTCGACCCGGCCCAAAAAATGCTATTCCAAGGTGATGCACCGGAAGGAAGTGACACATTCCAATGGCCAGTAATCGAAAGAGATCGCGTGGGCGAATTAAGGCTTATAATATGGGACAAGGTGAAGGTCCAACTGTGCCAATACAGACTGATGCACCGGAAGAGAGTGACCTCTGAACTGCATGACAGTTATTTCCGCTTGATGACGATTAAACATTCGATTTCAAAGATCCAGTGGGCGATCGTGTGGGCGTTGAATTATTATTTAACTCAGTTGAGTTCGAGTCCAAGAAGCAGTTGCAGTTGGCAGTGGAAGAGCAGTTGCCAGTTGAATTCCAGACAGCTAGAGACCAGATGTGGTAGGGAAAGCCACACCCTACCGAGGGGGCCCTCAGAAACCCCGATGGAGTGGACCCCAGCATCAGGAGAACAAGAAAGACACAACGTGACGGTCATAACAGTGGGGTCAAGATATTACAGTTTATGTTCGGTCTCCAGCTCCCTCTCACACGCAACCCTTGAACAACCCTTTCGAACCTTACAAATAAAGTGAGAGGTAAAATATTGTTAAAGAAGTCTTCCTGCGTCTTCCTTCATGCGTCTTTATCCTGCGTGCGTCTTCCTGCGTGCGTCCTTATTTATTGCGTCAGTATGTATCCAGCATATATATGTAGATGTGTATATAAGCATATTTATTATGTGAGTATGCAACATTAGCTAATGGTTTCTCACTGGAGTTTGAGTGACAGCAAGTTTCCAGGTCTCCTCTCAGTATTCTGGCCGATCTTAATAATGCTGTAATCAGGATGGTTTCAACTTGTCCTCTGATTTCTAAGTCTTCCAGTCCCTTTTGCTATGCCTTTTTGGATTGTTCCGAGTGCACTAATTCCGATTGGTATCACCATCACCTTTATCTTTCATAGTTTTCTCCAGGACTCTTCTCAGTATTCTGGCCGTTCTCAATAATGCTGTAGTTTGGATGGTCTCCACTCGTCCGCCAACTTCCAAGACCTACAGTCTCTTTAATAATCCTTTACTTACTGTACCAAAAGCACCTATCACAATTGGTATTGTTGCCACCTTCATGTTCCATAATTTTTTTCAATTCCCAAGCAAGGTCAAGATACTTATCCTTCTTTTCACATTCTCTCAATTTTATTCTGTGGTCAACCGGGACAGCAAGTCAACAATTTTGCAAATATATCATTCATATGGTCAAATTTAAATTTCTTGCACATCACCCAGTTTTTGGTGTGTGTTAATAACAAACAAATAGAAAGTTTTCTGTGGTTATGGAAAAGAAAAGATTCTATGATGTACTTAAAATTTCCGAGAAACTATGGTTGCGTTTCAAACCAGATTACCAAGAAGGCTACGACAAAAGAATGTATGAAGCCCCTTATACACACTCCACCAAATTGGGGTTAAATAGTCCCACTACTGTTCTTCGACAAGGAAAGCTTTGGCATTAAATAACTCACGAGGTTTTATATGCCATTAAAAAAGAAACCAAACCAAACCAAAGAAAAGAATGCATATGTACGTACCATGTGAAATTTTTTTCTCGTCTGCATTTAAAAAAAACTATTTGAACAGATGCATGTAGGTGGGATGTAAAGGTGACTTTTTGAAGCGGTTCCATCAAATAATTTTCATTAATAGTTTGCTTTCATTACGTTATCTTCACTAGATCATCTATCTCATCCGTTCATTTAATGTACAGTGATACAAGGCGGATGCAAATACCTTAGGATTTGTAATTTAAGAAATTCGGTGTTCAACTGATATTATCAATACTAGTCGGGGGTACTTGCATTCATCTCCGGTTACAAACATGAGCACTGTTAGGGTGTATCAAAAGGTGTTTTAGTTTTGTTTTTGTTTTTATAATTAACTATTTGTTTTTTTAAGATTAGGAAAAATTCCGAAAAAAAAAAAAAGAAAACTTTGATACACTTGAGTAAAAAATTATCGAATGCAAGTTTTTTTGTCTTGGAGAAGATACGTAATTCGGTCTTTATAAGAAAATTAACACAAATTAAACATTAATATGAAAAAGTATCAAAAGTATTTTTGTCTTTATATATATTCCGCTCTAAGTCAAATATTATCAAAGGGGTGTCCACGTGGTGTAATGGTTAAAGCGATGGACTGCGGAATCGTAGTAAGCGAGTTCGTACTCCAGTCGCGCTATTACATTCACTTTGGGAAAGGTATAAACCCCCTTATCCTTCCCAGCTATGGGTTAAATAGTACCACTACTATTCTTCTAGGAGAATGGCTTTGGCATTAAATAACCTACAATGAAAAAAACAATTAAAAAACAAAGAACCCAAAGAAAGAAATCAAATCTTATCATTCATAAACCCTTCATCGGGGTCAAAAAATAGAAATGCCTGTTTGTATTTACCCAACCCCTCCTCTACAGACAGGATATGACACAAGGTCAATTTGTAAGCGAAGCAAAACTGGTTTGAATTCAGAGTTTTCCTTCACCGAAACTGATTGCCTTAACCTCAGCATCAAGTCATGCTGAGAGCACATATTTCCTTGACTCTCTCTTACCATCCATCTCTATCAACACACGCTCACGGTAGGTCCTCTAGACGGCCTCCTATGTCTGCGCAGAGCTTATGTATGTAAGTTCTTGCTGGTCAGCCAACAATGGTGTGTTTATGTGTAGGAGTCAATAGGAGAACGTTATTTATCAGTTCGTGCACAACATGTCTTGCTCATCTTACTTGGATGGTGTGTGAGATGAGAGGTAAGTGGCCGTACAGCTACCGTTTTGTGGGATGTTACTACCAGAATTTGTTCAAAACGACAAGAAGCATTCTTGTGCACTTCCCAACTAGATTTTTCTCCAAGCGTTTTGCTAAATTCCTGATAGAATTCGGTTTGCCTGACTTTTTTTCCATAGCTGGGATGAGAGAGAACAGATGGATGTATCCTTTTCCTAAGCACATTAGCGTTAAGTTAAACACAGACTCATCCAGGACTTGAACTCGAGTCGCCGATTCTGTTTCTTATGACGGCAATAGTTACGCTAAGCGTCCCTCAGACAGACAGTTCGAAATGACTGTCTGAAAAGCTGACATAAGTAAAGATGACGGTCGTAGTCGAGGGCGACCCGAAGGCTCTCTTTTCAGTAACTACTACACCGAGGTGTAGGGGGTTGTGCTACTCCTTTACCTGGATTGAAAAGCGGACGTAGAGGTGAGTAATTACCTGACGAACAATTGAGCCTTTTCTGGCCAATCAGAAGGTACCCTGGATTGAAGCTGTGAACACTTTTTTTGATCACATAAAAAGCGAATAAATAACATCCCGCATTCCACAATGGGCAGTTCTCATTCTCGCAGCCTCCGTGCGTTTTCGACAGACAGCAGTTTCCTAGTTTGCTTCAACAACCAGGAACAGATAATACTTATAACATACACTTTTGGAACCAAGCCATCTTACCCAAACATAGTAATGGACACGGCGACTCAAGTTCAAAACCTTGACGAGGCTGTTTACATTTCCCATAGCGCTAATACCCTAGGGAAAGCGATGAATCCAATTCTTTTCTTTTCAGTTATAGGCAAATAGTCGAGCAGACGGGATTCTTTAACTTTGGTGTAGTAACCAATCAAGGAGAAGGAAAAAGTCTGAATTCAAACTTATTAAACTCTGAGTTACATCCAGCTCGTTCGAAGAGTTAGGTAAATACATATTTTCGACAACGATACTTCTTCGTAAGCCCTCTGAATAAACATAAGTCAAAAGAATCCTCTTATACATTTCTGCATATAAATTTCAGCCTATTTTTTTTATTCTATTGTTGCTTCTTACCATTTCTTCCACTACTGCTATCAAGCAGGTAGTACAGCATTTCTGGTAGCAAGTTGACCCACTTAGCCCCTCTTCTATTTCTCTCTTACACTACCTTACCATAACATATATTTCCCCAAAAATATCCATCTTTATTCTTCTTTATATATACATCTGAAAACTGTCTTTGATGCCACGATCTCTCTCTCTCTCTCTCTCTCTCTCTCTCTCTCTCTGTATATATATATATATATATACAAAGTTGCTGAGTCCATTATTTGTTTATTGGTTGGTTTGTCTACATAAATTTGTGTCACCAAAATAATTGTTTTTTCCGCTCCAAACTAACACGCTATATAACTTGACAAAGGTAGCGATATTCTCCTGGTGATGTTAGCTATTTTGCTTTAGAAATCGCTTATTTAGAAAAAAAAAGTTATTAGAAAAAATACGATTGAAAACCAATTACAATGTAGTTGTATTCATTGAGAATCTTATTTCTTAATAATCTGTTTTCCTTTTCATTTTTTTTCTTTTTTTTTTTGTACACGATTGTGTTGTTGAAAGTTTTTACAATTATTCTCGGCTGGGATAGCGTTATCTTTGACCTTCTCGGGAACAGGTAATGTTAGCCTTATTGTAAATTGAACCTCTTACCTAAAAAGTTTCATTTAAAGATACTTGACTACAAAAGTGAGCTTTTTGTTACAACGATAACGGGTACTCTAAACAAAACTTACTCGGACGCTAACAAAACGGCTGGAGAAAAAGCTAGACTGCAATTACACAAGAATGCTGCGAGCAATATTGAACAAGTCCTGGAGGCAGCACCCCACAAAGCCCCAACTATACGGCCACCTACCCCCCATCACGAAAACTATCCAGGTTAGACGAACCAGACATGCAAGACACTGCTGGAGAAGCAGGGACGAGCTCATAAGTGATGTACTCCTATGGACCCCCACATATGGCCGAGCAAAAGCAAGACGACCAGCTCGAACATACATACAGCAGCTCTGTGAGGGTACGGAATGAAGCTCTGAAGACCTGCCAGAGGCGATGAACGATAGGGAGAAGTGGCGAGAGAGAGTCAGGGATATCCGTGCTGGTTGCACGACATGATGATGATGATGATGATATGTTTTTTGGGTGTATGGTTGTCATCAATTCACCAGATTTTAGTGAAATCCGCTTACGAGACTCCAGTTCTTGACATCTGATGACTCTTGAGTTTTCCCTTTGTTATCATTACTCCACAAGTCCACTTTGATCTGGAATGATAGTACTTGTAAGGGTTTCATATCTAAGGTAAAATAGACCTGTTTAAAAATTGTTCATCTTAGAAATATTTTCTATATAAATGTGTGCAAATTATTTTTTAAGGAGAATAGTTACTTGAAACTATAATTTTTCCCAAAGGATTATTATTATTAATTACTTGAAATGATATAACTATGTGCTAATTATTTGTATTAAGAATAGTTGCTTGAAACTATAATTGTTTACTAGTGATTATTATTATCAGTTACTTGAAACGATATAACTGTGTGCTAATAATTTGTATTAAGAATAATTACTTAAAGCTATTATTGTTTATTAACGATTTATTTTTATGTAGAAGCGACTTGAAACCTTTGAATTGCTTACAAATAAGAATGACTTTAGCATTATATAATCCAACTAGTGTTGAAAAATTATCATTTTTACTTTATATATATATATTCCCATGACGTTGTGGCTTACGTGCTGGACTGTGACATCGTAGTAAATGAGATCAAACTCTAGTCCCGCTATTACATTCACTTTCGGACGAATGTCCAAGAGAAAGTTAGTTAAATAGTACCACTACCGTTCTACAAGGATGTTTTCAGCATTAAATAACCCACGAAGGTTGTTATGTCATTAAAAAAAGAAACGAACCTAAGCCAAACCAAACATGATATATATATATATATATATATACGAGGTTCATTAAATAAGTTTCCAGACATTTTTCGTATGGCTATTTTTATTGATAGTATACATATGAAACTCTAGTCCCCTTCGAAGTAATCTCCTCCGGCTGCAATGCACTTGTATCGTTTCAACAACTTCTGGAAGGTCCCATGGAAGTCCTCTTGTGTGAGCGTGTCAATGACCTTCGTCACAGCCTCTTTCATCTCTTCAATTGTCTCATAACGACAGCCTCTGAGTTTAGGGAATAACCAAAAGTCACAGGGAGCAAGGTATGGACTACAGGGAGGCTGAGGAACTGTCTTGATGCCCATCTTTGTCAAATAGTCTGTGACAAGGATGGAACTGTGGACTGGTGCATTGTCCTGGTGGAAATTCCACCCGATTTGAAGAGTGCTGGCCTCTTCCTTAGGAATCTCTTGCTGAACTCCCTTAAAACCTCAACATAGTAACCCTAACCCTAACCCTAACCGTTTGGCCAATCAACTCTGGTGTATTGACTTCCTTACTCCTCCCACACCTCTCATCATCCCTCACAGATTCCCTGCCTTCTTTGAATCTCTTATGCCACTCAAAAACTGATGCTCGATTCATGCAAGACGCTCCAAAAGCAGTCTGAAGCATTCCATATGTTTCTGTGGCATGCATTTTTTCCAAGTTTAAAACAGAATTTTATTGCATATCGTTCTTCTAAAATGTCTAGATTGCATTTTTGAAATTCACCAACTGTGACAATCAAGCTTTAGTAGGGTGTATTCCAATTGCTGCTGTAGTTGTTCATTTGAATGTGAAATCATAAAAATTGGTCAGTCATCTTATAAGATGTATTCCAATAACATACTGAATTTTCAAGAGTCTAGTTCAATTTTAAATGCCTGTACAAATAAAATGCCTGTACAATATATATATATATATATATATATATATATATATATATGGACAGAGAAGTAGTTATATTCAGATTATATATATATATTTTGGTGGTGTAATGGTTATCGTCGTTGGAAATGGAGACGGCAACACGAGTTCAAATCCTCGACGAGACTAATTGCATTTCACATAGCACTAATACCCTTGGGAAAGGTATGAATCCAGTTTATTCTCCCTCCAGTATGGGTAAATAGTAGGGCAGACTAGGTTCATCAGCCTTGGGGAGGCAACTAGTCTAGGAAAAGGAAAACTGAATTAGAACCTGTTAAACTCCGAATAGAAAATTGACTTTGTATCATATCCTGCCCGAGTGGAGGGGTTGGTAAATATGTATATATATATATATGTATATATATATATAGAGAGAGAGAAAGATGAACAGACCTAGATAGACAAATAGGGACAGACTTAGATAAAAAAAAAAAAAAAAAACAGACTTATCAATATGTAAAGAGATTAACAAGATCGGCTTCCTAAAAGATAAGCAACAACATGGATTAAAATATAAAACCCAGTTTTTCTCTGAGGACTTACCTGGCAATTTACCCAAGATTTTAAATCAACTCAAATTATTAAACTTTCTATTTGAGTCTATATAAAGCCGAAATAGCACGATAATCTACGTGGCAAAAAAGTAAGCTAAGGTCTCGTAAACGCAGCGATATCAGAGAAAGAAGAAAATATACCGGATTCGTGTACTTCATTTTGATGTGTCGAATGCCACAGAAGAAAGACTTAAAGGCCAAATTGTTACGGCCAGAAGACTAGATCAGACAATGCTTATTGTGTGATCACGTTCTATTTTTCCGAGTACCTGTCGGCAGTGGGTTGAAGAAGGTGAGGTCAACAAATGCTGACACTTCATAAGGTGGCCAAGATTTGTCGATGTAAGAAGAAAATACAAGGTACAACTCTTTATAGCAACAGTCTTCAACGAGAGCAGTCCAATTCGCCTTGCTAGATAGCACGAATTGTACTGTTAAATATATATATATATATATATCATCAAGTCATTATAGCACTGGGTCTCTTGACTCTCTCTCTCTCTCTCTCTCTCTCTCCATCACTCTTGATAGACCCGCTAGACAACACCCAGTGTCCGCTCAAAACTCATGTCGGTACGTCTTTGCTGATCAGCTATCACTGGTTTGTCAATGTGTAGGAGTCCATTAGAAAATGTCGTTTGCTTCCTCCTTACTTCACCAGCAATACCCAGCATGCCTTGTTCGTCTTAGTCAGAGGGTTTGTGAGATGGAAGGTAAGTGGCCGTACAGCTGCTGTTTTGTAGGGTGCTACTTCTAAGATTTGTTTTAAACAGCCCATAGCATTCTTGTGTAGTTCCTATCAAGCCTTTTTCCCAAACGATTCTTTAGAGTCCAGGTGGTGCAATCATACAGTAGTAATGATACGGCCACTGCTTTGAAGAAATCCCGTGTAATTTTTTTTCAGAGAGATCAGATCTACAGTCCATCCATACCGGTCCACGCCTTCCCGATGCGTATGTTTATATCGCTTTCAGTAGATGAGATATTGCTGCCGATGATGCAGTTATGTAGCCGCGTGTGTGTGTGTGTGTGTGTTAAAATCCTAAAATCCAGTTGAAACCGTCGATAAAAACGAATTAAAAAAAAGAATCGCATATTAAAACATTTTCTTCGCGTAACTGCCAATTTCATGATATATCCTCAGTCATCAAATGTGTAATCTGAAGGAAATCAAATTACAGCCATAATCTTCTAACTGAGCATGTTCTACTTGTCTTAAAAATCAGTAGTTTATATCCCAGCTTTTGACTTTATTCGAGCATCGATAAGTGGTGCTAATAGAAAATCCGAAGCTATCACAGCCAAATGGTATTACATTATCTCGCTACCTAGCTAGCAAGCTCAGTTTGTTCATACCTATCCGTTTTTCTTTCTATCTATCTATCTATCTATCTATCTATCTATCTATCTCAAATTGTTCTTTATATATCCGTCTTTATGTCTGTCTATCTCAGTACGTTTATATCTATCTATCTTTCTGTGCCTCCCGTAATATCTATCTCAGTCTGTTAATTTGTAAAAGAATAATATTTTCTTTTTAAAATAATCATATAATGCGTCTGATGATTGAAAAACACCGAATGAAACTGGCTGTAACGTGAAGAAATTGTTAGTTTATGGATTCCTGTTTAATTCCTTTTTATGCGATTCTAAGACATTAACACTGATGTTGAATCATCCCTGAATTTCGAGAGCTGTCAGGAAAAATAGCAAAATAAGTTGTTTTTCATCCTCTCTCTCTCTCTCTCTCTCTCTCTCTCTCTATATATATATATATATATATATATATATACCACAAATGGCTCCTTTGGAGAAATCATTAACAAATTTCAAGGTTGTAACATAGAAAAAAAAACAAAAAATTCATATAGACTCTTGAAAGAAAAAATAAAAACCTTCAAAATAACAAGGATTCCATTTTATTTAAACAAACCCGTTTATATATATATATATATATATATATATATATATATATATATATATGTGTGTGTGTGTGTGTGTGTGTGTGTGTGTGTGTGTGTGTGTGTGTGTGTGTGTGATAAAAATGTGTGGAAAGTTGGATAAATCAAACACTTAACTCAAATTTAGATGGGTGATATAGCGTTAGGCTTTATTTCATCCCGAACTTCTTTCCACCCATTTCTTTCATACCGTCAGATTCACTACAAATCTTTTCAACATATCTCTCTCTCTCTCTCTCTCTCTCTCTCTCTATATATATATATATATATATATATATATATATATATATATATATATATATATATATAATGATGTGCATATGGATCGGTGCATTTGTTGCATATTCATATATAAAAGTTGTACACACATATACTACATGACATTACATACTGTGTAAGTACGTGTCCTCGTGTGTAGGTGGGGTTGAAAACTTTCTTATATGAAGAAAATAAGCAAATCCGCCAATGAGAAGACTAAACAATGCGTAGTAAATAAGATAACTAAAGTTAAGCTGCAATGAGCCCGCTCAGTACCTAGATGGGTGACCTCCTAGCAATAACAGGTACCCTAAGTAACACAATGCCTATGTGAAGACTAAACGATGCGTAGTAAATAAGATCACTAAAGTTAAGCTGCAATAGACCTGCTCAGTACTGAAATGGGTGACCACTTAATAACAGCATGTACTGTAGGCAATCCGACGCCTATGTGCAGACTAAGCAAAACTTAGTAAACAATTTCGTGCCCAAAATGGAATACCAGACATCCTGGATTTATGCCCATTTCTTAATCTCAAATCGACACGGACAAGTATTTTTTGACCCAGCCTAATATCTGCTTTATTTATAAGCGTACTTTTGTTTATTTATTTATTAGCGTACTTTCTTTGTTTATTTACTAGCGTACTTTCTTTGTTTATTTATTAGCGTACTTTTCTTTCCTTAACAGTTGTTTTTCCTGAAGGGTGGCTTTAGCATGAAATAAACCATGAAGGTTGATATGCTACTGAATCAATGTTTTTATTATTTTTCTTCTAAATCTTTTCCTTCTAAAATCATTTTTCTTCCCAGAGAATCTCCTCACAAAGCCCCATATCGCTCGCAATATTTATATATATATATATATATATATATATATATATATAAAATTGTGAATTTCATAAAACTTAAGTAGGACTGCGATATCGAAGTGAGCAAGTTTGAACTACAGTCGCCCTTTTACGTTCACTTTTGGACTAATACCGGAAAAGTATTGAACTCTCTTGTCCCCCACCATCAGCTACGGGTTAAATAGTATCCATACTGTTTTTTTCTCCGGGGATAGCCTTTATATTAAATAACCCACCAAGGTTGATATTCCATTAAATAAAGAAAGCGAAAACATAGCACTAATACCCTTGGGAAAGGTATGAATCCAAATATTCTCCCTCCAGCTATGGGTAAATAGTAGGACAGACTAGGTTCTTCAGCCTTGGTGAGGCAACTAGTCTAGGAGAAGGAAAACTCTGAATTCAAACCTGTTAAACTCCGCTTAAAAATCGACCTTGTTTCATATCCTGCTCGAGCGGAGGGGTTGGGTAAATATGATAGAGAAAGCGAAAACTTACTTAATCTTCAGTCGGAAGAATATTATTTGAAATTTGTTTCAATCAAGAACAGTTGTTATCATATATACCGACCCCTCTGCTTGGACAGGATATGACACAAGGTCAATTTTTAAGCGGAGTTTAACAGGTTTTAATTCAGATTATTCCTTCTCCTAGACTAGTTGCCTCACCAAGGCCGATGAACCCAGTCTGTCCTACTATTTATCCATAGCTGGAGGGTGAATAATTGGATTCATACCTTTCCCAGGGGTATTAGTGCTATGTGAAATGCAATCAGTCTCGTCCAAGATTTGAACTCGTGTCGTCGTGTTCATTTCCTACGACGATAACCATTACATCACGGGCACCTCCAAAAGAAAAGTTGTTATCCTATTTACCTACCCCTCCGCTCGGGCAGGATATGACACAAGGTCAATTTTTAAGCGGAGTTTAACAGGTTTGAATTCAGAGTTTTTCTTCTCCTAGACTAGTTGCCTAATCAAGGCTGAAGAACCTAGTCTGTCCTACTATTTACCCATAGTTGGAGGAAGAATAATTGGATTCATACCTTTCCCAAGGGTATTAGTGCTATGTGAAATGCAATCATTCTCGTCCAGGATTTGAACTCGTGTCGCCGTGTTCATTTCCTACGACGATAACAATTACACCACGGGCACCTCCACAAAAGAAAAGTTGTTATAGTGGTAGAAAAATATCATCAGGAGAGAATCTCCGTGGCGTAGTGACTAACGTCTCAGACTACGACACCGTAGTAAGCGGGTTCGAACTCCAATCGTGAAATTCCGTTCAGTTTCAGTCAAATACCCTTGGGAAAGGCATGAACCCTCTTATTCTTGTTGGTTAAATATTACCATTGCTGTTCTTCTTCAAGAGTGGCTTTGGCATTACATTAAAGGTTGATATGCCATTAAACAAAGAAACAAAAGCAACTCTGAAAACACCAGCTAGCAATACTTATCATGTAAATCTAAACTTCGATCTAAGAACCAATATCGCCTTATCATAGGAGCTTAGAATACGTCGACTACATGTACCGTTACACACCATGTACGGTTGTAATATTACACAGCACAAATAGAAGTTTGTAACTCAATGATGTTCAAACGGAAGTTTTGCTGGTCCGGTCTCAATAGATGTTTGTACCACTACGCATAGACATTTGTATCTCCACGTGTCGAACATGTCCATGAGTGTAATACTACGTCTTAAGTGTCAGTCAGACATAGTGATAACTTCGCCATAAGAAAAGTGGCGAATACACAAAAACCCCGTATTGGTCCGCTGATACAAAAGTTTATTCGCTTCTACATTTTGCAGTAGTCGCGGGGAAGAGAGAAACAGAGTATGAAAACTGAGTCGACTGCATTAACAAGACAAACAGAAAATAAAATGTTGTTAGAAGAAAGAGAGTAGAGATAGACCTTGAATTATCTTCCGTGTTTTCTTTTGTAGTTCTAACATATGCTACCTTGTGGAGTTTGTCCTAACCGCTACGTGTCTGGGTACCTACTGCTGTTTTTACATCATCGTGTCCCACAGCCAAATGAACTCTTTTCCTGTTTCCTGTCCTGCATCTACTGCCTTATAGCGTTTTCATTTGAGTTTCCTTCAGCCAATCAGAACTCGGTGCCGATTTTCTGCTGATACGTTTATTATTTTAACTCGGGCGTCCCTAATTGTTTTACATACATCCCCTGCTGAGGAGTAAGAACCCACTCGGAAAAAATGGATATCCTTTGTATGACACTATACTGCTACTACTTTGACCTTAATTCGTGTATTTTTCTGTGAGTAAAATATGGGAAATTCTTTAAAAGAATACTTTCTGGCATAGCCAAGGTTCATCAGGCGTTCGCGCCGAATGGGTTTAAGTTGATCGCTTTATTCCAAGGGACCTGCACACCCATGAAGTACGTGCTTAGCAAAGCTGGGTTCATCTTTGGCGCCTTTAGCATTCTTAAAGAGGAATCCCGAAGGAACCAAACATTTTGGTGACAGCCTCACATAAGTCTCAATTCATGCGTGTTCCCCTACCTCACCCCATTATAAAGTGACCTCATGGGAAATATGACTGGGTGGGAAGTCGGATAAATCTGCTCTACTAATACAATGTCGATAATTATTGACTTATGTTCGTAATTCTGATGAGCTCTGCTAAAAATCACTGTTTTCTCGGTCCCACGATCGAACCCTAATCCACACATCAAGTTTATTTGCCCTTGCCGTTCCCGCTTTCAGAAAGTGAAGCATATGGTTTCTCAATATGCATGGGGCTCATGTGACTGCTAATAACTCTACAAATGATAATTTTGTGTTCTTTTTAAGTTTCAGATTTGAAAATAGTATACTATAACAACTATTAATCCTCGATCAGAATGCCTTGGCCAAGTGAGGAAAAAAATATTTTGCATCACTACTTATTTGGAGACAAAAGTATTCAAAACTGTCTCAAAATAGATGCAACCCATTAATATGATAATGATTTATTACTGAGACAAAAAAACTAGGGAAAAAAGATTGCGTGTCCTAAAAGCTGATATAATAACAATTTAAAAAAAGACATTGATTTGAGGTCTCTTGCTCAAAGGATGCATTTTTTAGAGGACGTGTTTCAAATGACCGCCATTGCACTATTCTCAGTAATAAATCATTATCATATAAATGGGTTGTATCTATTTTGAGACACTCTGTATATTGGCGCGAGATAAGTGCAGATAAAGCCAGTTAATTGTTGAGCTGGGATAAGAAAACGCAGTGCAAACCGGACAATGTCAATGTAACATTTTATATTAAGTGCTAATTAATAGAAGGTCCCTTGCCATCTCTATTGTTTCTTTTTCTTTATCTTTTTCTATTTCAAGTTTTCAGATAGTCTCTTAGCTGTCGTTGCTGTGTCTTGTGTGTTATCGCTGTCACAAGAAGGTAGGTTTTACAAGTTTGGAATGGTGGAGTAGTTTTTGTTTTGACTTGCTATCCGTTGCACTTATTTAGGTGCTTTGATGGTTTGGTTTGGTTTGTTGGGTTTTATGACATATCAACCTTTGTAGGTTATTTAACGCCAAATCCATTTTTATGTGAATAATCTGTTCTACTTAAAACAATTCAGTTTAGCATTAGTACACAGTTTGTCAAAAACATTTCTATTTCAAACTATTCAAGCAGTTATATGTAACAATTCAGTTAAGTGTAAATACAGTTTTAATGTCGAATAACTGTTCTATTTCAAATAATTCAATTAATCATAAGCACGTAGTTTAAATGTAAGTTCGGTTTAATTGTCAAAAACATTTCTATTTCAAGCTATTCAGTTTAATCTAACAATTCAATTTAGCATAAGTATGCTGTTAGTTCTATTTAACCCATAGATAGGGCCCTATCAGGTGCTACCACGCCGGGCCAGAGTGGATCTGGGAGCAATGGCAATGAAGGGGTACTCCGCATTCCCCAAAGTTCCAGTATTGCTGGAACCTTACCATCAGATTGTTTAGTGTCATATCCAGGACAATCGTTGGTGGGGGGGTCTTACTCCTCTGTAGAGGTGCAGTCAGTGTATTCTACAGCCCCAGCTGACCAGGCAATTCGGTGCTTTGAGATTCTAGGCCTTTTTTTTTTCGAATTGTCTTATCCTCAGTAGATACTGTATCTGCCGCCGTTCCATTTTTTTTATTACCAAATATGGTTTCATCTATTCCAATCTAATTCTCGATGAGTCTCTGTGGCATGGTGGCTAAAGTGTCGGACCGTGACATCGTACTTTGCGAGTTCGATCTCAAGTCGCGCTATTACGTTCACTTTCAGACTAATACCCTTGAGAATGGTATAGAACCCTTTATTTCCCGGCTATGGATTGAATAATCCCATAACCATTCTTGGGGTGTCCTCGTGGTGTAATGGTTAAAGCGATGGAATGCGGAATCGTAGTACACGAGTTCGTACTCCAGTCGTGCTATTACGTTCACATTCGGGCAAATACCTTTGGGAAAGGTATAAACCCCCTTATCCTCCCATCTATGGGTTAAATAGTACGACTGCTGTTCTTCTAGGAGAATAGCTTTGGCATTAAATAACCTAAAAACAGTTGATATGCCATTAAACAAAGAAACCATAACCATTCTTCAGCAAAGATGATTCTGGCTTTAAATAATCCACGAACACTGATATGCCATTGTGCAAAGAAATCAAACTACTTTGTAAGAGAGGTCTTGCAATTCTATTTTTGCGTACAGAGTTTCAATGCTGTAGAGTTTGGTAATGAATAATACCTAATAACATCCGTTTTGACTGCATAATGTTCCACGAAAAATTTTTAATTGCACCACTGCTGTTTTTAAGGATGATGGCACAAAGCCAATATATCCACCTTAAATTTAGCAATATGTGTTTAATTCAACACGAAAATAAAGAGTTATAATACTGTTCTATACAGTTCAAGAAAGAAGTTCTTTCTTAAAAATTTGATCTGATAAAAAAAATCGCAGGCCAGTGATTATCAAATAGAATTATTAATGTTAGGTTTGCTTAGGTTAAGTTTTATGCCATATCAACTATTGCAGGTTATTTAATTCCCCAGTTGGCTGGGGCTGTAGAATACACCAACTGCCTCTCTGCAGAGGGGTAAGACCTTAACCCCAACGAACGTCCTGATATGACAGTAAACAATCTGCTGTTGAGGCTCCAATAATGCTGGAGCTTTGGGCAATGCGGAATACCCCTTTATTGCCATCGTCCGGAGTGGTGACACCTGATGGGGTCCTATCTGTGGCTCAAATAGAGCTAAACTGTGACCTTATGCTAAACTGAATTGCTTGAAATAAAACTGTTTTGACATTTAAACAGTGTACTTATGCAAAACTGAATTGCTTGAAATTGAACTGTTTCGATATTTAAGCTACGTACTTAAGCTAAACTAAATTGTTTGAAATAGAATTGTTTGACTAAACTGAATAGCTTGAAATAGAACTTTTTTAATAATTAAACTGTGTATTTATACTAAACTGAATTGTCTGAAATAGAACTGTTTATGAGTATAAAAATGGATTTGAAATTAAATAACCTACAAAGGTTGATATGCCATAAAACCCAAACAAACAAACAGGTTATATAATGCCAAATCTTGTTCATACATATATATTAAATATATATATGATTTGTAAACATATTTTGCAAATAACATTTTTAAACGAGCCTGAAGTCATCTTTTCACGCAGTCAAATGACTTACTACCATTCATTTACTGGCACACAGCAAAATGACCTCAAGTTTTGAGTATAACAGTAACAATTTCACATTAAACATCTGTTTGCACGCATTTAATTGGATATACATATATGATTTGTAAGTGAACAATTTGTAGGTAATTTCATTTTTAAATGAGTCAGAACTAATTTGTTTGCACACTAGTATTACTATTTGTTTCTACAAAGTTAAATGGTTTTAATTATTACTGTGTAATACTAATAAATCAATTCAAATAATACTAATAAATCAATTCAATAATAATCATTTATTGGCTGACAGTGAAGTGGTTACAAGTATCGCTGTGGAGGTGCATATGGTGTAATGGTTATCGTCGTAGGAAATGGACACAGCGATACGAATTCAAATCCTCGACGAGACTGATTGCATTTCACGTAGCACTAATACCCTTCGGAAAGGTATGAATCCAATTATTCTCCTTCCAGCTATGGGTAAATAGTAGGACAGATTTGGTTCTTCAGCCTTGGGGAGTCAACTAGTCTAGGAGAAGGAAAACTGAATTAAAACCTGTTAAACTCCGCTTAAAAATCGACCTTGTGTCATATCCTGCCCGAGCAGAGGGGTTGGGTAAATATGATTACAAGTATCGCTATTTACCACAAATTATTTTATTCAACACTAACCAACTGGGCTTATTAATGTTAGATAGGAATACTTACAACTATATCCCTGTGTAAATTATTTGTATAACGAATAGTTACTTAAAGTTATAATCGTTTACTAACGATATATTGTTATACCTATTAACTATTTACAATTTATTTGTTATACCTATTTACTAGAAGCCATATAACTACATGCAAATGAATGATTATTATTAAGTAGGAATTGTTACTGTAAATTATATGAATATGCGTAAAATATATTTTTTTGGAATAATTGATTCCATATAACTGTGCAAAGAAAATGATAACTTTATTTAAATAAAAAGTGTAATTTTTCAAAAAAAGGATTGCAGTTGAATTTTGAAAATTTAAATAGTTACAATTTTGATTTATGAATAAGTCTTATTTCAGCGTTAAATAACCTATAAGTAATTCTTATAGCGCTAACTTAAACCAAACTAAGAAGTTGTACTTTCCTCAGCTAAAAATGTGAAATATTTTAATTAGAAAACATATTAAGTAGTCGGAATTTCTGACAAAAAATAGTCATTATTAATTCTCGACGGAAATTCCACGATTTAATTAAAAGCAACCATCTAGGATTTATTTGTGAATTATATATACAAGGTCTTTTCAAAAGTATCAAGACAGAAACTCTATTTACCAACTCAGAAATCAACCACGAATAAAACATCTTAAAAATACGAAATGCTTTTTAAAACTATCGAGACGGAAGATGTAGTTACCAAGACAGAAATGAATAATGAATGAAACGTTCATTGTCTTCAAAATGTGATCTGTGTTGAAAAAGTATCGAGACTGAAGCTGTGAGACTGAAAATGTGAGCTGTGTTAAAAAAGTATCGAGACTGAAGACAGATATGAAGAAAGATTAAAACGTTCATTGTCTTCAAAATGTTATCTGTGTTGAAAAAGTATCGAGACTGAAGCTGTGAGACTGAAAATGTGAGCTGTGTTAAAAAAGTATCGAGACTGAAGACAGAAATGAAGAAAGATTAAAACGTTCATTGTCTTCAAAATGTGATCTGTGTTGAAAAAGTATCGAGACTGAAGCCGTGAGACTGAAAATGTGAGCTGTGTTAAAAAAGTATCGAGACTGAAGACAGAAATGAAGAAAGATTAAAACGTTCATTGTCTTCAAAATAATATTGAGACGAAAACTGTACTTAGCACGACAGAAATCAACGATTAATTAAAAGTTGATTTGATTCAAACTAGTCCACCTTCTCATTCAATACTTCTTTCCTGTGAGTTTTTTCATTGGTAAAAGCACCTTAGAAACTCACTTTTTCATTTAGTACCAAGATACGCTGTCTTATTTCTTTTAAGGTCCTTTATGTCCTCAAATATTACTCTTGTGATGAACTTTCAGTTTAAGAATCCAGAGAAGTACAAACGGCAGTAGGTATAGTGAATTTAAAGGTTGATGCACTTGCACAATCCTGTGTTTCACTAATAAAACTATTTATCAATAATGGCCGAGACGACTGATCAAAAAGAACGGTAAACTAACAATGACTTGTCTAGACTTGGTTGAGATAGCATCAAATAAAGAAAAATTCAGAAGAGATCGAGCATCAGACATTTGTGCTTAGTGGCTCATGTTCCAGGAGGCTTCGCCACTTGGAAGCATCTGGTCTCGCCGAGAAAGGGTTAACAGCTGAGATCATTGCCCGGCGCCTAAGTAGCACTTGAATGAGAAAATCGACGGAACTAAGAATCTTAGCACTCAACCTCCCCGATATTGATTCAAGTTTGTCATTTTGAAGTTATCTTTCAAAAAAATGAATAAAAAGAATTTTTAGATATTTATCTATTCAAAACAAAAAGCAAGACTACATTTCCATGCTACTTTTAGCTTCTTATCAAATTAATGATATCTTTTAATTAAAAACAAAAAACGAGACTAAATTTTTTTTCTATATTTTTATAGCGTTTTACTAATTTGATAACATTTTTTAATTAACATATAGAAAACAAATTTTTCCCTTTTACTTCAATGATTTTTAATTTTCATAAAAGTATTTTACGCTTAAAATTATTTAAACAGATAAAAAGTTGAAATTTGTTTTTTGTAATTACAGAAGAAAGAAAAAGATTTTATTTCACAGAAAAATATTTTTAATTTAAAAACGATTCCTTTAATGCCTCTGTCGTTTTATTAAGTTTCAAACAATTTGATTAAGTGTGAGTATAATTTTTTATGTTTACACACAATTAAATGTCAAAACAGTTCAATTTTAAATAATTCAGTTCAGCATAAGTACGCCTTTCTGTTCTATTTGACCCATAGATAAAACCCTATCAGGTGCTACCACTCCGGGAAAGTGTGAATCTAGGAACGATGGTGATGAAGAGGTACTCTGCATTGCCCAAAGCTCCAGCATTACTGGACCCACACCATCAGATTTTTTAGTGTTATATCCAGGACAATTGTTAGAGGAGTCTTACTCCTCTGCAGAGATGCAGTCGGTGTATTCTGTACCCCTAGCCGACTGGGCCAAACAATATTTGTAATTTCATTTCTTTTTTATGGCGATGAAATGGTACTCTGCATTACCCAAAGCTCCAGCATTACTCGACACACACCATCAGATTGTTTAGTGTTATATCCAGGACACTTGTTAGAGGAGTCTTACTCCTCTGCAGAGATGCAGTCGGTGTATTCTGTACCCCTAGCCGACTGGGCCAAACAATATTTGTAATTTCCTTTTTTTTTATAATTTTTTATTACAATTTAAAAAGAAAATTCTTTTTTAGATTTTATCTGATTCAATTTTTGCTTCTGTTTATTTTTAAAAAATGATTAAAAAATAATAGATTTGAAGTGAGAGTTACGATGAATTTATTTATATCCTAAGTAGCGAAAAGAATGTGTATAATTTTTTAATGAAAATTTTTTTAAAGTGTCACAATAATTTTTAAAAAGTGATGCTAAACATTAAGAATCATGTTCGTTTTAAGCTGCATTCAAGAATTAGATAATTAAATTGAACAAAAATAAAATGTGTAAAGTAAAAAAGCTGATGTTGTTTGGAAAAAAAAGTGAATGGCTATCACATGAAAAAATAAACTCAGAATAATTTCATTCCAGTCTATTATTTTGGCCAATTTTGGTTTAGCTATAAATTCATATCATAGGAATAAGATAGACTGAAAAGTGGTATTTCGTACCAAATTGCAGCTTCCTATGTCCATCTGTTTGGGTGTCCATAAGACTTTACAGATTTCAGTCACAGTCAGACATAGTCAACTTTATTAAGTAGAAGTTGCTCGACCTTTATTCAAAATCTAGATTTTTTAATTACAAAAATTAAAGTTTCAGCCTCAATACTTTTTGATCAACCTTTTTGTATTCCATATAAATAAATGTAATACTTTTTTTTACATGTATGCAATCCAACAGTATTAATTAGATGGAATAAATTGTTAAATAAATGAAACAAGAGAAAATATCTTACTCACAATTTAAGGAGAATGGATATTTTTTAAAACAAACAGTATTTTTATCGCTTAGTATATTCGAACTATTGATTTCATCTTTATCTCATTTCACAATATTTCAACCAAAATTCTAAGTGATAAAAACTATCAAGTTTCATCTCATAAATTTAGAAAAAGATCTACTGCTTCCAAAGGTTTTTACTGCCACTGTCATTGAACTTTTCTCCGACAACTTTAGGGAGAAGTTTATAAAAAAAAGTAAAGACTTAGCATGAGTTCTTGGATGAGGAAGGGCGGAAGGCAGTGGTTCTTGCTTTTTTTTTTCTGTCCCTCTTTGTGTGGCTATATAAATATAATTTTTATCTGATCCATTCAAAAACGTATGTGCATATGTAGGGACTGAGGTTGAGGTTTCATTGAGCTGCGTCTCTGTATCCCTTTCTCGCTTACAGACGTATTTAATGCATCGCCCCACCTCTCTCTCACTCTCTCTCTCTCTCTCTCTCTCTCTCTTTCTCTCGACCTATATATATATATATATATATATCCCTTCGCTCTCTCCCTATCTTTGTCAGACTGTTTTTGTCTCTATATGCGTCACTGTCTGTTTCTCTCTCTCTCTCTCTCTCTCTCTCTCTCTCTCTCTCTCTCTCTCTCTCAACCTATTTATCAGTCTATTTATCTATCTCTATCTATCTATCTATCTCTTTCGCTTCGCCCCCCCCTCTTTCAGTCTGTGTATTTGTGTGTTTGTATGTGTGTGTGTGTGTGTGTCTCTCTCTCTCTCTCTCTCTCTCTCTCTCTCTCTCTCTCTCTCTCTCTCTTAATAATTCCCATTCATGTATATTTTACTTGAAAGTGGGACGCAAACAAATGAAAGAATGGAAGAAAGAATGAACGAATAATGGATATATACGAATAGACTGGTGGATAGAGAGGCAAGCAGACAAATACGTAGTTATGAATAAATATAATAGCATGAAAATTAATATCATAAATATATATATATATATATATATATATATATATATATATATATATATATATATATATATGGACTCCATGTCAATGCCCACAAAACTGAATATATGTGTTATAACCAAACAGGCGACATTTCCACACTAGACGGAACCTCTCTGAAACTAGTAGACAAATTCACCTACCTAGAAAGCAGCGTCTCATTAACCGAAAAAGACATCGACACGCGGCTAACGAAGGCATGGACAGCTATTGATAGGCTCTCGATCATATGGAAATCAGACCTGACCGAAAAAATGAAACGCAGTTTCTTCCAGGCAACGGTCGTATCGATACTGCTACATGGATGCACTACTTGTACGCTAACTAAACGGCTGGAGAAGAAGCTAGACGGCAATTACACAAGAATGTTGCGAGCAATATTGAACAATTCCTAGCGGCAACACCCCACAAAGCACCAACTATTCAGCCAACTGCCTCCTGTCACGAAAACTATACAAGTTAGATGAACCAGACACGCAGGACACTGCTGGAGAAGCAGGGACGAACTCATCAGTGATGTACTCCTATGGACCCCCACATATGGCCGAGCAAAAGCAGGACGACCAGCTCGAACATACATACAACAGCTATGTGAGGAAACGGGATGTAGCCCTGAAGACCTGCCAGAGGCGATGAATGATAGGGAGAAGTGGCGAGAGAGGGTCAGGGATATCCGTGCTAGCGGCACGACATCATGATGATGATGCTGATATATATATATATATATATATATATATATATATTGTGCATATATGTACAGGAGGGTACAAGTGTGCGTGCAAGCGTACTCACGTCTGTGTGTGTGTGTGTGTGTGTGTGTGTGTGTGTGTGTGTGTGTGTGTGTGTGTGTGTGTGTGTGTGTGTGTGTGTGTATTCTTCCTGAAAACATTAAGAAAAACCTTAACTTCGCCGACTATTTCTATAAAACTACTGAAGCTAAAACAATTTTTTATTGTAGACGTCTGAAAGGACTGAAATCAAGTAGACACTCACAGATAGATAGATAGATAGATAGATAGATAGATAGATAACCCAGCCATCTAAGAGAGTGTGGAAAAAGACTTATGCAAGAGGAACCAACTTTAGAAACACCGATTAACATTGTCAGTTGGGTATAATTGCGAAAGAATCTATCGAGTGAACCAGAGCCATAAATTCGTTAACGTAATCAGCACTTCCGTGATGATTGTGAGATGTCTATGAAAGATAAAACAACTGTCTCCCGTATCAATCTCGGATGTTCTCTCCCCCCCCTCTCTCTCTCTCTCTCTCACACACACGCACACACACATACACAAACATACTAACACTCACTCTCTTTCCCTCTTTCGTTCTCATCTTTTTATCTACACAATTCGCCATACCTTTTCGAGATTATGAACAACTGAGCCACTTCCCGCCAAAGAAAATAAACAACTTGTTATACTTTCCTTGTTATCGCAACAGAGGATCCAGTTACGTAATGGCTGCCCGTTTGCTCCTAAAACACGAAAAACAAAGCGTAACGAAACAGTTAAATAAGATAATAAAAAAACTTGTCTTTTATTTTTTTGTTGTTTTTTTTTTTGTTTTGTTTTGTTTTGTTTTTAAGAGAAAAAATAGTCGGAGCTAAAAAAAAAAAAAAAAAAAAAGATCCCTTCTCGACAACAAAGAAAATAAAGTATAAAAAAGAGAAACAAAAATGAAAATAAAGAAGTGCTGTTGTTCTTGGTAATAATGCCAGGGCTAATAACTAAATAAACTTCAGACTTGTAAGCAAACAAGGATAAATTACAAAAGGAAACGTCAAGTAAATCCAACAAAAATAGAGATTCCAAACTAGAAACGAGATTTCATACTTCAAACGAGATTTCATACTTCAAACGAGATTTCAAACTAGAAACGACATTTCAAACTACAAATGAGATTTAAAAGACGGTTTTGCAATCCTATTCTAATATATATATATATGTGTGTGTGTGTGTGTGTGTGTGTGAGCGTCGTATCTGATTATCGTGTCCTCTGTGAATATATACTCGTAATCAACGCTATCATTAGTATATTTAAGGGGGAAAAGTTGAGTTTTTTAATACTTGATAACCGGGCCATTGGCTTAATGATTATTCACCAATGGTCCGGGAGACTGGGGTTCAATCCCGGGTCGAGTCATACCAAAGACTCAAAAAATGGTACTTGATCCCGCCTTGCTTCGCACTCAGCATTATAAGGTTCGGATCAAGGGTAAAGTGGAGCAATCCAGGGAAAGGAGCAGCGACCTCCCCTACACCTCGGTGTAATAGCTATTGAAAAGGGAGCTTTCGGGTCACCCTCGACTAAGGTCGCCAACTTTACTTTCTTATAATACAATTAATCTTATTGATCTTATTCTTTCATTAACACCCTACTAATATATAAATGTTTGTATGAGTATATCATCAAAGCCTGCTGATAGCACGGAGTCCCATGATTATCTATCTATCTATCTATCTATCTATCCGTCCCTATCTTCAATCACTCCCGGCAGGTTTTCTTGACAGCATCCGTCGTCCGCACAGAACAAATGTATCTAAATCCTTGCTAGTCGGCCAAAACTGGCCCGTCCAAATATAGGAATCCATGAGAGAATGTCGTATATGAGTTTGTACTTACTTCACCAGCAATGCCCAGCATGTCTTGTTACTCTTACTTGGATAGTTTGTAAGATGAGAGGTAAGTGGCCGTACAGCTCTTCTTTTGTTGGGTGCTGCTTCTAGGATTTATTCTTGTGTAGTTCCCATTCATACGTTTTGTTAGAGCCCAAGTGGTGAAGCCATTCAACAGCATCGATACGGCCACAGATTTGAAGAAATCCCGTGATATTTTTTTCAGAGAGATCAGATTTTCCTATAATCGACAACCTGTCAATAACTGTCCACACCTTCCCTAAGTCTATGTCGACATCGCTTTCAGTAGATGAGTTATTGCTACCGAGGTATGTGAACTGGTCTACTAATTTCAGACGCTTGCCATTTAATATGGGGATTGCTACTTGTTTATGTTTTACTCTGTTTTATCTGCATTCTCATAGAAGCCAATTCTTCTTGCTGCTTACTCCAGGCTATGCAACAGGGATTAAGCTTGGCCAGGTATATTCATAAGAAGTGCTAGATAATCTGTGTAGTCTGCATCTATCAAAGTTTCTGTTGGATATATGAAACGATTTACTTTTATTAGTGCTATTAACGTAGAGCACAGTCGACGGAGATTGTGAACAGATGTGGAGCTAATGAATCTTCTTGCGAATCTCCTGGAACAACGTCGAAGAAGTCTGTGTCTCAGTCAGGTGAGCGAACCATTACTTTCACGTTTTTGTAAAGCATCATTATATAGCAGTAACAATTTATTTAGAGAGACCATATGCTAATTGTATATGCTCCATCTTTCCTCTGTGTATGGAAAAATCTCTAATCAATAGTGTTGCTTCGAGATTTTTTACTAGTACTTCTTAGATGATTCGACGGTTAGTCAAAATCTGGGACGTACATCGATTTCTCCGAAAGCTGTTCTGATTTTTCTGAAGAATTTTCTCAATTTCATCCTATTTACCAACCCCTCCGCTCGGGCAGGATATGACACAAGGTCAATTTTTAAGCGGAGTTTAACAGGTTTCAATTCAGAGTTTTCCTTCTCCTAGACTAGTTGCCTAACCAAGGCTGAAGAACCTAGTCTGTCCTACTATTTACCCATAGCTGGAAGGAGAATAATTGGATTCATACCTTTCCCAAGGGTATTAGTGCTATGTGAAATGCAATGAGTTTCGTCCAGGATTTGAACTCGTATCGCCGTGTTCATTTCCTACGACGATAACAATTACACCACGGGAAATATCTGTCAATCATAGAATCGTCTCAACAAAGATTTGCCTGAGCCTACGTTTGATATTAACAGTAAAGATACCTTTGACATACTGCATAAATTGCGTGGATGATATAACAAAATATTCACCTGTTTCCTAAAGTAACCAGAACGTACATTATATTTTTATACATCAGTTTTCTCAATTTCATGTCGGATACGATTAAGAAGCAGGGCATTATAATTATATAAATAGTAAGAGTTATGCCTCTGTAGTTCTTAATGATTCTGAGGTCATCCTTCTTGAAGAAGCAGAGGATACAACTTTTGCCCATGTCTCTATTATGTTTTATTTATACAAAGTGTTGCCTAATCGAAAAAGTATGAGATCATTTTTCTCTGTCTTCTCCATACATACGTCGAGGCTTGCAGCTTTTCTGTTCTTAACTTTTTCAGTTCTGCGTCAATTTTTTCCCCCGTAAACTATCAAAGTTTGATCTCTAGTTGACCATTAATAGTTTTTCAATAGGTTTTTCTGTAATCTTAGATTCTTGAAATAAGTTCTTTCAACTTTTGTTGTCTTTTCTCTTGGCTGACAGTTTTAACTTTGCTCATATAGAAAAAGATGGACATAATACATTCTGCTTTCACAACACGCCAAACTAACACAGTGAATATCTAGTTTTCTCTCAAGAATAGGCTTATATGCTTAAACTCTATATTCCAAAAAAGGAGGGGTTGTCCTCGTAGTGTAATGGTTAAAGCGATGGACTGCGGGATCGTAGTAAATGAGTCCGTACTCCAGTCGCGCTATTACATTCACTTTCGGGCAAATACCCTTGGGAAAGGTATGAACCCCTTATCCTCCCGGCTAAAGGTTAAATAGTACTACTACTGTTCTTATAAAAGGGTAGCTTTGGCATTAAATAACCAACAAAGGTTGATATGTCATTAAACAAAGAAACCATACCAAACCAAAAAAGGAAGGGAAAACTATGGATTCACACCAAACCAAATTACTCAAAAGCAAATCCAAACGATATATTCATTCACAAGAAGAGGATCAACTGCACTTTGAATTGTAAGACATACACTTTTAAAGAAGTATCTGTCAATCATTGAATCGTCTCAACAAAGATTCGCCTGAGCCTACGTTTAATATTAACAGGAAAGATACCTTTGACATACTGCATAAGTTGCGTGATTGACATAACAAAATATTCACCTGTTTCCTAAAGTAACCAGAACGTAGATTATATTTTTATACATCAGTGTTGTTATCTTTCTCTCAATACAACATATGCAGAAATAAAAAAAAAAAAAAGCAAACTGATAAAACTTGACGACAAAACAGATCCTCTCTTATTAATGATATAAACAATCAATACAAGGTACCTATAAGAAGCAAGTCTTCAGGAGACATCTGAAAGACATACACTGAATATGAAAACTTGTTAACTGCTCACATCGAAGCAACAGCCGAGTGCATACCAACTAAAGTAAAAGCCAAATGTAGTATTCTCTGAGAATCAACAACAGTAATAGAAAAAGAGATAACATGAAAAAAGCATATATATATATAGAGAGAGAGAGAAAGAGAGAGAAACACAGACAGAGACAGAGACAGAGAAAGAGAGAAATTTTAAACTCCAAACAAGATTTTAAAGAGCAATTGTGTAATCCTATTCCGATGAATATATATATATATATATATATATATATATATATATATATAGAGAGAGAGAGAGAGAGAGAGAAAGAGGGAGAGAGATACTACAATGTAGTAATACTTGTAGAACAACATTTTCGTTCAAACCGCCACGATTTCAACAGAGATGCAAAATTTACCATCATAAAAAAATTTAAAAAATCGCATTGGACCATATCACGTTGATAATAGAAATACTTGAAGAAAAATTAAGAAAGAGTCTCCAAGAATTGACCCTAAATGGTTTTAACATTAATCTAAACGATCCTCAATACAACATTTTCAATTAGGATAGACAGATTTGGGTTGACGTATAAACATCTAGATAAACAAATGTCTTGCCAAGTGATCACTTGTAATTCGAAACACACTATGCTTATGCT
>OY757909.1:22744484-22759484 GCA_963585895.1 Sepioteuthis lessoniana
AGCAGACTGCTTCAAACATTTTCAACTCGTGTTTAGGGAACATATTTAACAAATCAACAAAGATATTAATATATAATAACAAAACTGTAATACAATTTAAGTATTATATTAATGTTATATCCTACGCCGTTTCCAACAGTTGTTACAATGACTGTAAACACTAACCGGAACATCTCAGCACCCAGACGGCCAACAAACAACTACGGTATGTTGTTATATCTGCTCACTTTCATGATAGCACAATAGATTGTGAATTTATATGAATATAAGCTCTAATGTGTGAGATTTTCATGTTTTATATATGGCTGATGAAGTTCAGATTTCAGAGAAAAATTACATGCATTATATATATATATATATATATAATGTATGTCATATATATACCGTAAATTGTGGCGTACAAATCGATCTGGTATATTTAGCTCAAAACTCTGGGTTAGATCTATACCTGCAGTATAGGTCGACCCCCAAACATATAATTGGTGACTGGTTGGACAAAACTTACCCAGTAGTCCAAAATGAGGATAGGCTACGATAAACTTCATTTAAAATGTGCCATATTAGTACAATACTAATGACAATGATTGGTTTGGTTTCTTTGTTAAATGGCATATCAACCTTTGTAGGTTATTTAATGCCAAAGCCATTCTCCAAGAACAGTAATGGCACTATTTAACCCATAGCTGGGAGGATAAGTGGTTCATACCTGTCCCAAGCGTATTTGCCCGAAAGTGAACGTAATAGCGTGACTGGAGTACAAACTCGCGTACTACGATTCCGCAGTCCATCGCTTTAACCATTACACCACGAGGACACCCCCTAATGACAATGAGGGTATATTCAATAAACTACCATTGTGTCTCATTACTCCGGTAGTTTGTGGTGTAAGTATTTTTTTTAATCAGAATTACATCAGCTATATATGAAACTTGAAAATCTTACAGATTAGAGCTTATATTTAATATATTTAATTCACAATTCATCTGGCTACCATAATGCTGAAATGCATTACCAATATTGGATTAACTTTTTGGTATAAGTGATAAATAGATAAAAAGGGCATCCTAGATATGATACTAAACTACATCCGGTGATGAGGTTTCAGTTAAGGAGATCATTCAAATGTGGAGTACTACTTCATTGACATTACTCCCAAGTCCACTCTGAATCAAAATACTAGTACCAGTTACGGTTCAATCTATGGGTCTGGTAGATCCAAAAGATCATGTTTAGTATGATTTTGAACAACATAAATAGATTGGCTATTAAAACAATTATATTGTAACTAATTATGAAGTGTTTACCAGTTTAAACAGACAGTGAATACGTTGGCTCTTAAAACATTGATATTCCTACAAAGAATGAAGTGTTCACCTGTTTAAAATGATTTTAAACTACATTAATTGATTGGCTATTAAAACAATTATACTGTAACTAATTATGAAGTGTTTACCAGTTTACAATGATTTTAAACTACATTGATTGATTGGCTATTAAAACAATTATATTGTAAATAAGTAAGATTAGTTAGTTGTTTTGTTTTACGGCATATCAACACTTTTCGGGTCATTTAACGCCGATCTAAATTTCAAACAATTCAGTCTAGTATAAATATAGTCTCTTGTATAGAAATAGTTAATTGTCAAAACAGTTCTATTTTAAACAGTTAAGTTTTGATCCATTTGACCCATAGATAGGACTCTATCATATGCTACCACTCCGGGCCAGAGTGGACTTGGGAGCGATGACATTGAAGGAGTACTCCACATTCTCCAAAGCTCCAACATTACTGTAACCTCACCATCAGATTGTTTAGTGTCATATCAGGACAGTCGTTATGGGGGGGGTCTTGCCCCTCTGCTGAGAAGCAGACGGTGTATTCTACAGCCCAAGCCGACTGGGCAAAACTAAGTATGAAGTGTTTACCTATTTAAACTAACTATGAACTATATCGTTACATAGGCTCTTAAAACATTGATATTGCATCTGAGTATGAAGTGTTTACCCGTTTAAAATGATTACGTGCTTTATAAATAGAGTCGCTCTTAAAACGTTGTTATAGCCTAGGCTTCCGTGTCGAGACATCGAAATTGAAGTGTAATATTGTGATTGGTGGACATACAAAAAGAGTGACAAAAAGAATAAAAGAAATACAGTAACAGGGAGAGATTGGAGAAACTAGGATCAAATTATGAGAGGAGATCTAGTTGAAACTTTCAATATAATTAATGGAATTTCTAATTATGGGAGATATTTTTTTCAATTTTTCTCCTCTAACGGGAAATTTACTGTCAAGACATATTTCAAAAACTAAGTTGTTAATCAATTAGATCTTTTTACTAATAGGGTAATATATTTTTGGAATAAATTGCTTGATCAGATCAAAAACAACAATTGCATAAAAAGTTTAAGGCTAAATTAGATTGTGTCAGAAAAAATGGTAAGGAAAAGAATTAGGGGCGCATTTTGGAGAACTATGGGATGCATTGATAATGTATATGTTCTGTGCCGAGATTCTTTTTTAAGGTTGACGGGAGACGATAGTTAAAAGCGGAGATGCCCAAGGAAGCATAACAGAGAAATAATTATTGTAACTAAGTATGAAGTGTTTACAAGTTCAAACTGAGCGTAAACTTTATTACATTGACTCTTGCAACATTGATATTTTAACTAAGTATGAAGTGTTTACCCGTTTAAAATGAGTGTAAACTTTATTCATACATTCGCTCTTAAAACATGGATAGAGAACTAAGTATAGGGTGTTGAATTACTTAAAATGATTGTCAAGGTACATTTTTATACCGTATGTAATTGGAAATTATTAAACTGTCTTCAGCATGAAATGACCCAATAAGGGTTGACATGCCGTAAAAACCAATCAACCAACCCATCAACATAAAGTAGCCTTTGTATTTGTCAGTAGGTCCATAATGATTACACTTCAGTGTATTTCTTTTGATATATCAATAATATATCAAGTGAATGGAAAAGCCTGTAAATTATTTTCGCTTATCGACCGAACAGCTTTTTTCTTCGCGATGTTTTAAAAATACTGCTTGTCAACTTTTTTCCGTTCTTGCTTAATCAATTCGAATCTTCTGATTTAAAATTGATTGATTCCTTCCGGAAGAGATGTTTTTATTTGCGTCAAAATCCGTTCCTCTTTATTTACTTGACTCACCGTGTGCCCCAAATCTAATCACTTATCGATCGATATCGTTAAGGTATCGCCATTACTGCTTTCTTATACGCGAAAATCTTAATCTTTATAAATCTTTATATTTCTTTTTCCTTTTCTTTCAGATTTAACTGGTTTTTAAGGATGTTGGTCATCCTGAGAGTTTTTACCCCAAAACTTTTAGAATCTATAACGTCTATGTTTTCAGCTGTCAATTTAAAAAGTCTGTGGCATTTTTAGTCTCGTGATCAGGGAGCCGGCTTTGGCAATGATATATGTTGCCCATGCTGCATATCTCCCCACTTCACACTATTGATGTTGTCTAGGAGTAGGATAAGAAGCAAATCAGTTTGATACCAGAATTATCACAAGTGTTGCGAGAACGAGGTTGACTACTACCTCCGAGACTCCAGCTTTCAGTTTTTATTTACACGTCTTGCCATGCTTTTTTACCCATAGCTACCTTAAGGTGTCCAGATCCTGGGGACCCATTTTGCCATGATATTTTACCTTATAACTTATCCGTTTCAATTTCAAGGATAGATTATTATTTTACTTCTTTGAGAGTTTTTTTTTTTATACCAGCGTTAGCTGGTGGTTTTTCACGTTTGAGCGACAGCAAGTCTCCTCAAGTTTCTAGGACTCTTTTAAGTATTCTAGGGTATCTTAACAATGTTGTAGTCTGGATTATAATTATTATTATTACCATCATTGCTATTATCATTACTATTTGCAGGTTTTATACACCAGTGTTAGCTGATGGTTTTTCACTGAAGTTTGAGTGACAACAAGTCTCCTCAGGTTTCTAGGACTCTTCTCAGTATTCTGGCCGATCTCAACTATGCTGTAATCTGGATGGTCTCAATTCTTTATCTGATTACCAATTCCTGCAGTTTTTCTTCCAAGCCTTTTAGGATCGCTTTAATCTCACGAGTTACAATTGGTATCTCCGTCACTCTCATGTTCCACATCTTTATTCAGTTCTCTGGCAAACACTATGTACTTGTCTATCTTTTAGCTTTCTTTTATTTTCACTCGATGCTTGGCTGGAACGCCAAAATCTACTGGCTGGCAAGTTGTCTCCTTTTTCTTTTCTTTTTTGTTGTGTTTTTGTTTTTGTTTGTTTGTTAGTTGTTTTTTGGGGGGGTATTTAGTTTTTTGGTCATTTTCAGTAGATCTGGTCTTCTCACGAGATTAGATGGTCCGTTTGTATCTCAGAATCCCAAACAATTTCATGTATCTCATTTTCTTGGACATGTTCTGGTTTGTACTTATACCACTTGGTAGTATGGTCAAAATCCAATCTCTGGCACAATATCCAGTGTATAACCTTGCTCCCCCAATTGTGCCTAGACTTGTACTTCTTTTGTGTTAGCTTGCTGCATTCGCTTATTATGTGATTAAGCGTTTCTTCTTTTTCTCCACATATTGTTAGTTGATTAAAATCAAATTAGTTAAAGTTTACTTATTTTGAATTAAACTTTGTTGCGTTATGTTCTTTGTATATAACATTATGCATACTGTAAAATAATGGGACAGTTGTGCAGAAGCTATGACATCCCAATTTCACTACCTTCAGGTAACAGGGACAACTTGATATTCGGAAGATCATAGGTCATTCCCTTCCAGTGTGGAAATATAAGGTATCAAGATTAAATAGGTTTTGTAGCGAGCCACACTCTGACTGGGAGACAGATATCAAGTGATAAAAGAGAATGGACCAAATTGGTTGGTTGGTTGGTTTTGTTTTAAAACAATTATATTGTAACTAATTATGAAGTGTTTACCAGTTTAAAATGATTTTAAACTACATTAATTGATAGGCTATTAACACAATTATATTGTAACTAATTATGAAGTGTTTACCAGTTTAAAATGATTTTTAAACTACATTGATTGATTGGCTGTTAACACAATTATATTGTAACTAATTATGAAGTGTTTACCAGTTTAAAATGATTTTAAACTACATTGATTTATTGACTATTAAAACAATTACGTGGTGCCTTCAATAAGTTTACAGACTTTTTGTATAGGGATTTAATATAGTCGTAGACACTTCAAAATTCACTATGTTATTGCTATACATCTTATGAGATGACTGTCCAATTTTCATGATTTCAGCTTCAAATGAACAGCTACAGATGCAATTGGAATACACCCTGCTAAAGCCTGATTGTCACAGCTGGTGAAGTTCAAAAATGCAATCTGGACGTGAGGACACTTTTGAAGAACGATATGCAATAAAATACTGTTTTAAACTTGGAAAAATGCCACAGAAACGTATGGGATGCTTCAGGCTGCTTTTCGACCATCTTGCATGAATCGAGCATCAGTTTTTGAGTGGCATCAGAGATTCAAGGAAGTCGGGGAGTCTGTGAGGGATGATGAGAGGTGTGGGAGGAGTAAGGAGGTCAGAACATTAGAGTTGATTGGCCAAAGGGTGAGGGTTAACGTTACTATGTTGAGGTTTTAAGGGAGTTCAGGAAGAGATTCCTAGGGAAGAGGCCAGCACTTTTCAAATCGGATCAGTGGCATTTACACCAGGACAATACACCAGTACACAACTCAATCCTTGTCACAGACTATTTGACCAAGATGTGAATCAAGACAGTTCCTCACTCTCCCTATAGTCCAGACCCTGCTCCCTGTGACTTTTGGTTATTCCTTAAGCTCAGAGGCTGTCGTTATGAGACAATTGAGGAGATGAAAGAGGCTGTGACGAAAGTCATTGATACGTTCACTAAAGAGGACTTCCATGGGGCCTTCGAGAAGTTGTTGAAACGGTACAGCAAGTGCATTGCAGCCGGAGGAGATTACTTCGTAGGAGACTAGAGTTTCATGTGTGTACTATCAATAAAAGTGCCCATACGAAAAAAGTCGGGAAACTTATTTAATGATCCTCGTATATTGTAAATAAGTAAGATGAGTTAGTTGTTTTGTTTTACGGCGTATCAACACTTTTCGAGTCGTTTAACGCCGAATCAAGTCATTTTGATGAAAGTTTGTTTGTTTCAAGGTCTTCGTATCTTCAAATATTTATTCATCATCATCATCACCATGTCGTGCCGCTAGCATGGGTATCCCTGACCCTCTCTCGCCACTTTTCCCTATCGTTCACCGCCTCTGACATGTCTTCTGGGCTACATCCCGTATCCTCACATAGCTGCTGTATGTATGTTCTTGCTGGTCGTCCTGCTTTTGCTCGGCCATATGTGGGGGTCCATAGGATTACATCACTTAAAAGCTGGTCCCTGCTCCTCCAGCAGTATCCTGCGTGCCTGGTTCGTCTAGCTTGGATAGTTTTCGTGATGGGAGGCCGTATAGTTGGGGCTTTGTGGGGTGTTGCCGCCAGGACTTGTTTAATATTGCTCGCAACATTCTTGTGTAGTTGCCGTCTAGCTTCTTCTCCAGCTGTTTTGTTAGCGTCCAAATAGTGCATCCATTCAGCAGTATCGACACGACTGCTGCTTGGAAGAAACTGCGTTTCATTTTATCGGTCAGGTCTGATTTCCATATGACCGATAGCTTATCGATAGCTGTCCATGCCTTCGTTAGCCGCGTGTCGATGTCTTTTTCGGTTGATGAGACACTGCTTCCTAGGTAGGTGAACTTGTCAACCAGTTTCAGAGAGGTTCCGTCTAGTGTGGAAATGTCGCCTGTTTGATTAAAGCACATATATTCAGTTTTGTGTGCATTGATATGGAGGCCAATGCCTGCGGCGGCTCGTTCCAAACTATTCATGGTGTACAGTAATTTTCAGATACTCATTTGTTTTTATATTCTTTGGTATATATCTATATGTATAGTTTATATTATATTGGTTAGGTCTTTAAATTTTTCCATATAGGCCCACTGCATTCAGGAAGGACATTATAGCGTTCACTTTAGTTTTTTTTTAATTATTCTTTCATGGAGCTTACGTGGTAAATTCTTTCTCTTGTAGAGGCCAGAACAATGCATTTAAAGAGAATGTTTTATTGTGTACGCAGTGTGGCATGCATGACATATTGGTTACTCTTCTTCTTTAAGCAAGTAAGAATGTGTAATTCTTGAATTATCAAAAACATTTCTATTTCAACCAATTCAGTTTAGTATAAGTATAGATTTTGTTTGCACACGGTTAAATGTCAAAACAGTTTTATATTAAACATTTCAGTTTAGCGTAAGTACAGATTCAGTGTAAAAAATTCCATTTCAAACACTTCAGTTTAGATTAAGTACACAGTTTAATTGTCAAAAACATCTCTATTTCAAGCTATCCAATTTAGTCAAACAGTTCTAATTTAAACAATTCACTTTAGCATAAGTACACAGCTTAGTTCTATTTAACCCATAAATAGGGCCCTATCAGGTGCTACCACTCCGGGTCAGAATGGACCTGGGAGCGATGGCAATGAAGAGGTGCTCCGCATTCCCCAAAGCTCCAGCATCAATGGAACCTCACCATCAGATTGTTTAGTGTCATATCTAGGACTCTCGTTGGGGTGGGGGTCTTAACCATCTGCAGCGGTGCAGTCGGTGTATTCTAGTACCCCAGCCGACTGGGCAAAAATGGACCATGGATTTAGTTTCAGTTCGGATCCAGACAAGTGTGTAAGTGAGGTTTACCACTTAGATCCCCGCCAAGGATTGCTGAGGACTTGTTATTTATGTTCAGTAATAGTTCTTTATTTAAACACATATTGTTTCGATCAACTTAATAGTATTTCTAAGTATATAATTTTAATTTCATGTAGGTCTTCTTAAAACAAATAATTTATAGTTATTTGGCTTCAAGTAGTCCTATTAACGACGAATAATTTTCAAAGAGATCTATTTGATTCATAGATGCTAACAGTGCTGACACTCTGTTTCATAATGGGGCTGGGAGTAATTACAATGGAGAGGTAAATCTACATTCTCCAGATTTTCAGGACTGGATTCTTACCATCAGATGCAGATTAGTGTCATACCTAGGACGCCCATCATTTTTTTGTGGGGGGGGTATGGGTTACCCCTTTGCAAGGGATACCTTCGTCGTATACTAAAACCCGCCTAAAGAGCTGTATTCAATAAAAAGCATCCTGATAGCAAAGTGTTAATGTCTGCTAAATGTGGGCAGACAAATATCTCGTTCGTCTACCAGAAAGATTAAAAGTTCAACATCCACCGATTGTTTTTGCCGCCAGACAATGTCACGTGACTGAGCCTTAGAGTGACGAAAACCCGTCGTGCAAGTCATCAAAAGAAATGTTAACTATCAAAACAAGTTAACAATGATAAAAATAAACGACAATAATAATAATAATAATAATAATAATAATAAGAAGAAGAAGAAGAAGAAGAAGAAGAAGAAGAAGAAGAAGAAGAAGAAGAAGTTTTCTGGCGGTAGTCGTTGGAATTTTATTCACTTGAAAGAAATCGTCTTATATAAAAGCAGACGTTCCAATTTGAGTCGATGACAATAAAACCAATTGTCTGATATTATCACTTTTATTTTTTAACAGGAACTTTTGTATTTGTAATCATTCCAGTTTTTACGTTATAATTTATCGTTGACAGTAGAAAGGTTCGTTACTTCAACTTAAATAATGAAGAACAAAGAGACTTTCTTTCTTTCTTTCTTTCTTTCTTTTTTTTTTATTGTAATCTCGTTTCTTTTTGCTTCTTCCTTTCATTCTCTCCTTTTATAACCCTGCCGTTCCAGCGGAAAATATGAGAAGGCGAAAAGATAGGCAAAAAATACTTGAAACTTGCCTGAGAACTAAAAAAAAAAAACCTGTGAAACATGTGAGTGACGGTGATATTAATTGTAGTTATTGCGCTTAAAACGGCCTCCCAGGGCTTAGAAAATTATCAGGGGGGTCGAGACCATCCAGACCACAGCATTGTAAAAAATCAGCTAGAATACTCAGAAGAGTCCTGGAAACAAGAGAAGACTTGCTGTTACTTACACTCTAGTGAAAGCCCACCAATTAGAGCTAATCAGAAAAACTCACAAGGAGTTATGATAAAGAGATGAGGTGAATTGGAGATCAGAGGAAGAATCAAGACCTTCCAGACCACAGCACAGTCAAAAGCGGTAAGGTATATAGAGTCCTAGAGACTTAAGTCTTGAAGAGACTTGCTATCGCGCAGACTTCAGTGAAAGACCACCAAACTTGTTAGGAGCAAGTAAATCTTGTCTGACTTATTGACAAAAAAACTGTTCATCGTTTTCTCAAAAGATAGACTCTGCTCTAAATACTTTTTTTTTTATTCAAGGTCGCAAAAACTTTCTATTTAAACACTCATAGTTTACGTTCAAACTTTTTAGCACTTACCGCACACAGTAACATGTCTTGTTTTTTATGAACGTGTTGACTTTTACGAGAACTTGACAAATGCACTGAAAGTATTAAGACGTAAAAAGATGTAAAAAAACAAGAGAACTAGCTATGAATTTGATATGCATTAATAATGGGACGAAAAATATTATATACACTATAATGTTTGTTTGGTATGAATACGAAATAAAGTAATGAAGTTAAAGAGAAAGCTTTAAAAAAAAAAAAGGAAAAGAAATAGTTGAAAGAAAAGCTAAGAAGGGTGTTACCTTTTTATTGGTTTTATTTGTCAATAACGTGCCGATCCTATTTTACCGAGTGCAAAATTTTTATAGTTGTTAAAAATTGTTTCCTTTTCGTCCAACCCCTGACGGTGGCGCTCAAAATAAGCCGACGGCATTCTCTACAAAGGAGTGAGATTCCCCCACCACCAAACAAACAAAAAATTATTAATGTCGTGTTACACGTTAGATTAGATTCCCTATTGTCATAGGGGGTTCTTACATTTTAGAGTACACTCTGAGACTTCAGCCCAGACAGCTGGGGTTGTAGAATACACCGGCTGCATTTCTACAGAGGTGTAAGAACAGTAACCGCGATATGACCCTAAGTAATCTGATGGTTCAGTTCTAGTCCTGGATCATTGTGAAATTTGGAGTACCCCTTCCTTGCCATTGTTTCCAGGTCAACTCTGACCTGGAGTGGTAGAAACTGTTAGGATTCAATCTATGGGTCAAATAGAACTGTTTAATCTTTTGCTATACGTGAGACTATTTAACTGTGTGCCAACAAACAATTACTATTTAATTGAATAAGTACTGGACAGCAATGCTTGAAACCATTCAACTGCTAACAAATGAGCTCATTTAATAACGTTAACCACAAATTATCCAAGCCCATTCGGCTGGGGCTTTAGAATTCACTGACTGAATCTCTGCAGGAGGGTAAGACGCCCACCACCACCAACAACAACAAGGAATTTGCTGGATATAACATCAAACAATCAGATGGTGAGACTTCTGTAATGCTGGAGCTTTAGGGGGTGCGGAGTACCCTTTCATTACCATAGTTCCCAGGTCCATTCTGATCTGGAGCGGTCGTAGCTAAAAGGGTCCTATCCATATTTACCAACCCCTCCGCTTGGGCAGGATATGACACAAGGTCAATTTTTAAGCGGGGTTTAACAGGTTTGAATTCAAAGTTTTCCTTCTCCTAGACTAGTTGTCTTACCAAGGCTAAAGAACCCAGTCTGCCCTACTATTTACCCATAGCTGGAGGGAGAATAATTGGATTCATACCTTTAAAAGAATCAAGTCTTGTCTTCTGGAATAGTAATTTAGAAATGTTGTCGTTATCCTCACCAAGCATAGAACAACCGTAATTATTTGAAATTTTGTAGTATTTTCATTCAGTGTATTTCATTTATTCTGATCCTTTTTAGCATATAATAGCCTTAATTTGGTTTCGTTCGTAAACTTGGCTCATATTTTAATGTAATTTCTATTCTTCTCTTCCTAGCATTGCTTATATTTTGAATAACCTCTCTTTTACCAAAGAATCGTCTGCTACAGTGTGTTTATCTAACCCACGACTCCTTAAGTTATTTCTGACTTCTAGCCTCTGCCAATTGTTCTACACGCCTGTTTGTCCAACTGTATTTTATCCTTTTTCAGTTCTACTCTTTCCCGACGGTTTTATAAACCTGTTAACAAATCCTCTTTACTTAAGAGTCTTAATTGCAGAAAGGCGTTTAGCTTACAGTCACAGAAGATCCATGCGTTTTCCTGAAACGGACGCATATTATCGGAGACTGTACAATTGAAAAGTAAGTTACTTGAAACATAATTGTTTGAATTATTAGTATAAAGAATCTTGAAGCTATAAATGTTTACAAATGATTTTTGCCAGTTGTTTAAAACTATATAACAGCTGGAAAAAAGAACTGACTTCGGTATTAAATGACACAACAAGAGTTAACATGTCGTGGAACCAACCAACCAACCAACAAACAAACAAACATCTTTTCTTGTTCGGTCTAGAAATAAAAATTTCCTCGTTTTTATAACCAAGTTCATGTTTTCTTTCTCTTTCCTTTATCTCTATCTACTATAGTTTCTCTCTCTCTCTCTCTCTCTCTCTCTCTCTCTCTCTCTCTCTCTCTCTCTCTCTCTCAATATATATATATATATAACCTTGTATGCACACACACACACACACACATTTGTAAACTTTAGTAAATAAAGTATATGAATTTGTTAATCCCAATCAATTTATGCCTTAAACCATCAACAGCAACAACAACAACAACAACAACAATAATAATAATAATAATAATAATAATAATAACCAACAACTGGGAGGGCATGACACAAAAACATACCAACAACCGGACGCCAAAGAGACCAAACGTTTTTGGACGAAAATATGGCAATCAAAAAAGCATAACGAAAAAGCTGAATGGATAAATAATATGACGAGAGAACTAGGACCCGAAGAAGGCCCGAAAGGAGAAATACACATCTAACTACTCAAAAAGACACTAAAAAAGATGTCAAACCGGAAAACGCCAGGCCATGATGGAATACATGTATTCTGGTTCAAGAAATTCATCTTCATTCACGACAGACTAGCACTAGAAATGAACAGATGCTTACAAGATAATGCAGTACGAGGATCATTAAATAAGTTTCCAGACTTTTTTCGTATGGGCACTTTTATTGATAGTACACGCATGAAACTCTAGTCCCCTTCGAAGTAATCTCCTCCGGTTGCAATGCACTTGTTGTACCGTTCCAACAACTTCTCGAAGGACCCATGGAAGTTCTCTTGTGTGAGCGTATCAATGACTTTCGTCACAGCCTCTTTCATCTCCTCAATTGTCTCATAACGACAGCCTCTGAGCTTAGGGAATAACCAAAAGTCACACGGAGCAAGGTCTGGACTATATGGAGGGTAAGGAACTGTCTTGATGCACATCTTGGTCAAATAGTCTGTGACAAGGATGGAGTTGTGTACTGGTGCATTATCCTGGTGGAAATGCCACTTACCCGATTTGAAGAGCGCTGGCCTCTTCCCTAGGAATCTCTTCCTGAACTCCCTTAAAACCTCAACATAGTAACCCTAACCCTAACCGTTTGGCTAATCAACTCTAGTGTTCTGATTTCCTTATTACTCCCATACTTCTCATCATCCCTCAAAGACTCCCTGCCTTCCTTGAATCTCTTATGCCACTCAAAAACTGATGCTCGATTCATGCAAGATGGTCGAAAAGCAGCCTGAAGCATCCCATACGTTTCTGTGGCATTTTCCCCAAGTTTAAAACAGTATTTTATTGCATATCGTTCTTCAAAAGTGTCCTCACGTCCAGATTGCATTTTTGAACTTCACCAGCTGTGACAATCAGACTTTAGTAGGGTGTATTCCAATTCCTACTGTAGCTGTTCATTTGAAGCTGAAATCATAAACGCTGGTCAGTCATCTCATAAGATGTATAGCAATAACATACTGCATTTTCAAGTGTCTACGACAATTTTAAATGCCTGTAAAAAAAAGGCTAGAAACTTATTGAATGTACCACGTACCTGACTGGATGGCCAAAAGAAAGACCACATTAATAAAAAAAACAACAAAAAAAAACAAAGGAACGGCTCCAAACAACTATAGACCCATAACTTGCTTACCGGTGATGTGAAAAATATTAACAGCACAAATAAGGGAAGAGATCTACTACTCGTTAACAAGCCGTGGTTTGTTCCCTGAAGAACAGAAATTATGCCGCAAAGGATCCAGAGGCACAGCAGAGTTACTCTACATAGATCAACACATCCTAAGTGAAAGCAAGACCAGACGAAAAAACTTAGCTATGGCCTGGATTTACAACAAAAAGGCATATGATATGGTTCTGCAAAGCTGGATAATAAAGTGCCTCAAATTATAAAAAATATCACATGAAGTCATAAATTGGAGAGTTGAATTGACAGCAGGAGGGAAAAGCTTGGCTGAAACAAAGATCCAAAGAGTTATTTTCCAAGGAGATGCACTATCACCCTTACTATTCATAATTGCCATGATGCCCCTTAACCACATACTAAGAGAATGCGCAGCCGGATACAAACTTAGTAGATCGCAAGAAAAGATCAATCACTTAATGTACATGGATGACATCAAACTATTTGCAAAAAATGAAAAAGAACTGGAAACCCAGATATACACAGAATATACAGTTAAGACATAAGAATGGAATTAAACATAGAAAAAATGTGCCATGCTTGTAATGAAAAGTGGCAAACGACACACGACTGACGGAATAGAACTACCAAATCAAAACAAGATTAGAACGCTCGGAGAAAACGATGCCTACAAATACTTGGGAATCTTGGAGGATGACCCCATCAAACAAGTCCAAATTAAAGATAAAATCCAAAAATAATATCTCAGGAGAACGAGGAAACTACTCGAGACAAAACTCTCTTGCAGAAACCTTATCAAAGGAATGAATACTTGGACTGTACCCTTCGTTAGATTCACGGGACCCTTTCTCAAGTGGACCAACTTAAACGAATGAAGCAAAGAACTAGAAAACTAATGACCATGAACAAGGCATTATATCACACAGGCGACATTGACAGACTATATGTATCAAGAAAAGAGGGGGGAAGGACTTGCCAGCATCGAAGACAGCGTTCACGCATCGATACAACGACTCGAAGACTCCATAAAAAACACGAACGAGGACTGATTACAGCCATCAGAAACAATACTGACAACACGATAGATAACAGAATTTCAAGAACCAGGAAACAAAAATGGGAAGGAAAACAACTACATGGGTGTTTTAAACGACTTATAAACATCTTATACGACAAAACCTGGACATGGCTAAGAAAAGGAAACCTTAAGAGAGAAACAAAATCTCTCCTAATGGCAGCGTAAAACAACGCTATAAGAACCAATCATATCAAGGCGAGAATAGATAAGACTCAACAAAATAGCAAATGTAGGTTATGCGGTGACAGAGATGAAACCATCAATCACATAATAAGCGAATGCAGCAAATTAACACAGAAGGCGTACAAGACTAGACACAACTGGGTGGGCAAGGTGATCAACTGGGAAATGTGCAAGACATTTAAAATTGACCATACTAACAAATGGTATAAGCACAAACTAGCACCTGTCCTGGAAAATGACACGCATAAACTCCTATGGGACTTTGACATACACACAGATCACCTAATCTCGGCCCTAAGACCAGACCTTATAATAATCAACGAAAAAAATAGAATTTGCAAAATTGTCGACTTTGCTGTCCCGGCTGACCACAGAATAAAACTGAAAGAATGTGAAAAGAAGTATAAGTACCTCGACCTTGCTAGAAAATTGAAAAAGCCGTGAAACATGAAAGTGACGATTGTAACAATTGAGACTGGTGCTTTTGGCACGGTAACTAAAGGATTATTAAAAGGCCTGGAGGACTTGGATGTTGGTGGGCGGGTAAAGGCTATCTACATGACA
>OY757909.1:22764484-22864484 GCA_963585895.1 Sepioteuthis lessoniana
AGCCATAATGAGGGAATATAGATGGATGAATAATGACCACAACATTGTTTTATAAGAATATAACCCTCACAATTCATTCTCGAAGGAGTTGAAACTTCTGTTGTGCGTGAGACAGGCAGACGGAGGGAGACAAGACAGTTTGCCATAATGACCCATAACTTCTCTTGGCCATTGCACGCTATGTTATCTTCTAGACTCCACTTAACACTTCTTCTGCTTCTCGACCGGGGTTGCTTAACCGGAGGCCTCGTATGGGCTACAGGCCTCAGCGGGGTGCTCTCAGTGACTGCAAGCTGACTCTGACTCGGCCCTCACTGATTCCAAATAACTCAACTGCCGCGGGCATCTGCTTATATTATTTCATAACGCCAACTCACTTCCGATTAGATCACATGATCCGTTTATTTACACAGATGCATCTCTGATTGACGGCTTGGTCAAGGGTCAATATGTAACATGATGAGATCAGCCAAAATACTGAGAAGAGTTCTAGAGATTTGAAGAGACTTGCTGTCACTCAAATTCCAGGGAGAAAGTATCGTCTAACACCAGTGCGAAAAACTCGATAAGGGTTAACCATAATAAATATGATAAGAACTAATTATATCAAAGCCAAAATTGATAATACACAGGAGAATTGCAAGTGTCGGTTATATGGTGATAGAGATGAAACATAATTACAAAACAAGTGAATACAACAAACAAGCACAAACGAGATACAAAAACAGGCATGATTGGATGGGTACGTTGATCCACTGAGAATTGTGCAAAAATTTTGATACTAACAAATGGTACGTGCACAAACCAGAATCCGTTCACAAAAAATGAGACCCATGAAATTATCGGGGATTTTGAAATACAGATAACAGATAACCCTTCCCATTCAGAAGGTTAAACTTAGTTGTTAATTAACAAGAAGAAAAGAGCTTGTCATCTAGTGTACTTTGCTATTCTGGCAAATGAAAAAAAATCGGAAAGATAGACAAATACTTGGATATTGACAGACAGCCGAAAAAGCTGGGGAATATGAGGGCGACGGTGATACCAGTCGTAGCTGGGCCACTTGGAACGGTCTTCAAAGGATTGGAAATGAGAGCAGATGAATTGAATATCAGAGAAAGAATCGAGACTATTAAGACTACAACATTGTTCAGGGTAGATAAAATACTGAGAACAGTCCTGGCGATTTGAGGAAACTTGCTATCACTCAGATTTCAGTGAAAACCATCAATCCCGGCCAGAAGATCTAGAAAAAAATTTGAATTAATAAGAAGAAAATAACTTGTCATCTAATGGATTTTACTGTGCCGGCTGATCATATAGCGCAGGAAGGCGAAAAGCTAGAAAAATACCTGCAAAAGACTTGAAAATGTTGGTTTGGTTTGGTTTGGTTTGGTGGGTTTTATGGCATATCAACCTTTGTAGGTTATTTAACGCCAAATCCATTTTTATGTACATAATCCGTTCTATTGAAAACAATTCAGTTTAGCATAAGTACACAGTTTAATTGTCAAAACCATTTCCATTTCAAACAATCCAAGCAGTTATATGTAACAATTCAGTTAAGTGTAAATACAGTTTTAATGTCAAAAAACAGTTCTATTTGAAATAATTCAGTTAAGCATAAGCACGCAGTTTAAATGTAAGTACGGTTTAATTGTCAAAAACATTTCTATTTCAAGCTATTCAGTTTACTCAGACAATTCATTTTATGCTTTTAGTTCTATTTAACCCATAGATAGGACCCTATCAGGTGCTACCACTCTAGGCCAGAGAGGACCTGGGAACGATGCCAATGAAGGGGTACTCCACATTCCCCAAAGCTCCAGCATTGCTGGAACCTCACCATCAGATTGTTTAGTGTCATATCCAGGACACACGTTAGAGGGGGTCTTACCCCTCTGCAGAGAAGCAGTCGGTGTATTCTACCGCCCCAGCCGACTGGGCAATGAAAATGTTGGGGAACATGAAGGTGACGGTGATACCAATCTTAGTTGGAGGTCATGGAACAGTCCCAAGGAACCTGAAAAAGAGGCTGGATGATTTGGTGATCAGAGGAAGAATTCAAACTATACAGATCACAGCACGGATAGAATCTTAGAAATCTTTGGAGACTTGCTTTTCATTCGGATTCAGATCTCTAAGGTTGATATAACATTAAACAAAGAATTGCCCAGTCGGCTGGGGCTGTAGAATACACCGACCGCACCTGTTCAGAGAAGTAAGACCCCCCCCATGAATGTTCTGAATATGACACTAAACAATCTGCTGGTGAGGTTATAATGATGCAGGGGCTTTGGGGGATGCGGAGCACCCCTCCATTGCCATCGCTCCCAGGTCCACTCTGGCCCGGCGTGGTAGCACCTGATAGGGTCATATCTATCGGTTAAATAGAACTAACGGCATACTTATGCTAGTCTGAATTGTTTGACTAAATTGAATAGCTTGAAATAGAAATGTTTTTGACTCTTAAACTGTACTTACATTTAAACTGCGTGCTTATGCTAAACTGAATTATTTGAAATGGAACTGTTTTTTGACATTGAAACTCTACTTACACTAAACTGATTTGTTTAATATAGAACTGTTTTGACATTTAACTGTGTGTAAACAAAATCCGTACTCATACTAAACTGAATTAGCTGAATTAGAGCTGCTTGACTAAAGTGAATAGCTTGAAATAGAAATGTTTTTCACCATTAAACTGTGCTTACATTTAAACTGCGTACTTAACTAAACTGAATTGATTGAAATAGAACTATAGTCATAAAATGGATTTGGCGTTAAATAACCTACAAAAGTTAATATTCCATAAAATCCAACCAAACAACAACAATAACAAAGAAAGAAACCAAACCAGACTCCAGTGAAGAACTACCAGTTTGGGCTGGTGTGAAAAATTCACGAAGAGTGAAATGATAATAACGAAATTTGACCATATAGACAAATTTGCATAAACCAGGATCTTTCCTCGAAAATAAGAAACCGAAAATCTTGTGGAATCTTGAGATAAAAGCAGGTGCCTCATTCCCAGCCGTAGAGCAAACTTAGTAATTTTAAACAAGAAGAAAACAAACGTGCTAGTAGATCACAGAATTAAATGAAATGAAAGCGAAAAACTCGAGAAACATCTTGACTTTTCCAGCAAGGTTTCTTTTTAATTGTGGAATATGGTGATAAAAAATGAAATAAAATTAAAATCTCGCGAACGATAGATAAAGCCAAGTCAATTTAATTTTTTTTAATTTTTGGTGTATTGGTTTCTTTGTTAAATAGCATATCAAACTTCGTGGATTATTTAATGCCAAACCCAGTCTTGTAGAAAAGCAATCTAAGTACTATTTAACCCATATCAGAGAGAGGGATAAGGGTTTTTATACTTTTCCCATGGCTATTAGTCCAAAAGTGAATGAAATAGCGTAACATGAGTTCAAATTCGCGCACTCCAATGTCAAAGTCCAACAAGTTAACCACTATGCCACAAAGACTCATCCACCACAGTTTTTGGTATAATTTAGCCTTCATCATCATCATCATCATGTCGTGCCATCAGCACGGATATCCCAGACTCTCTCTCTCTCTCTCTCTCGCTACCCCTACCTATCGTCCATCGCCTACGACAGGTCCTCAGAGCTACGTCCCGTATCTACACAGAGCTGCTGTGTGTATGTATGTTTGAGCTGGTCGCCCTGCCTTTGCTCGGCCATGTGAAAGAGTCCACAAGAGTACATCACTTATGAGCTCGTCCCTACTTCTCTTGCAGTGTCTCGCATGTCTGGTTCGTCTAGCTTGGATAGTTTTCGTGAGGGGTGGTAGGTGGCCGTACAGCTGCTGCTTTGTGGAGTGCTGCCTCCAGGACTTGTTCAATATTGCTCGCAGCATTCTTGTGTAATTGCCGTCAAGCTTTTTTCTCCATCCGTTTAGTTAGCGTCCATGTAGTGCATCCATATAGCAGTATCGATACGACCGTGTCATGAATCGAATCGTACAACCTTAATCTTAATAGGTTCACAGGGTTTATGCATGAGGAGTGTGCAAAAATGTCCATTTTGTGTACGTATATAGTTTTCAACAAAAAAGCATCGCTGGACTCTTTTACATACACAAAATAGTTTTTGTTCGAAATTAGTCAGAATACGCCCCCTACTTCAAATGTTGCCAGAATATTCTTGGAAAACTTTCAGCTAGCCCCAGTGATGTAATATTATATGTTAATTAAGAAATATAGAACATATACTATCGAACACGCGTATAAGTATTCACAGAGCTTCTTAAGATCCCATAGCACTTAGTCTTTCTTTACAGTGACCGCTAGAACAGCAACAAAAAACTCTAAGTCACAGTGAAAAGAAAAGCGTAGTAGAATGGTTGGTTGATTATGTTTTGAGGTATATCAAACCTTGTTGGTTATTTAAAGAAAAATATCGTCGGTAGAATGGTTAGCCAGTTGGTCTGGCACAGTGGGTTCGATTCTCACTGATTGCCAGAATTTCTGACCTTGTGCTAAACTTGGCTACGCTTAGAAAATGAGAAGTAGAAATGCTAATCGATGAATTTGAAATTACGGTGATGACATTGGAATTTGGTGGATTGATTTTAACGGCAAGTCAACTTGTCTAGGAATATTTCATGTCATGCAGGATCGCGTTCATTGTACGTTCATATTTACGGTTTTTTTGTGTAATTGTTTTTGTGTCATAGTGTTTCTCTAGGGTTTCTTGTTGTCAGTTTAGGATTTTTTCTTTTTTTCTTTTTTTTTTTTTTGCAAACAGTCAATCGAATAGGAATAATTGCATTTCACATAGCACTAATACCCTTGGGAAAGGCATGAATCCAATTATTCTCCCTCCAGCTATGAGTAAATAGTAGGACAGACTGAATTCTTCAGCCTGGGTGAGGCAACTAGTCCAGGAGAAGGAAAACTCTGAATTCAGACCTGTTAAACTCTGCTTAAAAATTTGACCTTGTGTCATATCCTGCCCGAGCGGAGGTGTTGGTAAATAGGATCGAATAGGAATAATTCTTAAAGATGTATTTGACCCATAGTTAGGACCCTATCAGGTACTACCACTCAAGGTCCGAGTGAACCTGGGAGATATCGATTTGAAGGGGTACTCTACACTCCGTAGATAACTAGAACTAGAATGTCACCATCAGATGCAATTCAGTGTCATAACCAGGACACCCCTTTTTTGTGGGGAAGGATCTCACCTCTCTGAAGGGGGGATACAGTCAACGTATTCTAAGCCCCACTGAGAGAGCTTAATGGAGTCCGGAAAAGAATGAAAGATAATCAACAATAATCAATTCGCAAGGGAAATGCGGTGATGATAGATGAAATCGATATTTGAGTTAATTGGGCAATCCGGCATGAACTGCTCAGTAAAAGCTTCGTTGATAGATACTAGGGCAGCTTGTACAGTGTAATTGTTGGTAAGCTAAGCTCGCAAACCATTGTTTGTAAGTTCGATTCTCACTGGTCATCCCATACTGCTGGCCTTGAGCTAAAATTAGCTAAGTTTAATGAAAAATAAAGAACAACAACAATTCAAATGCAAAGGTAATATCTGTATACGCATGCGCGTAGTTTTGTTGTTGATCTTATTTTTGTATACTCAGCTGGTATTACATAGATTGTTTGACGAAGCCCTGCACACACAATTCGAAAAGAAAAAAAGAAAGAAGTCTACGGCATGCGTCTTTCCCTCCTCTCTCTCTCTCTCTCACACACACTTTGCACGTGAGCTTCATCCAAAATTAACTTTTCTGTATTTGTTTTCGTCTGGGCGGCTCTTAAGAGTATAATATATTAGTTCTGTGGATAAAAGAAATTCTACCAATTCTATTCGTAGATACCGTTAACCTCAACGCTAAATGCAATCTTCTGTGGTATTTACTTACTCAACTTTGTCGTCGATTCTGGCATCAGTCCACATAAACGGAGTATCTGTAACGATTCCCCCCTTCGGCCCCAAAACACGTTAACTTTCTTCTAACCATTCACTTCTTGGCCGGCCGGTGATCAACTAGTGGCCCCGAGGGGGACAACGCACATTTCTTGCCACTACAAGAATACGATCGAGGGGGTGGGAGAAAAAGCAGGACAAACGAACAAACACTTGCAAAACGCTTGGGGTTAACTCAAGAGCAGAAAGGGAGTATGCAACACTACATTTCCGATAGCATATATGGACTAACGCTAGCATGGATTACAAGCGAAAATTCCACAAAGCAACTGGAATACCGACATCTCTTGACTCGATCTTCTTCGCTGGACCCTATCTTCTCTGCTACTGTCTCACCGCTCAGGTGTCCGGTGTCAACTGCCCCTGTCCGTGGTTCCACGCCAACTCTGCCAGCTCCTTTGTCCAACCAACTCTCTTCTCGCGTCCCGTTACCTCTTCCGGCCACGCCGAGATTTCAAGTCCAAAAACCCTTTGTCTGGTTTCGCGCCAAAACAGACAAAGGAATCGTCTGCTTGGCGGGCCACCTATATAGTGTTACAGGAGTATCTAGTAAAAGTCAAGCTTCCTATTAATGACCTGCAAGAGGAGCACACTTTCTATTGCCGTGAAAGAAGGAAAATGCCCCTGAAGAATTAGTATATAAAATCAATTAAACATGTATGGGGACAGAAACACAGCAGACAGTCCCCGTGGTGTAAAGGCTAAAGTGCTGGATTGTGGCCTCGAAGTAAACGGGTTCGAACTCCAGTCGCAGTATTACGTTTGCTTTCGAACTAATCATCATCATCATCATCACGTCGTGCCACTAGCACGGATATCCCTGACCCTCTCTCGCCACTTCTCCCTATCGTTCATCGCCTCTGGCAGGTCTTCAGGGCTACATCCCGTATCCTCACATAGCTGCTGAATGTATGTTCGAGCTGGTCGTCCTGCTTTTGCCCGGCCATATGTGGGGGTCCATAGGAGTACATCACTTATGAGCTCGTCCCTGCTTATCCAGCAGTGTCCTACATGCCTGGTTCGTCAGACTTCAACACCCCACAAGGCACCAACTATTCGGCCACCTGCCTCCCATCATGAAAACTATCCAAGTTCGAACTAATACTCCTGGGAAAGGCATGAACTTCCTCATCTCCATGGCTATGGATTGAATAGTATCACTACTGTTCTTCTACAAAGGTGACTTTGGTATTAAATAACCCGCAAAGTTTGGTATGCTACTAAACAAAGAAACTAAACGAAACCTCGGCTCTGTTAGTGGGGTTAAGCACAGTGGATACAGTCCCCACCCACCAAAAAGAAGGTGTTCTGGTTATGACAAACTGAATCTGAGAGTGAAGCTCTAGTTCAGGAGATTTGAGGGAGTACTCTTTCATTGCCATTACTTCCGGGTCTACTCTGACCTGGAGTGGTAGTGCCTGTTAGGTTCCCATCCATGGGTATTCGTATTCGATAGGACCGCGTGCAAAAAAAACTCTTAAACAACCGCAAATGTAAATATGAACGTGATTACCAAACCTCTAGAGATAAAATAACCCTAGACGGGTTGACATGCCGTAAAAATTAATTAGTCATGAAATATACCGGGATTCACTGAAAGTAACACTTAAAAAATAACATCAGGATAAGACGGAATATATGGATTCTGTTTGAAAAGATTCACATCTGTCCTAAACAGATTAACTCAGCAACTAAGTTTATACCTACGGGAAGCAAGAATTCCCGAATGAATAACAAAAAAGAAAAACCGAAGAGTGGAACAAGCGGCTGGAAAACAAACCCTAGCAGAGGTAAAAATCCAAAGGGGCCTCTTCCAGGGAGACTGGCTGTCGCCACTAATATATGTAACGGCAATGGTGCCACTTAATTATATACTAAGAAAATACAAATGAGATGATAGATTTACAAAGTAGTATGAAAATACAAACCATCTTATGTGTACGTGTGATATCTAGACTTTTGCCAAGAATAAAAAAGAAATAGAAACACTAATAAAACTGTAAGAATCTTTCAGCCAAGATATAGGAATGGAATTTGGAATTGAAAAATGTGCAATGTTTATAATGAAAAAAAATGGGGTAAAGGAGATATAACGGAAGAAACTGAAGTTCCCAATCAGGAAAGCGCAACAGAACAACTTGGAGAAGAAGAAAACGACAAATAACTGAAAATATTAGGAGCAAATACTATTAAGCAAACACAGATGATATAAAGAGAAAGGAGTACCTCAGAAGAACACTAAAATCATCTCGAAACACAACACTGAAGCAGAAATTTGATAAAATGAATACCTGGGTAGTCTTCCTTGTAAGATACTCTGAATCCTTCTTAAACTAGACAAGATAAGGAAGTCAGAACTATCGACCAAAAAACAAGGGAATTGATGATGATACACTGGGCATTATACCACAAGGATGACATTGCCATTCTCTGTGTGAAAAGAAAAGAAATAAGTTTGTATGGATTCAACAATGCAAAACAAGACGAGACTCAATACGGCTGCAAGTACAGCAATAACAACAGGAAAACAACAATCATTATCAACTAGAAAACAAAAATGGGAAGAAAAACAACTATATGGATACTTCATGCAACAAACTAATGAAATTAAACATGGGATGACCCATACATGGCTACTTAAAAAGGGAAACTGAATCTTTATTTATAGCAGTAAAAATAATGCCATAGGAATAATCATATAAAAGCAAAATTTGATAATACGCGGCAAGAGTAAATTATGTGTTTACAGAGATGAAAATGATTAGTGAATGTAGCAACAAAAAGAATTCAAGACGAGGCATGACTTAGTGGAAAAGAAGATCCACTGGGAATTGTGTAAGTGTTTGAAATTTGATCATACTCATAAATGATATATGAATAAAGAAGAATCTGTCCTAGAAAATGAAACGCATAATATTCTCTGGAACTTTGAAATAGAAACGGATCAGCCAGCCCAGACCAGAAGACCATATCTAGTATTAATGAGCAAGAAGAAAGGTACTTGTCATCAAGAGAATTTTGTCGTTCCAACAGATTACAGAATTAAGACAAAAAAATGAGAAATGGGCAAAGACATTGTCAGAGAGATGAAAAGGTGATAGTGATACCAATCGTAGTTGGAGACTTTGGAACAGAGACCCCAGAACCTCGAAAAGAGACTGAGTGAATTAGAAATTAGAGCAAAAATTGAGACCATTCAGACCACAGCACTGTTAAAATCAACTAGAATACTTAGAAGAGTCCTGAAGATCTAAGGAAACTTGCTGTCACTTGATTCGGTGAAAAGCCACCAGTTAAAGTGTGTATGAAATACTTACAATGAGTAAAATGACAACAACAAAAAATTCAATGACACAAACAAATAGTACATATATAAACCAGTAAATAAGACGTACAAAACCTTCTGGGACTTTGAGATATACATCATCATCATCATCATGTTGTGCCGCTAGCACGGATATCCCAGACCCTCTCTCGACACTTCTCTCTATCGTTCATTGCCTCTGGCAGATCTTCAGGGCTACATCCCGTATCCTCACATAGCTGCTGTATGTATGTTCGAGCTGATCGTCCTGCTTTTTCTTGGCCATAAGTGGGGGTCCATAGGAGTACATAACTAATGAGCTCGTCCCTACTTCTCCAGCAGTGTCCTGCATGTCTGGTTCGTCTAGCTTGGATAGTTTTCGTGATGGGAGGCAGGTGGCCGTATAGTTGGTGTCTTGTGAGGTGTTGCCGCCAGGACTTATTCAATATTGCTCGCAACATTCTTGTGTAGTTGCCGTCTAGCTTCTTCTCCAGCCGTTTAGTTAGCGTCCAAGTAGTGCATCCATACAGCAGTATCGACACGACCGCTGCCTGGAAAAAACTGCGTTTCATTTTATCATTCAGGTCTGATTTCCATATGATCGATAGCCTATCAATAGCTGTCCATGCCTTCGTTAGCTGAGAGTCGATGTCTTTTTCGGTTGATGAGACACTGCTTCCTAGGTAGGTGAACTTGTCTACCCGTTTCAGAGAGGTTCCGTCTAGTGTGGAAATGTCGCCTGTTTGATTAAAGCACATATATTCAGTTTTGTGTGCATTGACATGGAGGCCAATGCCTGCGGTGGCTCGTTCCAGTAGTGTTTCGGCTTGGTTGGGTGTATTTGCCAGAATTGCTATGTCATCGGCGTAGTCGGCGTCGGTCATTGTTTTTGCGGGGTACCTTCGTGTCCTCGTGGTGTAATGGTTAAAGCGATGAACTGCGGAATCGTAGTACGCGAGTTCGTACTCCAGTCGCGCTATTACGTTCACTTTCGGGCAAATATCCTTGGGAAAGGTATGAACCCCCTTATTCTCCCTCCAGCTATGGGTAAATAGTAGGACGGACTAGGTTCTTCAGCTTTGGTGAGGCAACTAGTCTAGGAGAAGGAAAACTCTGAATTCAAACCTGTTAAACTCCGCTTAAAAACTGACCTTGTGTCATATCCTGCCCGAGCGGAGGGGTTGGTAAATAGTACCTTCTGCTTCTTTTCTTTGTCAGCTCGAAGCCGTTTTCTCTGATTTTATCAATCGATGTTCTAAGTACGTAGTCTAGACAGATGATAAAGAGGTATGTGGCTAGCGTGTCCCCTTGTAGTACTCCTGCTACAATGTCGAAGTATTCTGTGTTTCCATCAGGGGAACGTACTTTCACTTTGGATCACTCAATCCTAGCAAATTTTTTTTTAATTCGAAAAAATAAACTTCTCATCTTGTGGAGTTTACCGTTCCAGTGGACCATACAGTAAAAATAGAAGAAAATGAAACAATTGACAAATACCTAGATTTTGCCAGAGAGCTGAAAAAGCTATGTAACATGAAGATAACAGTGATACCAGTTTAAGTTGGAGCCCTTGGAATTGTCCCAAAAAGCCAGGAATATAGACTCAGGAGGATTGGAAATCAACCAGACCAAATCCCTGTTAAGATCACCTAGAATACTGAGAAGAGTCTTGGATACCTGAAATGAATTGCTGTTAATCAGACTTCACAGTAAAATCATCAGTTAAAAATGGTGTAAAAAAACTCGCATAGAAGGATTGCAATAATAATAATATGGTAAAGGGAAGAATTAAAAATCAGTGGACGTATGGAGATCATCCAGACGACAGGATTATGAAGATCAGCCAGAGAGTAGTACTGGAAACTTGAGAAGACATGCTGTTACTCAGATTCCAGTGAAAGACTATCAGCCAACTCTGGTGTAAAAAAAACTCGTAAGGATTTTTATCATTAAGGGTTTTCGGACTGTGGTCTTCATCTTTATTGTTATTTCCATAACGTTTCGGCCGATATGTACTCCGACCTTCCTCAGGTGTTTGTCGAACTCGGAAACCTTCACGGAACTTCGAACTACGTCCTTTATTGAATCCACAGGGGTCGCCTGTTCTGATTGTACCCGGTTATAGCTAACGGAATCAGAACAGGCGACTCCCTTGGATTCAATAAAGGACGTAGTTCGAAATTCCGTGTAGGTTCCCGAGTTCGACAAACACTTGAGGAAGGCCAGAGGACATATCGGCTGAAACGTTGTGGAAATAACAATAAAGATGAAGATAATAATCCGAAAACCCTTAATGATAAAAATCAAGCTTCGTCTTAGAAATTTAGACAACTAACTCGATAATAATAACTAAGTACTAACTTGTCAACTAATTAGTCAACAACTAACTATGATAATAATAATACAAATTTTACCATACTACCAAATAGTATATATATATATATATATATATACACACAAACTAGAATCCATCATAGAGAATGAAACACTGAAAATTCTTTGGGACTTTAAAAATGAATCCACTAACCCGGACTAGATGACCAGAGCTAGTGTTGATAAAGAAAAAAGTTCAAATCCTGGACGAGACTGATGGCATTTCACATAGCACTAATACCCTTGGGAATGGTATGAATCCAATTACTCTCCCTCCAGCTATGGGTAAATAGTAGGGCAGACTGGGTTCTTCAGCCTTAGTGAGGCAACTAGTCTAGAAGAAGGAAAACTCTGAATTCAAACCTGTTTAAACTCCGTTTAAAAATTGACATTGTGTCATATCCTGCCCGTGTGGGGGTTTGGTAAATATGATAAAGAAAAAAAAAGAATTTGTCATCTAATGGATTTTGCCGTCCCGGAGGACCACAAAGTAAAAATAAAAAGAATTAAAAAGATAGACAAGTACTTGGACCTTGCCAGAGGACTTAAAAATAACATGAGGGTAACGGAGATGATAATTATAGTTGGTGTACTTGAAAATATCTGGAAGAAATAGGAAAACGTCTGGAAGAATTGGAAATCAGAGGAAGAATCAGACCACAGCATTGTTGAAATTGGTTATAGCACTCAGAAGACCCTGGAGACTTAAGGAAACTTGCTGTCTCTTAGACTCCAGTGAAATCCCGCTAGCTAACACTTGAGTCAAAGGGTCAATAAGAGAAAAATAACAGAAAATAAGTTTGAAGCCATTAATTCTTTTCAAACTGGAATCTAGAAGAGATAAGCTGAATAGATAAAAAGATCTAAAAACCTGTAATCATATATAAAATGCACTACCCCAAAGCAGATGCAAATTGTCTGTACCTGCCAACAGAAGATGGAGATAGAAGATTGACCTAACCCAGACTCATATACAAGACAACAGTCATAGGACTTGAAAGATTTCTCGAATTAACAAACGAAAAGATGTTAAAACTACTGTACGAACATGAATTTAAACAGGGTTACTCTTAGTTATCAAAGAAAGCCAAAAGTTTAAACAAGATCTACAACTGTAGAAACAAGACGAAATAGGAGGTGAAATATCGAAAAACATCGGCTGAAATACAAGCAAAAAATGAAGGCATAAGAATATTTACTGGAAGTTTTAATTGTTTACAAATAATTACTATTAAAAGAGGAGTTTGAGGTGTCATAAATACCGTCGCAGGAAATAGACACGGAGACACGAATTCAAATCTTAGGTGAGATTGTTTTCATTTCATATATGGGAAATATATGAATCCAGTTATTCTCCCTCCAACAATAGGTTATTTGGGAAAATTGGGCTCTTTAACCTTGGTATGGAGACGAAAACTCTAAATTCAAACCAATTAAACTCCACTTAAAACTGACCTTGTGTCTTATTCTGTTCGTGTGGAGGGGTTAGGTAACTATGTACAAATGATTATTATTAGCAGTAATTTGAAAACGATATAATTACTTAAAGCTTTGTGCAAGTGATTTGTATTAAAGAAAAGTTGGCTACTGTAGTTGAGGGTGATTCGAAAGCTCCCTTTTCAGTAGCTACTACACCGAGGTGTGGGGGCGCTACTCCTTTCCTTGGATTGCTCCACTTCACACTCGATACGTCCCTTATATTGCGGAGTGTTAAGCAAGGAGGTATCAAGTACCATTTTTTAAGTCTTTGGTATGACTCGACCTGGGATTGAACACCAGTCTCCCGGACCATTGGCGAACACTCTACCCACTAGACCAATTAGCCGGTTAATTGATTTATATTAGATACCAATAATTAAAACTCTATACTGTCTCTACTTGTGTAATTAACGACGGTTTAAGACAAAACAAGGAGTCGTTCATTACTCATGCTATGTTTTTGAAAGGTCGAAGCTTACCTTGTATCTCTTTTTAATCCAAAGTGTCCCCGCATAGCCTATAGCCAAACAAAAGCTGTTAGATAAGATACTAGTTTCTACTTAACACTGTTTACCATTTATTAAACCTGTGGATATATGTACAAATATTATTAAAGGTAAACAAGGTCACGTAAAAACTTCATTATCTTATCTGAAAGGTTTTGTTTAGGTATTAGCTGGGTTATACGGAAACATTTATTTCGATTATATTACAGTAGTTTTGAAAGGATAAATAAATGTATGAATGCTTTCTCTTCATGTTATTGGATGTTAAAGAAATATTTTTGTTTGCTAGCATAGCCAAAAGATTGGGATCGTTCATTACACGCAGTAAACAATAAAAAAAACCTATTGTGAGTGAAAATTAGAGGTCGTTCATTACATGAAGTCGTTCATTATTCAAATATATATGGTTACCGCATACAAACTATTGGTATAATATAGGAATGCTTTAAACTATATAACTGGACAAATTATTCTTTTTAAGAATAGTTTCTTGAAGCTATAATTGTTTTACAAATGGTGATTATCACTAGTTAATTGAAAAGGTGTAACTACCTGCAAAAGAAATTGAACTGAGGTTGGTTGGTTGATTGGTTGGTTGGTTGGTTAAACAACATGTAACCTCTTTTTGGGTTGTTACATACTGAGATCAGTCTTTTACATAGATGATGTTGTTCTTAAGTGGTTACCCATTTAAAGACTGAACAGGTTCATTTCTGCTTAACTGGAAACCAGATCGGAAGAAAAAGTCTTATTTGAATGATAACCATTGCGAGTAAAAGGCTGTGATGTCAAGAAGAAAAATGACGCATAAGTTATTTCAGAACCCTACAAGAAAACCAGAAGTAGAAGGCTTAAACTGCTCAAGATGAAAACTTTCTCACAAGATCCTATCAGACGCATATTCAAGGGAATGGGAAAAAAATCACAATGTAGTTTCTGTAGAAACGTTAAGGAAACACTTGATTATCTAATATCTGGTTGTTCTACTCAAGCTTGGACAGAGCTTAGATTACACTGTATCCTATGCAGTGGGGTAAGAACTCCTCCCCTCAAAAAAAGAAATAGATGTTCTGATTATGACACTAAACTGCATCTGCTAGTCTGCAATTCAAAGGCACTGAGAAGTGTGGAGTGCCCTTTAAATGCCATGTCTCCCATGTCCATTCTGATCAATAGTCTAAGTACCTGTGCCCGTGGTGGAATGGTTATCGTCGTAGGAAATGGACACGGCGACACGAGTTCAAATCCTGGACGAGACTGATTGCATTTCACATAACACTAATACCCTTGGGAAAGGCATGAACCCAATTATTCTCCCTCCAGCTATGGGTAAGTAGTAGGACAGACAAGGTTCTTCAGCCTTGGTGAGGCAACTAGTCTAGGAGAAAGAAAACTCTGAATTCAAACCTGTTAAACCCCACTTAAAAAGATTGACCTTGTGTCATATCCTGCCGGAGCGGAGGGGTTGGGTAAATATGAGCAGTCTAAATACTTGTTAGGATTCCATCAATGGGTCAAATTTGGTTTGGTTTTATGGCATATCAACCATTGTTGGTTATTTAATGCCAAATCTGATTTATACATATATATTAGATATATATAATTTGTAAACATAAGTCAACAAAATTTAATTGTTTCAAGTATTACTAATATTCACAAACAATTCAATTAAACATCAATCATTTGTTTACACACATTTAAATGCTCAAACAGTTCTATTTCGAATAATTCAATTTAGCAATAGTCATTTGTTTGCATTCAGTTTAAATGTCAAACATTTGAATCATAGATAGGACCTTATCAGGTGCTACCACTCCGGGACCAGTGGAGTCGGGAGCGATGGCAATAAAGGGGTACTCTGCATTCCCCAAAGGTCAAGCATTACTGGAACCTCACCATCAGATTGTTTAGTATCATATCAGGACACTCGTTGAGGGGTCTTACCTTACTGCAGAGATGCAGTCGGCGTATTCTACAGTCTCAGCCGAGTGGGCTAGTCAATAGGTCAGATAAATCTGATAAAAAATTATTTGAATTAGATAGGAATACTTGATATGTAACCGTATGCAAAAAAAAACTGTTAAGAAACAGCTATATAAAAAATGGAAATACGAGGTGATTTTTTTTTTAAAAAAAGCAAAATAATTTTTTTAAAGTTTATTTTCCATAAATGTAAACTGCATTGTTTGGAATTGGTTTATAAGTAAAAAAAAAAAATTAATCCAGCAGAAATAATTATTTTGAGACTATTCAAAATGGCTGCAGATAAAACTGGTACTAGAGGCTTATACAGTGGTCTCTCATCAAATACTTGGTTTCAGAGAAGTGAAAACCATGTGAAATTTACAGAAGAATGTATGATGTGTACAGAGAAAGATGTTTTAGTGAAAAAATCTGTTCATATATTTTAAACAAGGGCCAAAGTCGAAAAGAGAGTCCACGGAATGGCAAGACACTGACTCTCCCGTAAATAAAAGTAAAGATTGTTATGCTGACAGTCTTCTGTGACATTAAAGGAGTCATCATGATTGATTTCTTTGAAAAAGGTTCAATTGTAAACAGTCTCCCTATTGCCAACTCCTTTGCAAAAATTCTCCTTATTTTTTAAGAAGACTCGCATAAATATACAATATACGCATTTCTTAAACCTCAAGACATTGTAAAGTTGAGAACTATCTGCACAGAAATAAATGCTAGCATTGTTACTTATTTTATGCAGGAAAATGGCGTGAATAAAAACCGCTACATGTGCGAGAAGGGGAAGATATTATTTTGTTCCAGGAATTCACCATACACTATACAAGTCAATAAACCAGATATGATAATATAAGATTTTAATAAACATAAATGCTATCTGGAAGACTTAAGTATTTCGTTAGATAAAAAATCTCGACAAAAGAAATTCAGAAACTTTCAAAATATAAAAACCTCGAAGTAGAAATTGGAAAAGTGTAGCATTTAGATACAACCGGCATCCTGATTGTAATAAGAGCAATGGGAATGAGGGTAACAGTAGTACCAATCGTTGTTGGTACATTTGGAATAGTCCCAAATGTCTTGGAAAAAAGACTGGAGGAATAAGAAAACCGAGGAAGAATCGAAACCATCCAGACCACTGCATTGTTAAGATCAGCTAGAATACTGAGAAGAGTCCTGGAGACCTGAGGCGACTTGGCTTCACTCAGATACCAAAGAAGGACTACCAGCTGACGCTGGTGAAAAAAAATTGCAATGATAATGGCCCTCAAGAACCTGGAAAGGAGACACAAACAAGAGATTAGATAAATAACTGAAACCATCCAGACTGCAATACTGTTAAAATCACCAAGAATAATGAGAAGAGTCCTGGGGACCTTAGAAAACTTGTTGTCCCTCAATCTCCAGGAGTAAATAATAATAATAATAATAATAATAAAAGACAGCAAAGCTTAGCTAAGCGTACCATACAAAGTAAATAGTGATGTTCGATCTCAGTATGAACAGCTTTTTAGAAACTAGTTCGCAAGTCACGAAACCAGTGCTTTCTTCGTCAATATATCTATAAAGATATCAAAAGAATCGAAGACAGAAACATGTTCAGAGAGATAGATAGATACATATATAGGTAGATTTTATAAGAACACAAATGTATCAAGTGTTTGGGCGTAGAGATGTTGTGCAATAGCAATGTTGTTACGTGCCCGTTTTGAAATCCACCTCCCGAAATCTTGACAATTACAACTTTTTCACCGATACTACGAAACTTTCTTTGGCTTTGATTTGATAACCGGTCTAGCAGAAGGAAAACTGAATTCAAACCAACTATACTCCATTTAAAATTGACCTTATGCTACATCCTGCCCCTGCTCTCTCTCTCTCTCTCTCTCTCTCTCTCACACACACACACACACACACATACACATACACACAAGCCCACAAACATTTTTTTTCCTTTCCCAAGCACACATACATGCACACACACACACACATATATATACATATGTGTGTGTGAGAGGGTAATCGAGTTTATGTATGACTGTATGTATTATGTCAATATAAAAGCTTTTCGACTTTTTTTCTTGTTTATTCATATAAATTCATAGCATCATTATTCAGTCATCAAAGTATTTTCAGTGGTTTTCGATAACATTGCATTCTTCTATATACAATTATAAAACTTCAAAGACACTTCAGAGATTTCTCTAACATAATGCAGAATATGGGTAAATTAGTAGAACAGACAGGTTCAATTTTTATGCCGAGTACATTTGGTCTGAATTCATAGTTGTGTTGGTTAGACTCGGTGGAAGTTGATTTAGTCAGGTAAGTAATTTATCATAGACAAAGAGGGTTAAATCTGGTAAGTGCAGAGGCGAGAAAATTATTTGGAAATCAGCAAGAGTGTCAACAGTCCGGAGTTGTGTTATATAGTTGGAACCAACAATCTCTATGGGGTTTGGTTAGTTTGATTTCTTTGTTTAATGGCATATCAACCTTTGTAGGTTATTTAATGCCAAAGCCATTCTCCTAAAAGAACAGTAGTGGTACCATTTAACCCATAGCTGGGAGGATAAGGGGGTTCGTACCTTTCCCAAGGGTATTTGCCCGAAAGTAAACGTAATAGCGCGACTGGAGTGCGAACTCGCTTACTGCGATTCCGCAGTCCATCGCTTTAACCATTACACCACGAGGACACCCCCCTCTCTACGGGAGAAACATCAGCAAACATAAACATTTGCTAAACATGCCCCATTTTTTATTGCCCAATTGGCAGCGACTGTAGAAGGGTAAGACCTTCTAAATGACACTAAACGATTTGATGGTGAGGTTCCAGTAATGCTGGAGCTTCGGGGAATGCAGATTAACCCTTCATTGCCATCGCAGCCAAGTCAACTCTGGCCCGGAGTGTTAGCACCTGATATGGTTCTATCCATAGGTCAAATAGAACTAAACTGTGTACTTATGCTAAACTGAATTGTTTGAAAAAGAACTGTTTTGACATCAAACTGAACTGATTTCACATTTAACTGTTTGTAAACAAAAACTATTCTTATAGTAAACTGAAATGTTTGAAATTTAATTCGGCGTTAAATGAGCCGAAAAGGGTTGATACGCCGTAAAACAAAACAACAAATCAACCAACCAACCCCATTACAAAACACACCTCACTCTATTGCAGAGCCTCTAGCAATTTGCACAACACTGCTCTAAGGCTAAATCCAGAGCTTCACATGTACTCAATCGTCTGTCTGAAAAACCTAGACTCCCTGTCAGAGGGGCCAAGAATACAGCCACTGTATTCCCTGCAGAGTGGAAACCTACCCCACCTAATAAAGGAGGGAGTTAGTTATGACACTAAATTGCATCCGGTGGTGATCTCCCAGTTTTCGACCTCTGGGAGGAAGTCATCCATTCATCGCCATTACTCCCAGGTCCACTCTTACCGAGAGCGGGAGTACTTGTTAGGATTCAATGTGTAGGTCAAATACATTTGTTTGAAAATTATTAGAATTTAATAGGAATACTTGAACCTATATAACTTTGCAAATCATTATTATTATTTCATTCCTCAAGTTTTTCACATCAGCATTAGCTAGTGGTCTTTCACTGGAGTCTCAGTGACAAAAGGTCTCCAGGACTCTTCTCAGTATTCTGGCCGACCTCAAAAATGTTTTTGTTAATTCTTCTGATTTTCAATTCTTCCAGCCCCTATTTCCAAGCCTTTGGGGGAGTCTTCCAGGTACACCAACTACAATTGCGACCAACGTCACCCAAATGTTCCACAACTTCCTTAGTTTTCTCACAAGGTTTAATCCTGATTATTCAGCCGGGATAAAGCAAACAATTGGTATTTAGAACCCCATAAAATTGTATGCTTCTCATTCTCTAAAAGAATTCTAGTTTGTGCCAACACCATTTGATAATATCATTTTTCACCTTTCTCTGCCGTTTTAATTTCTTAAACAATTTCTTGTGGATCACTTTTCCCATCTTGTCGTGCTTAGTTCTGCACTCCTTTTGTGCTAGTTTGCTGCATTTGTCTCTACGTAACCTACATTTGCTATTCTATTGCGTATTATCAATTTTTGCTATAATATAATTTGTCTTTATGGCGTTGTTTTGTTCTGCTATTAGAAAAGATTCAGTTTCTCTATTGAGATTTCCCTTTGCGATGTCCAGATTTTCTCATACGAGATTTCGCCATTTAATTGGTTCAAGTATTTATATAATTATTTTTCTGTTTCTTTATGTTCTACTTGTCCTTATTTCATCACTGCTCTCGCCGTCTGCCGTAATTAGTCTTCCTTTGCTTTTTTTTTTTTAATGTTGTCCTCGAGTCCTCATATTGATGCATTTGCGCTATCCTCAATACTCACGTGTCATCTTCCTCCTTCTTTTCTTGACAACTATTGTCAGTCTATATCATCTCTCAATTATAAAGCCTGGTGTATCGTCATCAACTTTCTTGTTCATTTGTCTGAGTTCTTCCCATGTCTATCTTAAGAATAGTGCTTAGAATCTTACAAGCAGTAGAGGGACCCTCGTGTTTCTCCTTTTGGATTTCTGTTGCAGAACTCAGTTTTCTCGTTCGTCAAAGGTCATCATGTCGTGCCGCTAGCACGGATATCCCTGACCCTCTCTCGCCACTTTTCCCAATCGTTCATCGCCTTTGGCAGGTCTTCAGGACTACATCCCGTATCCCCACATAGCTGCTGTATGTACGTTCGAGCAGGTCGTCCTGCTTTTGCTCGGCCATAAGTGGGTGTCCATAGGAGTACATCACTTATGAGCTCGACCCTGCTTCTCCAACAGTGTCTTGCATGTCTGGTTCGTCTAGCTTGGATAGTTTTCGTGATGGGAGGCAGGTGGCCGTATAGTTGGTGCCTTGTGAGGCCTGGACTTGTTCAATATTGCTCGCAACATTCTTGTGTAGTTGCCGTCTAGCTTCTCCAGCCGTTTTGTTAGCGTCCAAATAGTGCATCCATACAGCAGTATCGACACGGCCGCTGCCTGGAAGAAACTGTGTTTCATTTCATCGGTCAGGTCTGATTTCCATATGATCGATAGCTTATCGATAGCTGTCCATGCCTTCGTTAGCTGCGTGTAGATGTCTTTTTCGGTTGATGAGACACTGCTTCCTAGGTAGGTGAACTTGTCTACCCGTTTCAGAGAGGTTCCGTCTAGTGTGGAAATGTCGCCTGTTTGATTAAAGCACATATATTCAGTTTTGTGTGCATTGACATGGAGGCCAATGCCTGCGGCGATTCATTCCAAACTATGCAGTAGTGTTTCGGCTTGGTTGGGTGTATTTGCCAGAATCGCTATGTCATCGGCGTAGTCGGCGTCGGTAATTGTTTTTGCGGGGTACCTTCTGCTTCTTTTCTTTGTCAGCTCGAAGCCGTTTTCTCTGATTTTATCAATCGAAACAAAGGTACACTTTTATTATTCTTTCTTTCATCTGCGCTTGTTTGATTGTGTCCGGTTCCGATATTCCCAAGTACTTGTAATTTTCCTTCTCTCCAAGCGTTCTGATTCTTTCCTGATTTTGTAGTTCTATTCCTTCCGTTGTCTCTTTCTTTTTCATTATGAGCACAGCACATTTTTCTATGCCAAATTCTTATTGCTTGTATCAAAGTCTCCAGTTCTTTTTCATTTTTTGCAAATGGCGTCCATGTACATAAGGTAATTAATCTTTTCTGGTGATTTTGTTAATTTGTAGCCTCTGGTGCACTTCCATAAGTATGCGAATGAGTGTCATTATTGCTATTACAAGGGAGTCTCCCTAGAAAATGTCTCTCTGGATTTTTACCTCAACTAAAGATTTTCCTCTCTGCTACTGTTATTTCACTTTCCAGTTTTTCGTGGCTTCCGTGATAAAGTTTAAGTCTTTGTCGGATATTTTGTATATTTTCCGACATTAATTATAATTATCATTGTTTACTCATTGAGAGTTTTTCACATCAGCAAACGCTGATGGTCTTTCATTAACTTTTGGTGTAATGGTTATCGTCGTAGGAAATGGACACGGCAACACGAGTTCAAATCCTGGACGGGACTGATTGCATTTCACATAACATTAATACCCTTGGGAAAGGTATTAATCCAATTATTCTCCCTCCAGATATAGGTAAATAGTAGGGCAGACTATGTTCTTCAGCCTTGGTAAGGCAACTAGTCTAGGAGAAAGAAAACTCTGAATTCAAACCTGTTAAACTTCGCTTAAAAATTGACCTAGTGTCATATCCTGCCCGAGCGGAGGGGTTGGTTAATATAGAGTGACAGCAAGTCTCCTCGAGTTTCCAGGACTCTTCTCAGTATTCTGGCTGATCTCAATAATGTAGTTGTTTGGATGGTCTCCACTCGTCCTATTATTTCCGATTCCCCCAGTCCTGGTACCAATCCTTTGGTGACTGTGCCAAGAGCACCAATCAAAATTGGTATAATCGCCACTTTCATGATCCATAGTTTTTTTCATTTCCCTAGCATGGTCGAAGTATTCATCCTTCTTTTCAATTTCTTTCAATTTTACTCTGTGGTCAGCTGGGACAGCAGAGCGCACAATTTTGCGAGTTCTTTTTTATTTATTTTATCTTATTTATTTTTTTTTTTTTATTATTATTATTATTATAAGTTCTGATCGACTGGTCGAGATTAGGTGACCTGTTTTTATGTTAAAATCCCATAATTATTATTATTATTATTATTCTACTCCTGGTGAGTCTTTCATACCAGCGTTAGTTGGTGGTATTTCACTGGAGTCTGAGAGACAGAAGATCTTCTCAAGTCACCAGGACTCTTCTCAGTATTCTAGCTGATCTCAGCATTACTATAGTCTGAATGATCTCGATTCTTCCACTGATTTCCAATTCCTCTACTCCCTTCTCCAAACCATTATGAACCGTGCCAAGCGCACAAATTACGAATTGTTCCATAGTATTTTTATTTGTTTGTTTTTTTTTAGTTCTCTAGCAAGGTCCAAGTATTTGTCAATCTATTCACTTTCTTTTATTTTCACTCTGTGGTCTGCTAGAACGGTGAAAAATACTGGGTGGCATGTTCTACATTTATAATTCTTCTCCTTTGAGAGCTTTCCACACCAGCTTTAACCTATGGTCTTCCACTGGAGCCTAAGTGACAACAAGTCTCCTCAAGTCTCCAGGACTTGTCTCGGTATTCTGGCCGATCTTAACAGTGCTGTACTTTAAATGATCTCCACTCGTGCTCTTATTTCCAATCCTTTTGTGACCGTACCGTGTACACCAACTACAATAGGCATCACTGTCATTTTCATGTTCCAAAGCTTCTTCAGTTCCCTTGCAAAGGTACAGGTACTTATCTTTCTTTTCGCTTTCTTTCAGTTTTACTCTTTGGCCTACCGGGACGGTAAACACCACAATTCAGCAGCATCTTTTTTTTTCTGTTGTTGTTATTGTTGACTATCACTAGGTCTGGTCGTCTGGCCAAGATTAACGGATCCGTTTGTATCTTAAAATCTGAGAGAATTTTGTGCTTCTCATTTTCTTTGACGGATTTTAGGTTGTGCATACACCATTTGCTTGTATTGTCAAATTTCAGTTTCTTGCGTAACTCCCAGTGGATCACTTTTCTCATTCAGTTGTGTCTAGTCTTATACTCTTTTTTCGCTAATTTACATTTTACTCTTTCGAGAGTTTTTCCCACCAGCGTTAGCCGATGGTTTCTCACTGCAGTTTCAGTGACAGCAAGTCTCCTCGAGTCTCCAGGACTCTTCTCGGTATTCTGGCCGCTCATAATAAAGCTGTAGATTAGATAGTCTCTACTCGATTTCTTATTTCCAAGTCTTCCAGTCTCTGCACCAATCTTTTAGTGACTGTACCGCGAGCACCAATTACAATTGGTATCACCATTAGTTTCATGTTCCACAGTTTTTTGAGTTCCCTGGCAAGGTCCAGATACTTATTGTTCTTTTAGATTTCTTCCGATTTTACCTGTCGCGACAGCAAAGTTTACAACTCTGCAAGTTCTTTTTTTTTTTTTTTTTTTTTTGTAGACAATCACTTGGTCTGGTTGTCTGTCCGAGATCAAATGATCCGTTTGTATCTTAAAATCCCAGTGCAGTCTGTGCGGACAGATTCTCCGTTGTGCATATTTTTTGCACACCTTTTTTTTGGGGGGGGATCACCTTGCCCACCCAGTCGTATCTAGTCTTATACTCTTTCTGTGCTAATTTGCTGCATTCGCTTATCATGTGATTGATCGTTTCGTCTTTATCACTACATAACCTACATTTGCTATTTTTTTTTTTTTTTTTTTTTGCGTCTTACCTATTTTTTCTTTGATATAATTGGTCCTTATGGCGTTGTTTTGTGCTGCTATCAGAAGAGATTCAGTTTCTCTCTTAAGGCTTCTCTTTCTTATTCCCGTCACCATTATTATTATTATTATTTAGTATTGATAGTTATTTAAGATTATATAATTACAAAAAAAAAGAGTGACACGATAGAGAATACGCCAGCAAGGATTGAAATCCTGTAAAACTGATTAAAGAACTGGAAATCTACCTTGTCCGATATAATTTAATCGGCCTTCGGGCTTTTGACCTTGTGTCAAGTCCTGTCTGGTGGGAGGCAGCGACAAATACTTACCTTGTCTGACATAATTGTTATCATCATAGGAAATGGACACGTGTGACACGAGTTCAATTCTTGGACGAGGCTGTTTTCATTTTACATAGCTCGGGAAAGATATAAATCCAACTATTTTTTACCCGAAAATAGTCGAGCAGATTGGGCTCTTTAACTTTGACATGGCAACTTGTTTAGAAGAAGGAAAACTGAATTCATTCAAACCAGTAGCTACTTCTTCTTCGTATAATATTTTTGTTTCTATAATTCTTCATTTCTCTCCGGTTTTCTAATCTTCTTCGACTGTCCTTTCTTCCTAACACGATCTTGACATCATGTCTCTTCCTTTGAATCTCTGACGACTTGTCTGTCTCAAAAGTCTGTGATCTTCTCCGATGTGCGACTTCATCTGCAGCTGTCACGCAAATGGCTACGAAGAATTATTGAATCACGTAGTGATCGATACAGTCTGGAAATATCTGTATCTAACAATTTCGATTTTGAGTTTCGAAATTCCTTCTAAATACAAACATCTTTATTTACATGGTGTCACAAGTGAAAAGTTTATTCTTCACCTTCCTCTGCCGTTTTATTTTAACTCGTTTGAAAAACCCTATCGGCCGCTGGTGATGCGCTTAGAGTAACGGTTATCGTCATTGAAAATAAAATCAGTGGGCAGATTTCCTATCCTGAATGAGGCTGTTTGGGTTTCATTTCACGCTAATCCTATTTACCAACCCCTCCGCTCGGGCAGGATATGACACAAGGTCAATTTTTAAGCGGAGTTTAACAGGTTTGAATTCAGAGTTTTCCTTCTCCTAGACTAGTTGCCTCGACAAGGCTGAAGAACCTAGTCTGACCTACTATTTACCCATAGCTGGAGGGAGAATAATTGGATTCATACCTTTCCCAAGGGTATTAGTGCAATGTGAAATGCAATCAGTCTCGTTCAGGATTTGAACTCGTGTCGCCGTGTCCATTTCCTACGACGATAACCTTTACTCCACGGGCACCTCCTTACATTTCACGCTAATACCCTGGGAAAAAGTATGAATCAATATGTTCTCTATCCCACCAAGCTATGGGTAGATAGTAGGGTAGACTGATTTTTTAGCTTTGGTTAGATAACCAGTAGAGAAGTAAGAAAACTAACTATATTCCGTTTAAAAATGTATCGTGTGTCACATACCACCTATGGCGGGGAGGGGATTGGTTGAATGCATACCGGGTGCATTAAATGATAATTAGTAGTTATGGGTGAGTGGTTTAGCCAAGTTCTCACTCATCTGGTTTCTTTTTCCTTAACTCTGGTGGCATGCCAGAAACAAGATTTTTTTTGTTAAGGTATCTTGCATACTTATATACACGATCTTGTGCGCACGCATGTATGTGTATGTGTGTGTGTGTGTGTGTGTGTGTGTGTGTGTGTGTGTGTGTGTGTGTGTGTGTGTAATGAGCGAGATTGGGTTAGCATTGTAAAGTTAGTGCTCGCCAAATGGTATGACGATAAACGTAACAGTAAATCAATGAAAGATAGTCATATCGTATTTTCATGAGCAAGGTCGCATATTTTCACCAACTTAGATTCATACACGCACAGATGAGTTGCACGATAAGGTGTTGTTTTCCCCTTCATCTTATTTATAGGAATGCACGCACCAGCTGTAGTGATATACATGTTACAAAATCACTGCCGGCGAGAACAAGCTACCACTTTTTTTTTCTCGTGGAGGTGTCAGTAGATATATGATACTTTGAAGCGGGGGTGAATAAACGTCGTTGAGATTATAAGATTTATACCCCCTGGTAGACATTGTACTACATAGTTGCAATGGCCACCATGATGTAAACACAACACTACCCCGCCGGATTCAACAGTTCGATAACTGTATCCCCCGGAAAAAGGGGGCGGGGGGTCCAGGGTATAACACTCAATTACATCTGATGGTTAGTCTCCACTTCTATATATCTGGGGAGTGGGGAATACCCCTTTATTACCATTACTCCCTGTTCGACTCTGTTACGGAGTGGTAGTACCTGTTAAAATCTCAGCTATTAATCAAATGGATTTGTCAAAAACTTATCCAAAAGAGGAAGTCCAAGTGGCGTAGTGGTTAATATCCTGAGCTGCAACATTGCAGTAAACGAACTCCTGTCTCCTGTTCACTTTCGTATTAATACCCTTCAGAGGTGCCCGTGGTGTAATGGTTATCGTCACAGGATATGGACACGGCGATACGAGTTCAATTCCTGGACAAGACTGATTGCATTTCACATAGCACTAAGACCCTTGGGAAAGGTATGAATCTCATTATTCTCCTTCCAGCTATGGGTAAATAGTAGGGCAGACTAGGTTCTTCAGCTTTGGTGAGGCAACTAGTCTAGGAGAAGGAAAAACTCTGAATTCAAACCTGCTAAACTCCGCTTAAAAAATTGACCTAGTGTCATATCCTGCCCGAGCGGAGGGGTTGGGTAAATAGGATTAATACCCTTCAGAAAGGTAAAACCCTTTATTCCCTAAGCTATATCACCACTACCGTTCTTCTAAAAGAAACGCTTTGGCCACGAAGGCTGATACGCCAAGATTATTCATATTTGATAGGAATGCTTGATGCCATATAAATTTTAATTATTTGTATTAAGAAAAGTTATTTAAAACTATGATTGTTTACGAAGGATTATTAGCCGTTATTTAAAACCATATAACTGCAAATTATTTGTATTAAGAATACTTACTTAAAACTATAATTTTTTTACTAAGGATTATTAGTCGTTACTTACTGTGTGCAAACAAATGTCTATCATTAAGTAGAAATAATTACTTGAAACCATGTAATTATTAGTATTAAATAGCATTATAGTATTAAATAGTAAAACTTGAAATAATACAAATGTGTCCAAATTATTTGTATTAGATAGGAATACTTGAAACCATATAAGTGTGTGCAAATTATTTGTATTAGATAGGGATACTTGAAACAATACAAGTGTGAAAATCCTTTGAATTGGGAATGTTTGATAGTATATAACGGAGAGCAAAAACTCTTAAGAAACAACAACACAAAAAAAATATATAAATATAACCGTACAATGAACGCGATTTCCAAATCATTTGGCGAAAAATAACACTAGACGGGTTGATATGCCGTTAAAATCAATCACTTGATCAATCACAAGAATAATTTACATCTTTATATCTGCCAATAAAAAAAAAATCATAGTTTTAGGCAGGAAATTTTTATCTACTTATCTACTTTATACGATTAAGCAAAAAATAAATAACAATTCGGGCCAGCTAACCTGACGAATACAAAAAATGAGGTCCAATTTAGCATTATAATCACATTGTAAACTAACCTGTCTATCTTAAAAACTTTTAAAATTTGCAAATTTAAACAAATAGATAAAATGCCAAAGGCATACTTTGGAACCCCGTTAGTAACCAGATAAAATTTGCGCCCCATAACTGTAGCTGTCCTTGTGTTATGGGTTGACAGACAAACTAGATAGATAGATAGATAGATAGATAGATAGATAGATTGGCATATATGAACATAGATAGATAGATAGATAGATAGATAGATAGATAGATAGATAGATATGAACAGAGTAAGATAGATAGATAGATAGATAGATATGAACAGAGTAAGATAGATAGATAGATAGATAGGAACAGAGTAAGATAGATAGATAGATAGATAGATAGATAGATAGATAGATAGATTGGCATATATGAACATAGATAGATAGATAGATAGATAGATAGATAGATAGATAGATAGATAGATAGATAGATAGATACCTTGTCCCTCATATTCAAATCTTTAAGGATAGAAGTCCCACCGGCAAATATAGTTGTATATGTAATGCATGTATACATACTTGTTTATGAAATCATTATTTGTTCAACGTGTATATAGTTAACACTTTTGTCGTCATTCTCCAACCACTTTTTTTTTTTTCATTGCATTCAACCACCGAGAAAAAAACATCTCTTGATTTATTCAGTTCTAATAAAAAATGAATTATAAACAAATAGGTTAATTTAGTTATACATCAGCAACTTATACTCACCTGGTGTTTGTGCCAGGTGAGTGGGGTAAGGTTTTCAGCCTAGTTTCAGTGGCCTCCCCACCCCAGTCAATATCTTGCCCACTCGCCAAAAAGAAGTTAGAGCTAGGTTTATTTCCTGGCGCCAGAGGCGCCATTGAAGAGTAATACCGACAGAAATAAATCTTTGTCTCGCAGGAATCTGGATTCCTGTGGAATATAGCCACACTGAACCGACCTTTAGTCACCTTTTGGCCTCATGAGGAGCCAAATAAATCACTATATGTTAGCATCTATATGTCACTGGCAACACATAAAAATCCAGAAACACCAAACACACGCACACACAGAGGCGCGCGTGCGCGTACACACACACACACACACACACACACACACACACACACACACACACACAAGCAAACAAAATATCATTGAGAAATGTTTCAATTTTTTCAAGAAGAAAGTGAGTGTGGAAAAGAAGTCAAAACAGCAGCAGACTTAACAAAAAGATGACGTCAAAAATAGGACCACGACTGTACCAATGTACGGATTAATAAACAAGTGTTTTGTTGATTTTGTAAAGAAGTCAATGTTCGTAAATAATCTGGGAATGATGTTAAAAACAACGAAACATAAGGAAAAACCAACTATATTTTCTTCTTTAATAATCTTTAATTATATTTCCCAATGTTTCGTTTCGTTTCGTTTTATGGCATATCAACCATTATAGGTTATTTAATACCGAATCCGGTCAATACATATATTTTAGATATATATGATTTGTAAACATAAGTCAACAAAGTTAAATAGTTCCAGGTATTGCTATGTATCACTTACAATTCAATTAAACTTCAGTCATTTATTTATACACAGTTAAATGATCTATTTCAAGCAATTCAATTTAGCATACATCATTTGTTTGCACTCAATTTAAATGCCAAGCAGTTCTATTTGACCAATAGATAGAACCCAATAGGTGCTCCAATTCCGGGCCGAAGTGGAGCCGAGGGCGATAGCAATGAAGGAGTACTCTGCATTCCCCAAAGCTCCAGCATTACTAGAGCCTCACCATCAGATTTTTAATGTCATGTCAGAAGACTTGTTGGGAGAAGGTCTTACTCCTCTGCAGAGATGCAGTCGGTATATTCAACAGGCCCAGTCGACTGCTCTATTCCCTGCAAGGTTTATCTTTTGAATTTCACGAGATAGACAAAAGTGAATATACTAAGATAGATAGATAGATAGATAGATAGATAGATAGTGAACTATTTAAGATAGATATGAAGAAAGATATGAACAAACAGATGCATAAGCTAAGATACTCATGAACTAACTTAGATAGATAGATAGATAGATAGATAGATAGATAGATAGATAGATAGAATAAGAGATTGAGATAGATAGATAGATAGATAGAATAAGAGATTGAGATTGATAGATAGATAGATAGATAGATAGATAGATAGATATGACCAAACATAGATAAATAGATAGATTCAGCTGTTTTAAAACTTATTCTTAATTTCCTTTTTTTTTTCGGTTTAGTTCAAATTTTGGTACAAGTCGAATTTTTTGAATTTTAAAAATAAATTATTCCATTTAATTTTTGTTATTTATTTTTTAATTTTTAGTATTTCAATTTTATTTTCTATTTTTTCATTTTCATTGTAAGTCCAAAGAATAATTACTGATGTATGATGCATAAAGTTTTAGATATTTTAACTAATAACTTAACCAGTGGATCCGGTATGCCGATAAACAATATATATCCTGTGTCTGGAAAAATAAAATTCTGAAAGAAAGAAAGAAAGAAAGAAAGAAAGAAAGAAACTTATAAAATAAATAAGCTAAAATGTACAATGGGTTTCACACACTTACGAACACACACACACACACACACACACGCACACACACACACACCTACGCTGGCTTATCAGACTAAGAAAGAAAGAAAGAAAGAAAGAAAGAAAGAAAGAAAGAACCTGATGGTTAATAAGTAAACTTTGACTTACCTGTTTTACCCACACTCGGGGCTCCTAAAACAGTCAGTCGGTAATCCTCATCACAAGCGGAACTTTCACTGTCATGTCTTAACCTGTGATTGCGGAATCGGCCTGGTGCGCAAAGCATAGCAACTGGCCAAAATTGGGACGTTTCCTCTCGGAACAGAGGTTGACGTCAGCAAATATCAGTATTTGGCTTTAAAATTAATTGTTTCCCCAACTTTTTTCTTTTTTTTTTTTGTCGCTATTTTTATTTTTTATTGTTGTTATTATTGTTATTGTTTTTGTTGTTTATTCCGGGTGTGACCAGAGCTAAACAAAACAAAAAACAACTTTTATGTACCCGAAAGTAATATAACTTACTTATAAATAAATAAGTTGATATTATTAATCAAATAATCAATTTTATTTAATAGTCTCTCTCTCTCTCTATCTATCTATCTATCTATCCCCCTTTCTAAGTGTGCATGTGTACAGGTATGCACGTGTGTGTGTGAGTGTGTCTAAAGAGGGTATGGTTAATCGTATTTTTTTGCAAAAAAATAAATTTTCCAGATTCAAAATATTTTTCATTTGGGCTTTCCTTTCTGCAAAACTATTACACTCTCAACCTAAATTGAGCAATATCATTTATTGTGTGTTTGTTTGTTTGTTTGTTTGTTTGTTTTTTAAATTATGATATGTTCCCTTCATAATATAAACAAACAAGTTAATATACAGATAATCACCTACGTTCATATAAAAAAATTTATGAAGGGAATTTTATGTACAAATAAAAGGATGGTATATTTGAGTATGGTGATGTTTAGAGTTTTCTAAATATGTTTACCGAAATATGTTTACATATATATATATATATATATATATATATATATATATATATATATATATATATATATATATATATAAGTTGATGTGCAAATGAATAAGTTTGTTTGTTTGTTTGTTTGTTGTTGTTGTTGTTAATTGCAAAAAAATAGATGAAATGTTTTGGATTGTTGAATTTTTTCTATTTAACACTTAGGAGTTTGCACTAAAAAAATTAAATTGTTTTTTTTTAATTTGCTAATCATCAATTAAAATATATGTACACGAACATTTGAATGTATTTGTATGACAGTTTAAACATAATCAAACGAAGGGTTGTTTTGTTGGTTTTTTTTAATTCAATTAGTGCTTCTTTTTTTTTTTTTTTCGTACAAAATTATTCCCAGAGCAAAAATATAAATATTAGTTTCCTTTGTTTTTAAGGTTGGTTGGTTGGTTGGTTGGTTGGTTCTTCAAGACTTTTTCATTTTATGTACAACTTAAGAGTTTGTATAGAAGACTTACGTGTACATATCCGCTCTTGTGAATACCCAATGATGCCTATTTTAGCCAGGCATGTGAACGAATCTTTTTATTTTCACAAAAGTAATTCACGGCATCTTCAAAGGGTTTATAGATTGACCGTTGAATCTACAAGAAAGCGCGGTTTTATACGCACGTATAATACATTCACACAAGACACAAATGGTTAAAATCAAGTGAGAGAATGATTCGCAAGAAGTTTTTTCATCACGTCTAGCACGCGCGAAATCTCAGACATTCACGCTTATATTATTTCAGTTTACACATGCGCAGGAACATATGAATTCATACGAGTGTCACATATCTATCCATTCTTTTTTAAACATATAGATATGTCTTTTAGTCGTAGGTTGTTGACACATTATTTAATCATGTCTGGTCATTCAGCGAACTTTTACAAGTTGTAAAAGTAATATTTTGGTTGTTTTCATTGTTTTAGTTTTTCTGCAGGCAGACTTTTTTTTATAATATTTCTTTTGCTTTCTATTTTTTTTTTTTTTTTAAGATATGGTGTTAAGTTTCCTTCATAATATATATCCTTAATATCCTTTTTTTAAATCGTTGTTGCAACTTTTCTCTTTGTGTTCAAAAAAGTGACTGCGACGATAGTAATAGGGAAGAAGAAAAGGTATCGTTTGTGTTCTTTGTAATATTTTACTGTTGTCCTGTTTTCCTTTTAACATGATTTTTTAAAATATTCCCAAAAAAGCAAGCTCTAAAAATATATGTATATATATATATATTTTTGTTTAGAAAAATGAATAAATAAGTTATAATGATGTCCTGATCAACGGTTCGAAATACCCAAACAAATTGACAAGCTGTCGAGCAAAATTAGCCAAACCGATAGATAGACTGATGAACGTGTATATAAATAGGTAGAAAGCTGGTATATCCCTTTTTTCTTTTCTTTCTTTCTTTCTTTTCTTTTCTTTTTTTCTTTTCTTTTCATTTCTTTGAGCGCCGCCGTACGAAAAAATACACTTCACTGGTAGTGGGTCGGTTCCCGAGACGCTCGACCGTGTGGTGCGTGTGTGCGTTTGTGTATATACGTCTGTACCATGTGACTGCAGTCGTATGGCGAGCTTACGGTTTCCACCCTCGCAATGGCTACCTATTTCTTTCTTCCTTATTTTCATCCCTTTCCGTTGCATCTTATCTCTCTCTCTCTCTCTCTCTCTCTCTCTCTCTCTCTATCCGCCCCCTACTTAGTACTTCCTCTATCTCATTATACTATAACAGCCCTTCTCATTCACTCAACTGACTTTCTTTTCTTTTCTTTCTCTTTTTTTTTTTTTTTTTTTTTTTTTTTTTTTCAGCAAGCGAGTTTCGTAATGTAACACACACAAGGTTTAAGCAATTTTATAGTTTGTTGGTGGACAACTAGTGTACCGCTTATTTAATAAAGTTTAAGTTACGAGTTGAAAATTAATTGATATATTTTTGTACTTATTAATGACATCTTTTACATTGTTTCTTGTTTTCGTTTTTTGTTTTTTTTTGTTTTTGGTGGGGGTAACCTTATTTTTAAGTGCTGCCTTCATTTTACCTAATTGACTATTTTTAGCCATCCCTACTTATTTTAATTAATTGGTAATTACTGTAATAACCGGTTTGTATTGAATAAATTATATTTTTTTTATTATTATCATTATTATTTGGAAAGATTGCCTTTTTTTAACATGTTAATCATTTATCAACGGAGTGATTTTAAAATACTTTTAATCTGTTTCTTGTAAAATCTATCGTCAAAAAATAAATAAGAATTCTAAATTAGGGAGTTTCATTTTCAATCCCTCTGTTTATATGAATTAAAATGCTCATAATGTTTGTGGATAAGATGAGTTTGAGATGAAATATGATAGAATGCGAAAGAAAAATACAGCTCAATGCGGACACTAGGTTCCTTCAAGAGGACCTACTTTGAACAATAGCCGATAGGGACCGTGGCGAGATAGAGTTAAGGGAATTCATGCTACAGCACGACTTGGGAATGGGTAGAGTGTTCGCCAATGGTCCGGGAGACCTGGGTTCAATCCCAGGTCGCGTCATACCGAAGACTTTTAAAATGGTACTTGATACCTCCTTGCTTAACACTCAGCAATATAAGGTATGTATCAAGGGTAAAGTGGGAGCAATCCAGGGAAAGGAGTAACGCCCTCTCCAACACCTCGGTTTAGTAGCTATTAAAAAGGGAGCCTTCGGGTCGCCCTTGACTACAGTCACCAACTTTACTTTTACTTATATATATGCATATATATATATGTCATCATCATCATCATCATCATTATCATCCAATCGCGCTGAAAGCATGGATTTTCCTGACTCAATCTCTCCTCTCCATTCGATCCTATCATCAATCCTTCCTGGTAAGTCTTCCAAAATACATTCAGTGTCTGCGCAGAGCTGATGTTGGTGTAAATAAGTTTTTGCTGGCCGTCCATGTGTTGCAGCCCACTGAAGAACATCGCGTATGAGTTTGTCTCTACTTCTCCAACATTACTCAGCATGTCTTACTCGTCTGGCTAGGATGGTTTTCGACCCGTCGGCTGGTGCTGAAAGAATACGTCGACTGTATCTCTGCAGAGGGGTAAGACCCTCCCTCTTACAAGGCCACCTGTTGGCCGTAGGTGGCGACCTGTTATACGTGATCCAGGCGGCTGAGCAGTCTTTCACTTGGCAACTGAACAAGTCAAGTGACAGGCAACACTCCACTTTGGTCCTTAATGGTGTAGACAGACGTTCTGTGATGCCCGATATGATTAATCGACTGGTCATATCAAGCCCTAATGTGTCCCCACAGTATTCTTGAAATTGTTCTTGTGTCAAACAAGTAAATTAAAGTAAAGTTGGCGACTTTAGACGAGGGTGACCTGAAGGCACCCTTTTCAATAGCTACTATACCGAAAATGGAGCTTTCGGGTAGCCCTCGACTACGTCAAACAAGTACCCAACCCTATTTTATTTCAAAGATGCTTGTGGAGGTGGCTGAAGGTCAACTGAACTGAGATAGCAATGCTTGAAATATCTAAACTGTATGATAATTATTAAATAGAGTTGGCGACCATAGTCGAGGGCAACCCGAAGGTTTACATTTCAATAGCTACTACACCGAGGTGTGGAGAAGAGCGCATGCACTACATGGACTCTAACAAAACGGCTAGAGAAGAAGCTAGACGGCAATTACACAAGAATGCTGCGAGCAATCTTGAACAAGTCCTGGCGGCAACACCCCATAAGACACCAACTGTACGGCCACCTGCCTCCTATCACGAAAACTATTCAAGTTAGACGAACTAGACATGCAGGACACTGCTGGAGAAGCAGGGACGAACTCATAAGTAATGTACTCTTGTGGACCCCCACACATAGCCGTGCAAAAGCAGGACGACCAACACGAACATACATTCAGCAACTATGTGAGGATACAGGATGTTGTCCAGAAGACCTGCTTGAGGCGATGAACGATAGGGAAAAGTGGCGAGAGAGGGTCAGGGATCTCCGTGCTACCAGCACGACATGATGATGATGATGATCCTTGATACCTACCTTATAATGCTGAGTGCTAAGCTAAGAGGTATCAAGTACCATTTTTAAAGTATTTGGTATGATGCGACCTGGGATTGAACCCAGGTCTCCCAGACCATTGGCGAACACTCTACCCATTCCCAAGTCGTGCTGATAGCACGAATTCCTTTAACTTTATCTCGCCAAGTGTCCCAATCGGCTATTGTTCAAAGTAGGTCCTCTTGAAGGAACCTAGTGTCCGCATTGAGCTGTATTTTTCTTTCGCATTCTGTCGTATTTCATCCCAATTGGCGAACACTCTACCCACAAGGCCAATGAGCCGGTTATTGAAAAGGGAGCTTTCGGGTAGCCCTTCACTACGTTAAACAAGGATTCAACCCTATTTCAAAGATGCAAGAGGTGGTGGCTGAAGGTCAACTGAACTGAGATAGCAATGCTTGAAACCATTTAAACTGTATGATAATTAGTAAGTAAAGTTGTCTCCCTTTTATCGAGGGCAACCCGAAGGTTTCCTTTTCAATAGCTACTACACCGAGGTGTAGAGAAAGGCGCGACTCCTTTCCTGAGATTGCTCCATGTTACATTTGATACTTACCTTATAATGCTGATTGTTAAGCAGGGAGATGTCAAGTACCATTTTTTTAGTCTTTGGTGTGACTCGACCTGGGATTTAAACCCGGTTTCCCCGGCCATTGGTGAACACTCTACCCAAATGACCAATGGGTCGGTCGATGATAATAAATGATTAATATCAAAAAGAATTATCAGTGTTAGAGAGCAAATACTTGAAACAATTTGTGTGCAAAATAATTGGTTCTTACTCGTTGAAAACATAATGTTACCAACAAACTATTCGCATACAAATCACACACACACACACATATATATATATATATATATATATATATATATATATGAACAGAATTTGGCATCAAATAACCCACAAGAGTTGATAAGCTACAAAACTCAACCAAACCAAACCAAACTTGGATGGTTTGTAAGAAAGAAGGTAAGTTTCCGCACAGATATTTTGTAGGGTGCTGCTTCCAGGATTTCTTCGAAAAACCACTCGCTATCCTTGTGTATTTCCCGTCTAGCTTTTTTCTCCAGACTTTCGTTAAAGTTCGGCTAGTGCAGTCGTATAATAGTTGTGACACGGCAACAGCTTGGAAGAATTTCCGATTCATTTTATTAGGAAGATCAGATTTCCAAATGGTCGATAACCTGATGATAGCAGTTCATGCCTTTCTTATGCTTATATCAACATCCCTTTTAATAGATGAGATATTGCTACCAAGCTATGTGAAATAGTCTTACTAATTTAATATGGAGATAGCACCATCTTGTTTAAAACACATGAACTCTGTTTTATCTAAGTTCACGTAGAAACTATTGCCTCTTGCTACTTGCTCCAGGCTATGCAGATGATATTCGGCTTGGGCATGTGTGTTTGCAAGAAGTACTGGATCACCTGTATAGTCTGCCTCTGAAATATTTTCTTTTGGATATTATCTGCTTCTTACTTTTTATAGTTTGAAACTATTTTCTTCTATTAGATTTATTCATGTTCGTAGTATGTAATCTTGGCAGAACCATTGCTTTCGTGTTTTTGTAGAATATGTATATATAAAGTTGGCGACCTTAGTCGAGGTTAACCCGAAGGCTCTCTTTTCAATAGCTACTACACCGAGGTGTAGAGTAGGGCGCTACTCCTTTCCCTGGATTGCTCCACTTTACTCTTGATCCTTACCTTATACTGCTGAGTGTTAAGCAAGGCGGCATCAAGTACCATTTTCTGAGTCTTTGGTATGACTCGACCAGGGATTGAACCCCGGTCTCCCTGACCATTGGCGAACACTATACTCATTAGGTTAATATATATAAGTTAGGATACTGTAAACACAGAGTCAACATCGCTTGGTGACTGTCATTTTCTTCTTATCTAAACTTGTATTTACACTCTATCACCGATAGTGAGCCCTATTTATTTGTGTGTGTGTGTGTGTGTGTGTGTGTGTGTGTGTGTGTGTGTGTGCTCATATATCTAACTTAGTGTTGCATCCTACTTATGCAAAGAGGGTCAATAAATGCATATATATATATATATATATATATATATATATATATATATATATATATATATATAGGACAATTTGATGGAGACTCAAACTCGGTTAAGTCGTCATAATAAATTTATTTCGGCGGAGAATATTACGATATTCTCCGTCTCGTCAGATGACACTGACTGGATATTTTAAATATATATATATATATATATATATATATATATATATATATATATATATATATATATATATATAAGCTTTCTCATTACAGAATAAATGTTAAAACACGAATTGTAACTTTCGTGAGCCTCGAAATAAACATTTCTTAATGATGCTCAAAGCTTGAAACCGGTCTGGATTATTAAAAAAACATAGATAAAATTCATTTACCAACAATTTTGTGCTATCATTACACACATATGTATGTATGTGTGTATGTATTGATTAATAAGATATGCACATACATACACACTTATGTATGTATGTATTGATTAATAAGATATACACACGCGCGCACACACACACACACACGTATGTATGTATGTATGTATGTATGTATGTATGAACAGATTAATAAGATATGCATATGCATACACATATACGGATGTATATATACATTAATAAGATATACACACACGTGCACACAGACACACACACACACGCGCGTATATATGTATATATGTATGTATATAAAGATTAATAAGATATACACATACACACACATATACGTATGTATGTATACATTAATAAAATAGACACACACACACACATGTATGTATGTATTTATGTATATATATATATATATATATATATATAAGATATACGCATGCGCGTGCCCGCACACACACGTACGCAGGACACTGCTGGAGAAGCAAGGACGAGCTCGTAAGTGATATACTCCTATGGACCCCCACATATGGCCAAGCAAAAGCAGGACGACCAGCTCGAACTTACATACAGCAGCTATGTGAAGACACAGGATGTAACTCTGAAGACCTGCCGGAGGCGATGAATGATAGGGAGAAGTGGCGAGAGATGGTCAGGGATATCCGTGCTGGCGGCACGACATGATGATGATATATAGATTAAGATATACACATAAACACACGTACGTATGTATGTATACAATAATAAGATATACACACATGTACACATGTACACACACACTCACGTATTTATGTATGTATATATGTATGTAAATATAGATTAATATGTCATACACATACACACACATGCTCACGCGCACACTCAAACTTACACACATGTATGTATGTATGTATGTATGTAACCGTAAACCAGCTAAAAAAGCACATCACATCGCTATTTCTATTTTGGTGATGCACTTTATAATAAGTAAGCGCTATTCATAAAATAACTCCATACGGTTTGACATGCCGTTAAAATCAGTTAGTCAATCAATTAATCAGAGAATAAAGGAATGTCTGGTTCAGTTGTAATAGAGAGATAATTTGGTGAGAGTCTGTATGTGTGCCGAGCGTCATTTTTATTAATCTCTCTCTCTATCTCTATCTCACTCTCTCTCTCTCTCTCTCTCTATATATATATATATATATATATGTGTGTGTGTGTGTGTGTGTGTGTGTTTCTTTTTAATCTATTCAGTCTATTCATAAATACATTCTAACGTACATTATTAAATTCTCAAGTATGTATATACTGTAACCCAGCAATAACGGCACATCGGAGCAAGATTTTTCTTCGAGCAACACACTTAAAAATCCTTTAACAAAAAATTGGCAGGGGCTTTAGAATATACTGACTGCATCTCTGCAGAGGGGTCAGACCCCCTCCTCCCCATGGGTGTCCTAGATAATGACACTAAACAATCGGATGGTGAGGTTCCAGTAAAGTTGGAGCTTAGGGGAATGCGGAGTACCCCTTCATTGCCATCGCTCCCGAGTCCACCCTAGCTCGGAGTGGTAGCACCTATCTATGGGTCAAATAGAACTAAACTGTGTACTTATGCAAAACTGAATTGCTCGATATCGAACTGTTTTGACATTTAAACTGCGTACTTATGCTAAAATGAATTGCTTGAAATAGAACTGTTTTGACATTTAAACTACGTACTTATGCTAAGTGGGATTGTTTGAAATGGAAGTGTTTTTGTATGCTAAACTGAATCGTTTTAAATTGAACTGTTTTGACATTTAACTGTGTGTAAACAAAAACTATACTTATACTAAACTGAATAACTTGGAATAGAAATGTTTTTGACAATTAAACCGTGTACTCCTGCTAAACTGAATTGTTTAAAATAGAACTGATTATCTGTATAAAAATGGATTTGGCATTAAATAACCTACAAAAGTTGATATGCCATAAAACCTAAACAAACAAATAAACAAACAACAAAGAACAAACATCAATCCAATTTATATTATTGTATTTGCATAATTGAATAGCTGAATTATAAATTTGCGGTGTTTTTATTTTCGTTGAATTCTTTTTTCTTTTTGTTTTTAAATCGCAAAACTTATCGATATACCTACGACAACTATGAATTTATAATTAGAAACCTTCACTCCTTCCAAAATGGACGCATAAATATTTTCATGGACAGCTGTAATAACAAGAACACGTAAATAAACAAATTTTAAAACAGTATGTAGTAACAAATAGCTGTACTCATGCTCGTGGATTTTCTGACTGGCATACATGCATACATAAAAACATATATACGGTCATAAATACTTACATAAATATCGCATACATACATTCACGCTTTTTTGAGTACACGTGTTTTTGTTTAACAAAGTAAACCTCACTGCATACTTTTTTCATTTAACTTCTTCAAGTAAGTATGTTCGTGATTATTATTATTATTATTATTATTGAAAAATAATTCACAGATATACAGGTTGTCTCAAATAGATGCAACTCATTAATATGATAATGATTTATTACTGAAACAAGCGCAATGGTGGTCATTTGGAACACATCCTTCAAAAAATGCATCCTTTGAGCAAAGAACATCAAATTCATGGATTTTTGTTATTATTATTATATCAGCTTGCAGAATATGCCATCTTTCTTTTTGAGTTTCTTGTCTCAGTGATAAATCATTATCATATTAATGGGTTGCATCTAATTTGAGACAGTTTTGAATGATTTTATCTCCAGATAAGTAATGATGCAAAATATTTTTCCTCTCTTGTCTAAGACATTGTAATCAACGATTAATAGTTGTTATATTATACTAGTTTCAAATCTGAAGCAAAAAAGAATATAACATTATTAGTAGTAGAGTCATAGGAGGTGTCCGTGGTATAATGGTTATCGTCATAGGAAATAGACACGGCGACACAAGTTCAAATCCTGGCTGAGACTAATTGCATTTCACATAACACTAAAGGTATGAATCCAATTATTCTCCCTCCAGCTATGGGTAAATAGTAGGGCAGACTAGGTTCTTCAGCCTTGTGAGGCAACTAGTCTAGGAGAAGGAAAACTCTGAATTCAAACCTGTTAAACTTCGCTTAAAAATTGACCCCGTGTCACATCCTGCCCGAGCGGAGGGGTTGGTAAATATGATTAGCAGTCACATGGGTCCCATGTATATTGAGACACCTATGTATACAGATTATTTTAATTCTCATTACAATGAGTTTAGAGAAAAGTGTTTTGTTGTTATATACCAAACTTCGCATCGTCAACACACAGATTTGATTTGGTTTGGTTTGGTTTGGTTCGTTTAAAGGCATATCAACTTCTTTTGGGTCATTTAATGCAAAAATCTGATTTATTTGTAAATGTTTAATTGTAGTCATAACAATATTTTCCATGTTCCATTGTATTTTTTTAATTATACTTATTTATTTGGCTATGATATTATTTACCAACCCCTCCGCTCGGGCAGGATATGACACAAGGTCAATTTTTAAGCGGAGTTTAACAGGTTTGAATTCAGAGTTTTCCTTCTCCTAGACTAGTTACCTCACCAAGGCTGAAGAACCTAGTCTGTCCTACTATTTACCCATAGCTGGAGGGAGAATAATTGGATTCATACCTTCCCCAAAGGTATTAGTGCTATGTGAAATGCAATCAGTCTCGTCCAGGATTTGAATTCGTGTCGCCGTGTCCATTTCCTACGACGATAACGACTACACCACGGGCACCTCCATTTATTTGGCTATGATTATTTGTTGACATACAATTATATGGTTTCAAGTATTCTGATAAAATGTTAATGATTTTAGTATAAGAGTAAGGAAATGTAGAAAATGGAGTCCTAGACGAAGCTATTTACGTTTCAGTTCACGTTAATACATGTAGGAAAGAGATGAATCCATTTGGTTTCATTTCTCGCTATGAGTAAATAGTAGGACAGACTGGATTCTTTAGCCTTGGTTTGGCAACAAAGCTGGGAGAAGAAAAACTCTGAATTCTATACTCCGCTAAAAAACTGACCTTAAGTTGCAGCCTGTGCGTGGCGTAAGGGTTGAGGAAATACGTACTATGAATTTTCTGAAAAGATCTATTTGACCAATCGATTGGACTCTGATAGGACACTAACTCCGGGTTGGACTGGACCTTGGAGTAATGGCAACAAATGAGTACCTAACACTTCCCAGGGCTCAAAAACCGGAGCCTCACCCCTGGATGCTGCTTAGTGCCATACCTGAGACAAATTGCTAACAAACCTGAGATTACTTTGTGTACCTACTGTTCCTGAGTGGACGTCCACGTTAATGTGCAGACCGATCGCTGGTTTAATTTCGATGGTCGACCAAGAATCAGTGCTTTTAACCTACCTAACTTGACTACTGTTACTCGTTAACTTCAGACGGATTTTCAATATTTTCGTTTTAGTCTTCATGATTTTTTTATATTCTTATCATTCTTTAAATTCAGAATTTTTGCAACATCACCAGAAGAAAAAATGTTTACTACGTCATCATATTCTGACGTAGAAAATATGACAGAAAAAAAAAATAGATACCAGTTATTATTTTCATATTCCTTGCGAGCTTCTTTCATTGGAGTCCGAGTGACAGCAAGTCACTCCAGGAAAATTGTTTCTATTCGTGCGTCAATTCCCGACTTTTCAAGCCTCTTCGCAAACCTTTGAGGATCATTCCAAGTGCGCCATTTACAACTGGTATCACGGTCACAATCATGTTTCACAACTTTCTTAATTCTCTAGCAAGATCCAAGTACTTGTCTCCCTTTTAACTTTCTTTGATTTTCACTGAGGCGGCAAATTCCACAATACAGTAAGTTCTCTTTTTGTTATCATTTGGATTATTATTATTTTACTCATTTGAGAGATTTTTCAGCGTAAGCTGATGATTTTTCAATTGAGTCTGAGTGCCAGCAAGTCTACTTAAGTCACCAGGACTCTTCTTAGTATTCTGGCCGATCTCAATAATGCAGTAGTCTGGATGGTCTCTACTTGTCCTCTTATTTCCAAGTCCTCCAGTCCCGGTACCAATCCTATGGTGACTGTACTGAGCGCACCAATTACAATTAATATCACCGTCACTTTCATGCTCCGTAGTTTTTCAATTCTCTAGCAAGGTCTAGGTACTTAGTTCTCTTTTCGCTTTCGTTCAGTTTTACTCAGTGGTCAACCGAAACGGTAAATTCCACTATTTAGCAGGGGTTTTTTTGGGGGGGAGTGTTTTTTTGTTTTGTTTTGTTTTTTTTTGTTTTTTGTTTTTTTGACTATCACGAAGTCTGGTCGTCTGACCGAGATTAGGTGATCCGTTTGTATCTCAAAATCCCAAAGAATTTTGAGCGTCTCATTTTCTGGGATGGATTCTGAGTCGTGTTTATACCATTTGTTCGTATGGTCAGATTTGAACTTCTTGCACAATTCCCTGTGGATCACCTTTCCCACCCAGTCGGGTCTCGTCTTAGACTTTTTTTGCACTAATTTGTTGTGTTCGCTTATTGTGTTATTGATCGTTTCGTCTTTGTCACCACATAATCTACATCTGCTATTTTGTTGCGTCTTGTCTATTCTTGCTTTGACATAGTCCTTATTGCGTTGTTTTGTGGTGCTATTAGAAGACATTCAGTTTCTCTCTCAAGGTTTCCTTTTCTTAGCCATGTTCAAGTTTTCTCCTGTGAGATTTCTTTTATTATTATTATTATCATTATTTTTATTTTTACTCTTTGCGAGTTTTTCACATCATAGTTAGGTGTTGGTTTTTCACTGGAGTCTAAGAGACAACAAGTCTCCTCAGATCTTCAGGACTCTTCTGAATATTCTAGCCGATCTCAACAATGTTGTGGTCCGAATAGTCTCAGTTAAGCCCATAATAAGCGAATGCAGCAAACTAATACAAAGGGAGTATAAGACAAAACACGAGAAGGCGAGGAAGGCGATCCTTAGGAATTGAACAAGAAATTTAAATTTGACCATACTACCAAAAGGTACATGCACAAACGCGAACCCATCCTGGAGAAAGACGCACAAAATATGAAGGAAAGCGAAAAGAGAGATAAATACCAAGACTTTGCTTGAGAATTGAAAAACTATAAAACATGAAAGTGACGGTGAAACCAATTGTAATTAGTGTGCTCGGTACAGTCACCAAATGATTGATAATGTGACTGAAGGACTTGGAAGTAAGAGGACAAGTGGACTCGATCCAAACTCCAGCATTGTTGAGATCGTCTAGAATAATAAGAAGAGTCCCGGAGTCTTGACGAGATTTGCTGTCATTCAGACTCCAGTAGAAAATGATCAGCTAATGCTGGTGTGAAAAACTCTAAAATGGTGGCAAATAGAAAAATTTTAGCAAAGGTAAAAATCCAAAGAGGTATCTTCCAGGAAGATGCACTGTCACCATTCATCATCATCATCATGTTGCACTGCCAGTATAGATCTCACTGACCCTTTCTCAACACCCATCTCTATCGTCCATCGCTCCCGGAGAGTCTTCCAGGCTACATCCTGTATCGGCAGAACTGTTCTATATAAGTTCTAGCTGGTCGTCCTGCCTTTGATCTGGAGTATGTAACTTATGAGCTCGTCCTTACTTCTCAAGCAGTGTCCATCATTTCTGATTCGTCTAACTTGGATACTTTCCGTGATGGGTGGTAGGTTGCCGTATAGCTGCTGTTTTGTAGGGTATTGCCTCCACGACTTGTTCAACATTGCTCGCAGCATTCTTGTGTAATTGCCGTAAAGCTTTTTTTTCCCAAACGTTTAGTTAGCGTCTATGTAGTGCATCCATATAGTAGTATCGACATGACCGCTGCTTGGAAGAAACTGCGTTTTATTTTATCGATCAGGTCTTACTTCCTTATGATCGATAGCCAATCGATAGTTTTCCATGCCTTTGCTAGTCGCGAGTTAATGTCAGTCTCGGTTGACTAGACACTGTATCCTAGGTAGATGAACTTGTCAACTAGTTTCAGAGAACTACCATTTAGTGTTTAGATGTCGCCTCTTTGATTAAAGCACATGTATCCCGTCTTTTCTGCGTTGACATGGAAGCCTATGCCGGCAGCTGCTCATTCCAGACCATGTAGCAGGGTTTCAGCTTGGGCAGGTGTATAACAATCATACTATTCTTATTTTTCAAAATTCCACATGTGGATATTTTCTTCACGTCCGTCTCCATCCCCCTCACACACACATTTTACAAATAATGCTCAAGGACAGCAACAGCAAAAATCCAAAAATAAATTACTTGAACAACAGCAAAATACAAAAGTCTTAATTAGAAGGCGACCTTCTCACTATGTAACACTTGCCCAGGCTAATTATTATCTAAATTTATTTCATACTATTCTTTGTGTGGTTGGCTATCTTGACATGCGTGCATCAAAGTACAATACAGATCCATCTTTCATCCTCCCAAACACAATAGGGCCCTCTGCAATTCTTTGAAGAATCTCAAAACCATAAAAGGACCATACTCTGGTCCCAGATCCTGGTCACGGTACCAAATTTTAATACATGTTGTATAGCCACAATACAACTATATTACGCATATACAAATATACACAGGAACATAATCAACTGTAATGACGACTTCAACAAACGAACGAACGCACGTCTTTATAAAAATATATCTCTCACACTTTATTTTCGAGAGGGTGATGGTTGCTGTGTGTGAGAGATGAGCTGGAGACAGGGACAGACTGCTATATTGACCCCAAATTCTTCTCATTACCATAGAAGCATTTCTTTCTCATCTTGGCTGGGTTGCTTAATCCTGGGTCACTGAGGGCCGCAAAGCCTTCAGTCTGCAAGCTAGTTCTCACGCTGGCATCCTGTCCCCGACTGTCTCAAACAGCCCAGGCACCTGGTTATATTATTTTCTACGTCCACCTGCTTCCGCTGTTCTTCCGCTTATTTACACAGGTTCATCTCTTGATTGACAGCTCGGTCGAGGGTCAATATATGACATAATCACCTAATGTATAAGATGGACAACATCAAGCTGTCTGCAAAAAAAACGAAAAAGATTTGGAATATACAGCCATGATATAAGAATGCGATATGATATAGAAAAATGTGCCATGCTAAGGCTAAAAAGTGGTAAAAGACAAATAATGGAATGGATAGAACTGCCAAATCATAAAAGAAACAGAAAGCTTGGAGAAAAGGACAATTATAAATACTTGAGAGTATTGGAAATGGGCATCATCAAACAAGTGGAGATGAAAGAAAAAATACAAAAGAGTACCTTAGACGAACGTGAAAGCTTCTCAAAACCAAGTTTTGCCGTAGAAATCTCATAAAGGTAATAAACACCGGGACAGTTCCTCTTGTAAGATACTTAGTACTATTCTTAAAGTGGATAAGGGAAGTTCTATAACAAATTTAAAGCGATGGACAGCGGAATCGTAGTAAGCGTGTTCGTACTCCAGTCGCGCTATTACGTTCACTTTCGGGCAAATACCCGTGGCAGAGGTATAACCCCCTTATCCTCCCAGCTATGGGTTAAATAGCACCACTACAATTCTTCAAGGAGAATAGCTTTGGCATTAAATACCCTACAAAGGTTGATATGCCATTAAACAAAGAAACCAAACCAAACTAATCTCTACAGCCATACTATTACGCCTACTTCGACTTAATGGGAAAACAATAAGTAATCCAAAACTGGAGTACGAACTCGCTTACTAAGATTCTGCAGTCCATCGCTTTAAACATTACACCACAGGACACCCCCCTGTAGAGATTAGACTTCCTCATATTTTTTATCGTATTACAGAGACAAGCTGAGAGGCAGTTTTTCTATTTTCTTCATATATATACATATATATTTGTGTGTGTGTGTGTGTGTGTGTGTGTGTGTGTGTGTGTGTACGTGCACACGCGCACGTACACCCACGTGGTATAATGGTTAAAGCGAAGGACTGCGGAATCGTAGTAAGCGAGTTCGAACTCCAGTTATGCTATTACGTTCACTTTCGGACGAATACCCTTGGAAAGGTATGAACCTCCTTATCATCCTAGCTATTGGTTAAATAGTACCACTACTGTTCTTCTAGAAGGATGGATTTGGCATTAAATAACCCAAGAACGTTGATATGCCATCAACCAAAGAAACCAAACTTATTTTCCACGCTAATAACCTCTACACTGCTCAAGCTTTCGACGCAATATATATATATAAAGTAAAGTAAAGTAAAGTTGGCTACCGTAGTCGAGGACGACCAGAAGGCTCCCTTTTCAATAGCTACTACACCGAGATATAGGGGAAGGCGCTTTACCCTTGATACGTACCATATATTGCTGAGTGTTAAGCAAGGAGATATCAAGTACCATTTTTAAAGTCTTTTGTATGACGTGACCTGGGATTGAACCCAGGCCTCCCGGACCATTGGCGAACACTCTACCCACTGTTAAGGAAAAGATTACTTTTCAATTGCACATAACGTAGTACAGCTTTCTGAGAATTACATTAGGATAAAGTACCATGAATTGATAAAGCATTGAAATTTGATCAGCCTCTTGACTTTTATGATTATGAATTCCATTTGAAACTTCAATCGGTGATAAATCAAACTTTTCAGAACTGGCAAAGGATGAATATTTGATGAATAACTACCTCACCAGCTGCGATGAAATAAACCAGCGAAGATTTGACAGATGATCAAAAAGAAATCTATCAAGAAAACTGATTTTGTGAGAAATTGAAAAAAAAAGCTTCTTGGACACTACGATTTTCACAATGGAGGCTCTGAAAGTAATGTCTCTTATCTGTTTTACACAGAAACAATAATACTAAAATCATGACGATAACATTGTTAGATAGAGCAAGTTTTCAGCTACCAAACACTATTTTACAGCATAGTCTCCCCATTGTCTATACATTTTCATCACTAATTAACAAGAGCCTGCATGATGCTTTCGTAAGAGTCACCTCGAAAATAATGCTTCCCATTTATTTCCACAAAACCAAGACTCTGTGACGTAATTGCTTACGTCTTGCTCAACGACACTGTAGTAAGCGAGTTCGAACCCTAGTCACGCTATTGTGTTCATTTCCGGGCTAATATCATTGGGAAAGTTATGAACCCAGTTATACTTCCCGCTACGAGTTAAATTGTACCATGACTGTTCTTTTTGGCATTAAATAACACACGCAGGTTTATATGCCATTAAAAAACGAATACAAACCTAACCAAATAGAAACAATAACAAACACCAGGAGCACTTCTAGATAGAGCAAGTTTTCAGCTACAAAACTCTATTTTCCTATATAGTATTAGCTACGCGTTTTTGCCATTGATAACCAAGAGGTTGCATGTCATCCGGCATGTAAAAGAGTTTCTTCGAAATTAATGCCTACTATATATTTCTGCAGAAAACCCGATAATATCATTAGATAGCAGTGCTATCAGCTAGGGCTGTAAAATACGCCGACTGGTCCCATCCAACGAGTATCCTGGCTATGACATAAAACTGTATCTGATGATGAGGCTCCAGTTCTGGAACTTAGGGGAATGTAAAATACCCCTTCATTACTATTACTCCCAGATCCACCCTGACCTCGACTGGTTATATCTGTTCGGTTCCCATCAACTGGATTGAATAGAACTATTTAATTTACTAAGGATTATTATTAGTTACTTGAAGCCACTTAACTGTGTGCAAACAAAGGATTAATATCAAATAGAATTATTAATGTCAGATAGGATTTCTTGAAACCATTTAACTGTGTTCAATGGGTGAGCTCGTTTGAAAATAAAGTTACCGACAAACCTTTTGCTTACAAATGATATATTTATTAAAACAGGATTTGACATCAAAAAGCCAACAAATGTTGATATGTCATGGAACTGTTACATATTGACCCTCGACCGAGCCGTCAATCAAGAGACGCACCTGTGTAAATAAGCGGAAGCAGGTGTACGTGAGACAATTATATAACCAGGTGCCACAGACAGCTTAGGACAGTTCCAGTTGCAGTTGGAGTGAGTTGGAGATAGGACGCCTGCGGAGTGAGAACCAGCTTCAGACAGAGGGCTTTGCCACCCTCAGTGACCCACGGTTGAGCAGCCCAGCCAGAATGCGAAAGAAGCGCTGCTATAGTCAGAATAACTTGGGGTCAATATGTAGCAGTCAGTCCTCGTTTCCAACTCACCTCTCACACCCAACAAACATCACCCTTTCGAGAATAAAGTGTGAGAGGTATATTTTTATAAAGAAGTGTGTTCGTTTGTTCGTTCATTGAAGTTCGTCATTATTGTTTGATTATGTTCCGCATGTATTATATATATGTATACGTATAGTTATGGTTGTGAGTATACAACAGAACACCAACCAACCAACCAACTGTTGGATAGAGCTAGTCTTCAATAAAATACTATGTTCCCGTATAGTTATTATCATTAGCAATAACATCGCCAGCAATGAGCATACATGTAAGACATTCGCTCCAAAAGTAATGCTTCCTACTTATTTCCATAGAAACTACAACAATAACTCTTGGATAGGGCAAGTTTTCAGTTACCAAACATTATTTTCCCTGCAATTGTAACCACAACTGGCTACGTATTTTCGCAAACGATGAACAAAAGCGTGCATGACACCCTCATAAGAGCATCGGTCCAATAGTTATGCCTTCAATTTCCACCAAAACAATAACAAATACAAGAAACCCGTTGGATAGAGCAAGTTTTCAGCTACCAAACACTAAATTGCTGCATAATACCCAGTTTGAGCGACGAATTTTCCTCAGCGATGAACAAGAGCGAATTCTCAACTAGCAAACATTATACAGTCACGAGTATTGCCGAAGCAATTTTTCCAGCAATGAACAACAGTCTTAATACCACTTTCGGAAAGTTGACCAGTCGATTGGGGCAGTAGAATACACCGACTGCACCTTTGCAGAGGAATAAGACTCCCCCGCAACGAGTGTCCTGGATATGACACTAAACAATCTGATGGTGAGGTTCCAGTGATGTTGAACCTTTGGGGAATGGCCCAGAATGGTAGCACCTGATAGGGCCCTATCTATGGGTCAAATAGAACTAAACTGCGTAATTATACTAAACTGAATTGTTTGAAATAGAACTGTTTGACTAAACTGAATAACTTGAAATAAAAATGTTCTTGACAATTAAACTGTGTATGAAATGAAACTGTTTTTGTATGCTAAACTGGATTGTTTGAAATAGAACTGATTATTTGTATAAAAATGGATTTGGCATTAAATAACCAACAAAGGTTGATATGCCATAAACCCAAACAACCCACTAACCTTCAGAAAGTGATGGCTCTGAGTTAATAAGTAAATTTTGTGGCCTTAGTCGAGGGTGACTCGAAGGCTCCTTTTTCAATCGCTACTACACCGAGGTATAGGAAGGGTGCTACTCCATTCCCTGGATTGCTCCGCCTTACCCTTGACCATAACCTTATAAAGCTGAGTGTTAAGCAAGGCGGCATCAAGTACTATTTTTGAGTTTTTGGTATGACTCGATCTGGGATTGAACCCTGGTCTCCGGACCATTAGCGAACATTCTACTCATTAGGCCAACAAGGTCTCACTGAAAGTAATATTCTTATTTTATTGTTTTGCCATAATGTCAGAAGCAGGCGTAGTAATATGGCTGTAGAGATTAAACTTTCTCATCAATAATCCATAATTTCTATCGTGTTACAGAGACAAGCGAAGCGGCAATCTAACAAAATGGTGTCAGACTTGAAAGCAGAGATGAGCTATTGAATTTCTTAATCTTGCTGAAACTTGCTTGTAAATCACTTCCCCGTGACTGCTTCTGGATGTAGTTATTTACAATTTTTAACTTCAACTGACACAAATAAGATCATCTAATGAGGATCCAATTCATTACACGATCAATAGCTTTTAAGATGAGTTTGTTTATTACTTTACAGGAAACACTCATTCCATCAAGTAACGAAGCCGATTGTGTACAAAATTTTTAGTATCTACATGATTACAAATCAACTTTGTCTCCCTCAAAATTGTTACCTCGGGGAGTCACACACAAATGAAAATACTGTTTCTGTCATTATTTTCTAGGTTTACTTTGTGTTGTAACCTAACAAGAAGTTACTGAATAAGAAATAACCAAATCGGAAGTTGGGAAGGAGATGGGAATCTTTATGACACTAAACAAATACAAAACTCGCCAACAGCGTAAAGAAGGTATCCACTGCATAGTCAGCAAAAATTCCCGATATTTGTCTCTGCCTCCCGCCAGACAGGACATGACACAAGGTCAATGACCTGAAGGTCGATTATAGTGGGGATTTAGGGGAGGGGAAGGTCGGGCACGATCCGAGGCTCGAACCCTGCTGGTCTATGCTGGTCATCGACCCACCTAGTGCAATGTGGGCCTGATGAGCCTGGCTGGTCTTGGGCCCAAATCTGGGTCCAGGCATGTATGCCTGCTTATAGCTTAAACTGGACAGCAAGGTCCAGTGCTACACAAAGGGACCAAAAGGTGTCAATGTTGCAGCTCGCCCACCCGAAGGAAGCCCAACCGAAGTGGGGGCCTTTCGGCCTCAAGTCTGCCATGGAGCATTAACCGTCCGGCGCGGATTCCAGACAGCCCGCTAAACAGTCAGGAAAAATACCCCCTCACGCAAGTGTCCAACATATTTATAAGGAATGGGACATACCCATTATTCTTCACCGGTATGGCATATAATACTTTGGTTTCTTTGTTTAATGGTACGTATATCAACCTTCGTGGGTTATTTAAAGCCAAAACCAACCTTGTAGAAGAACAGCAGTGATTCTTTTTAACCCATATTTTCTACACTCTCCGATAAAAACTGACAAGAATTATAATGGCACTGGTAGAATATTTGTTAATTTTTTTATTTTTTGAGCTATGCAAAATATGCTATACAAATACTTAGATTATTATTATCCTTCATCTTCGTAATCCTTAAACTACACTTGATGGGGAGGCTTCAGTCCAAGAAGCTAGGGAATGTGGAGTACCCCTTTATTACCATTACTTTCAGGTCTACTCTGATCCAGAGAGGTAGTACTTGCTAGGGTCCATCTATGGATCAAATAGAACTGTTCAATCATTCACTAAGGAATATTATTGGTTACTTGAAACCATACGGCTGCGTGCAGATTTTTCGTAATACTTGATAAATAGAATTAGTAATGTTACATAGCAATACTTGAAACCATTTAACTATATGCATACAAATAATTGATATCAAATAGAATTATTAGTGTTTGATAGCAATAATTGAAACTATTTAACTGGGTGCAAACAAATGAGTTCTAAATCGTATAAAAATAAACTTACCAACAAACTAAATTATATATATATATATATATATATATATATATATATATATATATGTATATATATATATATATATATATATATATATATAAAGTTAGACGAACCAGACATGCGGGATACTGCTGGAGAAGAAAAGACACGAACTCATAAACAATATACTCCTGTGGACCCTTTCACATGGACGAGCAAAGGCAGGACGACCAGCTAGAACTTATATACAACAGCTCTGTGCCGCTACAGAATATGGCCTTGAAGACCTCCCGGGAAACGATGGACGATAGAGACGGGTGGCGAGAGAGGGTCAGGGAGTTCTGTGCTGGCATGGCAACATAATGATATATATATATATATATATATATATATATATATATAACAGGATTTGGCACTAGATAGCCCGCAAGTGTTGAAATGTCATAAAATAGCCACCAACCTCAGCCCAGTCGGCTGGAGCTGTAAATCGCCTCCCCAAAGATTGTCCTGGATATGACACTAAACCATCTGATGGCGAGGTTCCAGTCCTAGAGCTTCGTTACCATCACTCTCGGGTCAACTCAGACTTGGACTGGTGGTAGATTTTAGGGATCCAATCTATTGGTCAAATAGAAATATTTAGTCATTTAATATACTTGAAACCATTTAACTGTGTTCAAGCAAATGATTAATTTTGAATCGAATTAATAGTATTAGATCGTAATGCTTGAAACGATCTCGCAAATAGAACTATTAGTTTTAGATAGCAATACTTGAAACCATTTAACTCCGGCTCCTTTAAAAATTGCTTTCCAACTAACTATTTCTTTACAAGTCATACGTATTTGATATATAAGTATAAACAGGATTTGGCATTAAATAAGCCAAAATGTTTGATATGCCGTAAAACATAACCAACCAACCTACCAACTTCCTAATTCTAGCTACAACTTACTCGATAAGGTGTATCCCACGCTTACAACGTTACCAAGGTTTTAGCTATGTACTGAACCACTAAGCTATACGCGCTGATAAAAAAAAATCGTATGTAAATGTCTCTGTTACAAAACCTGACAACTACTATATTTCTTTTTCTTCTTGTAGTTTATTCATTTTTCTTGTTCCTCAGTAATTTGTTAATAATCACACACACACACACACACACACACACACATCTATCTATCTCTCTCTCTCTCTCTCTCTCTATATATATATATATATATATATATATATATATATATATAGACATCTACAGATAGACAGTTTCGTTGTATCACAATTCTTTAGTGCAGCTAAACCCACGGGATGCTTCAAGCCGAGATCGAAACCCAGCCGACTAAGAAACAGTCAAAATGACTCAGACCATGAGAGTAAGTGAAGCTTAACATCATAAGTATATTCTCTTTGACCAAAACCTCATTCACACAGAGTGTGCCAAAATTTTCAGGTTGGCAACCTTGATTAAAAATCAATTGATCAGTGTTAATTGTTCACAAATTATTCTCATAGCCAAACATCATTTAAATCTAATGGTGAAAGTCCTCATTTTTGTCGCTTTTTTTTTTCATTTCGTGAAAGTCGAATAAAACAAGGCTCATTTTCTACATGAGTGATTGATTGATTTAAACGACATGTCAACTCACCTGGAGTTATTTTATGCCTAAAGGTTAAGAAATCACGTATATTGTACGATTATATTTACATTTTTTGTGTAGTTGTTTCTTAAGAGGTTTTTTTTTTGTTTGCAAATTATATGATATCAAGTATTCCTATCAAATACAAATAACTTACACGCAGTTGAATAGTTTCAAGTATCCCTAACTAATACTAATAATCATATAATTTCAAGTAAGTGTTTCTATTCAATCATAAATATTTCTTTGCAAACAATATTCCCGCCTAATATGAATAATTTCAAACAGATCTGACCTACAGTTGGGTCTCTAATAGGCACTAACACTCTGGTTAACAGTGGCCCTGGGAGTAATGGCAATGAATGAGTGTTTCACTCTCCCCAGAGCTCCAGAACTTGAGTCTTGCTATCAAATGCAGTTTGATATCATACCTAGGACCCCCCCCCTTTTAGGGAGGGTCTTACTTACAGTGTGGTAACCTAGTTTCGGTCGCCTAAAAATGCTTTATGCCACCTTAATACTTGCATCTAGGATAGAACCTGATCTTTGTAAACCTGTGTTAACTTGTTAAATGTTTCTGTCACATTGTTCTGAAATTTGGCACAGAATTTTAAATTGTGTCTAATTTTCGAAACACAGAAACAAACCCACCAGTAACAATCCAAGATTTCTCAGCTATGTGGATTCTTAGATAAACTGAATGTTTTTGATCGTATTCAAGATTAACATTTTCAATCAGGGTTGCCAAATTGAATAAAAGTCAGTTTCATTACTTTCTAGACATATATTGTAAAGTACATATCTATTTGTTTATCTAATTGTTGGCTCGTTTGGCCAGTAACAAATCAGATTCTTCAAACAAGACAAAAGCAAGTGAGAAAGAGTGAGAATTACCTATTGTCGGTGATTTTTATATATTCACGAATCTCTTATACAACAACCATTGTCATGAAAAGACACAGAAAAATAAACAGGTTTTAACGCCTTTCCTGGCCTCAGTAGAGAAAATAGTACAATCTATGTATTAAATACTTTGAGACTGTATACATTCATTCGTTTTTAGTATTTGACGTGCGTCACACTGAAAGGAGAAATTGTTTGCTTTAATCTATTGAACGGCATATCAACTCCCCATAGGTTATTTAATGCTGAAATTTGATTTGTTTCTAAATGACTAATTATAATCATAACTGTCTATATTTTCAATGTTCCACTGTCATCATTTTTATCTATCTTTTTTAATTCACTGCCATAATCATTTATTTGCAGTTATATATCAATTATTCCTAACACAAATATTCTATACAGAATTATATGGTTTGAAGTAATTATTCCAGTTTAATAATAATCATTTGTTTTCACAGTTATAAGGTTTAAAATAATAATAATAATAATAATAATAATAATAATAATAATAATAATAATAATAATAATAATAATAATAGTTTTCCAGGCCATGATGGCAAACATGGATACAAGTTTAAAAAATTCACTTCCATCCAAGACAGATTGGCTATCGGAATGAATAGACGCTTACAAGAAACGGATATACCCGAATGGATGATAAATGGAAAGACTACCCTGATCCAAAAAGACCCCCAAAAAGGAACCACCCCACCAACTAAAGACCTATAACGTGCCTACCGATGATATGAAAAATGCTAACAGCCCAAACTAGGGAGGAGATTTACGATTCGCTAATAAGCCGCAGAATGTTCCCTGAGGAACAAAAAGGATGTCGCAAGTGGACCAGAGGTACAGGGGAGCTACAATATATCGATGAACAAATTAGCAAAGACAGCAAAATGAGATAGAAAAATCTAGCTATGGCGTGGAAAAAGGCATATGACATGGTCCTATAAAACTGGATAATAGAGTGTCTCGAAATGTACAAGATATCCGGCGAAGACACAAAGTTTATCAAAAATACCAGGGAAAACTGGAGAGTCGAACCCGAATACAAAGTAGCGAGGATATACAGTGACGATATAGGGAAAGAATTTGGCATAGAAAAATGTGCCATGCTAATATGAAAAGCAGTAAACCACAAATGACGGAAAGAATAGAACAACCAAATCAAGACAAAATCAGAACGCTCGGAGAAAAGGAAACGTACAAATACTAGGGAATATTGGAAGCGGACACCATCAAACATGTGGAAATGAAAGAAATTTCTTTTAAATACCCCAGAAGAACGAGAAAGCTACTCGAAACCAAACTACATAGCAAAAATCTCTTCAAAGGGATAAATAGCTGACCTTCCACCTCGTAAGATACTCGGGACTATTCTTAAAGTGGACCCGAAAAGAACTTCCACAAATCGACCAGAGAACAAGAAAACTCAAAACTATGCAGAAAGATTTACATCTTAGATGTGATATAGACAGGTTGTACGTATCAAGAAAAGAAGGGGACTCGCCAGCGTTCAAAATAGCGTCGATACATCGATACAACAACTAGAAGACTACATAAAAAAGAGCGAAGGAAGACTGATTACAGCCACCAGAAACAATACCGACAAAACAAGCATCAACAGAATAGAAATAAACAGAAAACAAAAATGAGAAGGAAAAAAACTACATGAACATTTCAAAACAACAAATAAGCGAAATCTCACAAAAAAAAAAAAAAACTTGGACATGACTAAGAAAAGGAAACCTTAAGAGAGAACCTGGATTTCTTCTAATAGCACCACAAAACAACGCCATAAGGACTATGTCAACGTAAGAATTGACAAGACGTAACAAAATAGCAGATGTCGATTATGTGATGACAGAGATGAAATGATCAATCACATAATAACCGAATGTAGTAAATTAGCGCAAAGAAAGTATAAGACGAGAGACGACTGGGTGGGGATGGTGATCCACTGAGAATTGTGTAAGAAGTTTAAATCTGGACATACGAACAAATGGTATAAGCACTACTCACAATTTTTCCCAGAAAATGAGACGCTCAAAATTCTTTGGGATTTTGAGATACAAACGGATCACATGATCTCGGCCAGACGACCAAACTTACTGATAATCAAAAGAAAAATAGAACCAACCAAATAGTGGACTTTGGCATTCCCACTGACCACAATTTAAAACTGAAGGAAAGCGAAAAGAGAACTAAGTACCTAGACCTTGCTAGAGAATTGAAAAACTATGAAACATGAAAGTGACTGTGATACTAATTGTAATTAGTGCGTTCGGTACAGTCACCAAAGGGTTGATACAGAGACTGGAGGACTTGGAAATAAGAGGACGAGAGGAAACAATCCAAACTACAGTATTGTTGAGATTGGCCAAAATACTAAGAAGAGTCCTGGAAAATTGAGGAGACTTGCTGTCACTTAGACTCCAGCGGAAAACCATCAGCTAATGCTGATGTGAAAAACTCTTAACTGGGTGAAATAATAATGCCGTCTAGAGGATTTTGCCATTTCCGACCATCCACTGAGTAAAAATAAAAGAAAGCGAAACGATCAACATGTACTTGAACCTTGACAAAGAACTAAAAAAAAAAAAGTGGAACATGAGAGTGACAGTGATACCAATTGTAATTGCTGCACTCGGAACGATGCCAAAGGCTTGGAGAAAAATTCACAGTAGGAATTGAAAATTAGGGGAACAATAGAGACCATCCAGACCACAGGATTATTAAGATTGGCTCGAATACTCAGAAGAGTCCTGGAGACCCAAACAGGCTTGCGACATTCAAACGTCCGTGAAATCTCACTATGAAAGTTAACACTGGTGTGAAAAACTCACATGGAGTAAAATAACGACGTTGACGGACTATATGTACCAAGAAAAGAGGGAAAAAGAGGACTTGCCAGCATCGAAAACAGCGTTGACACATCCATACAACGACTCGAAGACTACATAGAAAAATACGAACGAGGACTCATTACAGCCATCAGAAACAATACTAACACGATAGATAACAGAATGACAAAAACTAGGAAACAAAAATGGGATGGAAAACAACTACATGGGCGTTTTAAACGACTAATAAACAACATCTCACACGACAAAACCTGGACATGGTTAAGAAAAGGAAACTTCAAGACAGAAACAGAATCTCTCCTAATGGCAGAAAAAACAGCGCCATAAGAACCAATCGTATCAAGGCGAGGATAGATAAGATGCAACAAAATAGCAAATGTAGACTATGCGGTGACAGAGATAAAACCATCAATCACATAATAAGCGAATGCAACAAATTGGCACAGGTGTACAAGGCTAGACACGACTGGGTGGGCAAGGTGATCCACTGGGAAATGTGCAAGAAATTTAAATTTGACCATGCCAACAAATGGTATATGCATAACCCAGCACCTGTCCTAGAAAATGACACACACAAACTCCTACGGGACTTTGACATACAAACGGATCACCTAATCTCGACCAGAAGACCAGATCTAATAATAATCAACAAAAAAAAAAGAAAACCTACAAAATTGTCGACTTTGCTGTGCCGGCTGACATACAGAATAAAACTGAAAGAATGTGAAAAGAGAGACAAGTACTTCGACCTTGCTAGGGAACTGAAAAAACTATGAAACATGAAGGTGACAATTATACCAATTGTGATTGGTGCTTTTGGCACGGTAACTAAAGGATTATCAAAGGGCCTGGAGGATTTGGAAGTTGGCGGCCGAGTGGAGACCATCCAAATAACAGCATTATTGAAAACGGCCAGAATACTGAACAGAGTCCTGGAGACTTGAGGAGACTTACTGTCACTCAGTCTCCAGTGAAAGATCATCAGCTTACGCTGATGTGAAAAGCTCTAATGAGTAAATAATAATAATAATAATAATAATAATAATAATAATAATAATAATGAGAAACGCAGATCGACACCAAAAAGATTCATTTCAATTTCTTTGGGAAACGCTGGTCGATATTTAAAATGATTCAATTTTAACTTCAAGTAACTATATTAAAACAAATAATTTGCTTTTATATGGTCTCAAGTATTCCTATCTAGCAATGATTATAATCCATCTTTTCAACCCCTACTAACCCAGCTATGTGTAAATAGTTGGTTTGGTTTGATTTGTTGGTTGAGCTGCTTATCAACTTATGGATTATTTAATGTCAAAATTTGATTCATTTGTTAATGTTTGATTGTATTTTGTCTTAGTTGCACTTTTTTATTCATCTGCGAATAATTTGTTTGCACACACTCATATGATATCAAGTAATGCTCTCTAATACAAAAAATGCACACAACTGTATTGTTTGAAGTGATCCTGTTTAATTATTCATATAATTATATGGATTCAAATCACTATTTCTATCTTAATGATTACTATTTCTACCTTAATAATTGGCCCAATCTGCTGAGGCAGCAGAATACACTGACTCCATCTTTACAGAGTGGTAAGACTTCCTCGAACGAGTGTCCTGACATTAAAAAATCTGATCGTGAGGCTCCAGTAATGCTATCTTTAGGAAATGCAGAGTACCCCTTCATTGCCATCGCTTCCAGGTCCACTCTGACCTGTTAGTGGTAGCACCTGATAGGGTCCTATCTATGGATCAAATAGAACTGTTTGACATTTAAACTGTGTACTTTTTACTGTGTAGTAATATTCATAAAACATTAAGTGAGTAAAAATTATATGAAAAAGCAAAAATATTTTTATATAATTCATTTTCTTTTCTTGAGGAAACGCTGGTCGACACAAAAAATGATTTATTTCATTTTATTTAGGAAACACTGGTCGACAATTGAGGTGACTTATTTTATTTTGGGGGTGGGAGTGAACACTGGTCGACACAAAAAATGATTTATTTCATTTTATTTAGGAAACACTGATCGACAATTGAGGTGACTTATTTTATTTTTGGGGTGGGAGTGAACACTGGTCGACACAAAAAATGATTTATTTCATTTTATTTAGGAAACACTGGTCGACAATTGAGGTGACTTATTTTATTTTTGGGGTGGGAGTGAACACTGGTCGACACAAAAAATGATTTATTTCATTTTATTTAGGAAACACTGGTCGACAATTGAGGTGACTTATTTTATTTTTGGGGTGGGAGTGAACACTGGTCGACACAAAAAATGATTTATTTCATTTTATTTAGGAAACACTGGTCGACAATTGCGATGACTTATTTTATTTTTGGGGTGGGAGTGAACGCTGGTCGACACAAAAAATGATTTTTTTTCATTTTATTTAGGAAACACTGGTCGACACTAACGATGACTTTTTTAAGGTGGGGAACACTGGTCGACATAAAAAATGATTTTTTTCATTTTATTTAGGAAACACTGGTCGACACTAACGATGACTTTTTTTAAGGTGGGGAACACTGGTCGACACAAAAAATGATTTTTTTCATTTTATTTAGGAAACACTGGTCGACACTAACGATGACTTTTTTTAAGGTGGGGAACACTGGTCGACACAAAAAAAGGATTTATTTCATTTCATTAGGAAAAACTAGTCAACACTAAAAAGATTCATTTTCTTTGGGAAACACTTGTCGACACTGAAAATGATTCATTTTATTTCTTTTGGGAAACACAAGTCGACACTAAAATGATTCAGATCATTTGGTTTGGGAAACACTGGTCGATACTAAAAAGGAATCATTTCATTTTCTTCGGGAAACACTAGACTACACAAAAAACGGTACGTCAGAGCGATGTTTTCGTTAGACCAATGATGTTAAGATATTCTAAGATAGTTAATAAAGCAACCAACTCGGTGTGTAACTTAATGATAATTGTGCGATGTCGACGTTTGTACTCACCCCGATCGTTTTAATTTCCCCAATTGATATAACTATCAAATGTTAATTTTACTTTCCCTAATTTAGAAGCAATTAAATCTATAAATAGGATATAAGTCCATACCGAACTTAATGGCTTTTAAGTACGTCTTAATGAGTAAAATAATTAAGAATGACACGCTAATGTACTTTTCAAATAATATCTCCCAGGCATAAGAATGTTTCAGCAACAAATTAAATGCAATAGCTTTCTGACCTAAATTATATGCAGTCTATTTCGATCTTCTGGCTAACCACTCTGATTGCCAATCAAAAACAAAGCATTCCTTCAACGACTCAATTCTATTCTATTGGGTTCAAAAGTCCCAGCGTTTTTTTGGGGGGGGACTTGCAGCGGAAGGGGAAGAGTATTTTGTTTTGTTTTTTTTTTATTTTGATTTAAACTAAATAAAGTTGAGAAAGACACGACAAAATTCCCTGATATACTGAAAAAAAAGTATCGTAAACTTGTATTTACTAAGGCAGAAATGAACAATCAAAGAAACGTTCATTCTCTTCGAAATTGTCTTCTTGGCACTCAGTATATTTCCGACCAGTTGATGAGGCTGAAAATACACTGACTGTATCCTCTGCAGAGGGATAAGATCCTCAACTCCAAAGAAGGGTGTCCTTGTATGAATCTAAACCCTGTCTGATATTGAGATTTAGGGAGTATAGCGTACTTTTTATTGCCATTTCTCCAAGGTCCCCGCAATTCGAAGTAGTAATTCCGGTTAGGATCCCATCTCATAGATCTGTTTAAAGATTATTATATCATGGGATATTCTACATGTATTTGGCACGAGAAGACTATGTAATGTAATTGCTTTGGGTCATTTCGGAACACTGAGCAACGGCCACACCTCTTCTGTGATGGTGCTGTGGTTTTTATGTTTAGCTATTCTGACACAAACTTAGTCGAATGGGATAGTAGAATGCGCCGACTGCATTTCTGCAAAGAAGTGAGACCCTGCAATGAGTGTCTTGGATATGACACTAAACCATCTGAAGGTATGGCTTCAGTTCTGGAGCTTTTGGTCGGTTGGTTGGCTGGATTTTATGGCATATCCACCTTTGTAGGTTATTTAACGCCAAATCCATTTTTATACATTTAATCAGTTCTATTTCAAACAATTCAATTTAGCACGAGTACACAGTTTAATCGTCAAAGACGTTTTTGTTTCAAGTTATTCAGTTTAATCAAACAGTTCTAATTCAGCTAATTCAGTTTAGTGTAAGTATATATTTTGTTTACACACAGTGAAATGTCAAAACAGTTCTATATTAAACAATACAGTTTAGCGTAAGTAGAGTTTCAATGTCAAAATCAGTTCCATTTCAAACAATTCAGTTTATCGTAAGTACGCAGTTTAAATGTAAGTACACAGTTTAATTGTCAAAAACATTTCTATTTAAAGCTATTCAGTTTAGTCAAACAGTTCTAATTCAAGCAATTCAGTTTAACATAAGTATGCAGTTTTTTTTAACCCATAGATAAGGCCCTATCAGGTGCTACCATTCCTGGGAGCAATGGCAATGAAGGGGTGCTCCGCATTCCCCAAAGCTCCAGCATCACTGGAACCTCACCATCAGACTGTTTTGTGTCATATCTAGTGTCATATCTTACTCCTCTGAAAAAGGTACAGTCGGTGTATTCTACAGTCCCAGCCTACTGGGCAAATTTGTATTAGATTGGAATAAGTATTCCTATCTAATACGAATAATTATAGTATTAAGTAATACCATGTAACAGTTTGGTTTCTTTGTTTTTAATGGCATATCAACTCTTTTAAGGTTATTTAATGCCAAAGCGATTCTCCCAGAAGAACAGTACTGGTACTATTTAACCCATAGCTGGGAGGATTAGGGGATTCATAACTTTCCCAAGGGTATTTGCCCGAAAGTGAACGTAATAGCGTGACTGGAGTTCGAACTCGCGTACTACGATTCCGCAGTCTATTACACCACGAGGACATCCCCTGTAACTGTGTACAAACAAATGATTATAATCAAGTCGGAATAGTTATAAACTTTATTGTTTATTGGTTTGACATTAAATGGCAATCCAAAGAATAAAACTTGCAAACTCCCAAAGGATTCGTCAATGTCCTGAGTCAATATCCAGACAGTTATCAGATAGGAGCTTCTTGCAGGCAAATCTTCTAATTAAAATTGTCGACACTTATGAGGCATTTCATTATAATTAGATGATTTACTTTTCCCGGAATGCAACGGTAAATTGATATATATTTCAGGCGAGAAGTTTTCTATTACTTATACCAAGAAGTCAGGAAGCGCTCGTGGTGTAATGGTTATTGTCGTAGGAAATGGACCGAGTTCAATTCCTAGACATGGCTGTTTGCATTTCACATAGCTCTTATATCCTTGGGATAGGTATGCAACCAACTATTCCCCTTCTAGCTATGGGTAGAATAGTGGGGCAGACTGGGTTCTTTAACCTAGGTTAGACAACCGGTCTAGGAATTCTGAATTCAAACCTTTTTAAAAAAGTGACCTTGTGTCATATCCAAATTGAGCAAAGGGGTTGGGTAAATATGTATACCAAGAAATCAATCCATCAGACATAATTTTAAATAAATCAGTATAAGCAAGTAAGTTTTTCATGGGGGGGGGGAGTTGCTAGTCCCACTCCCTCTCGTTTTGAATTCAGAGATGGAGTCTCCTAGACCGATTGTCTTACCAAGAATAAAGAGCCTAGGCTGTCCTATTATTTACCCATAGCTGGTAGGAAGAGAGAGAGAGAGAGAGAGAGAGAGAGAGAGAGAGATCCATGCCTTTTTCCAATGGTGTGAAACTGAAAGTGAGACGCTCATAGCTTCGTCGAGGATTTGAACGTGACTAGTTGAGTTCTAAGACGATAGCTTCTACGCTATATGCCTCCAAGACACGTTTATGGGACAGCGCAGGGAGTGTTTTTATTCACGCATTTTCGTCAAGCGAAAGTTATATTATGTTTCAGTTGGAATTTAAATTCGGTTAGTACTTCCCATATTAATTACCTCCTTAAAAACAGAGAATTTCCTTCTCGTTGGTAAGAAAAATATGAAAGTAATTAGTCTATAATCTCAACGATTTATTTCTTGTGAATTCATTATTTTCATATCTTTAGTAACATTTTAAGAGTAATTAATAACTATTTGATGGTACAAGATTAGTGTTGTAAGACTTGTGGAAACACCTTGCAGGCTAGAGCAACAGTCTTAACAAAGATTAAAGTTTAAAATTCTGATATTTTATTATGAGTCATCAAATGTCCGTCCGTCCGTCCATTCGTCCGTTCAACTAAAACTTCACCATTTTTGGTTCGATTTCAACAAAACTTTTACTGATTTTTGTGTTATACCAGGAAAGATCTTAAACTATATTTAAAGATGTGACTCAAGGAGGGTTTTTGTGGGATCTGTCTTTCGCCATTTCTCTATATCCTACTCTTCTCTTCGATGTAAAAGGTTTTATCGTACATATTGCTTGTCCAGTCAGCTGGGGCTGTAGAATACACTGACTGCTTCTCTGCAGAGGGGTAAGACCCCCCCCCCCCGAACGAGTGTCCTGGATATGACACTAAACAATCTGATGGTGAGGTTCCAGCAGTGCTGGAGCTTTGGGGGATGCGGAGTACCCCTTCGTTGCCATCGCTCCCAGGTCCACTCGGAGTGGTAGCACCTGATAAGGGTCCTATCTATGGGTTAAATAGAACTAAACCGTGCTTCTTTCACTATACTGATTTTTCCATTTAAACTGCGTATTTATGCTAAACTGAATTATTTAAAATAGAACTGTTTTGACATTGGAACTGCGTACAAGTGCTGAACTGAATTGCTCGAAATAGAACTGTTTTTGACGTCTAAACTGTGTACTTATGCTGAACTGAATTATCTGAAATAAAACTGTCTGACATTTAAATCTGTGTATTGCCCAGTCAGCTGGGGCTGTAGAATACACTGACTGCACCTCTGCAGAGGGGTAAGACCCCCCCCCCTAACGAGTGTCCTGGATATGACACTAAACAATCTGATGGTGAGGTTCCCGCAGTGCTGGAGCTTTGGGGAATGCGGAGTACCCCTTCATTGCCATCGCACCCAGGTCCACTCTGGCCCGGAGTGGTAGCACCTGATAGGGCCCTATCTATGGGTTAAATAGAACTAACAGCATACTTATGCTAAAATGAATTGAGTAAACTGAATAGCTTGAAATAGAAACGTTTTTGACAATTAAACCGTACTTACACTTAAACTGCATGCTTATGCTTAACTGAATTATTTCAAATAGAACTGTTTTTCGACATTAAAACTGTTTTTACACTTAACTGGATTATTACATATAACTGCTTGAATAGTTTGAAATGGAAATGTTTTTGACAATTAAACTGTGTACTTATGCTAAACTGAACTGTTTTCAATAGAACGGATTATTTACATAAAAATGGATTTGGCGTTAAATAACCTACAAAGGTTGATATGCCATAAAACCAAACAAACCAAACCGTACATATTGCCTTTGTTACCTCGTGACAAACTTGTTTCTCTTTCCCATGCAATGAAGATTGTTTCCAGTTTGAGTCTGTTTTACAATGACTGCAAACAAAGCTCAGGGAAAAATTCTATTCCTGGCCCAGTTGAATATACCGACTTCATCTCTGTGGGGAGGTAAGACTCCCCTAACAAGTGTCTTAGATATGACACTAAACAATCTGATGGTGAGGTTCCAGTAATTCTGGAGCTTTGGGGAATGCAGAGTACTCCTTTATTGCCATCGCTCCCAGGTCAACTCTGGTCTGGATTGGTAGCACCTGATAGGGTCCAATCTAGGGGTCAAATAGAACTAAACTGCATACTTATGTTAAACGGGACTGTTTGAAATAGAACTGTTTAAATGTATGAAAATGGATTTTGACTAAACGGAATAACTCGAAATAGAAAGTTTTTTTGACAATTAAACCGTGTACTTGTGCTAAACTGATTTGTTTGAAATAGAACTGTTTATTAGTATAAAAATGGATTTGGCATTAAATAACCTACAAAGATTGATATGCCATAAAACACAAACTAACCAACAAACTCTGTTTCAGATTAGCATTGACCTAACATGTAACATTTTCTCAATGAAGAGCAAAGTACAAAGGTCTCATGACCCCCCCCCCGCCGATGAATCTATGATATGAGGCTTCTACTCTAATACATGTCAATGAATGAAACCCGCGCTTCCGGTTGGAGTGTTCGAGTGTTATACGAGCAATGAAAATTCTGGCGATCTTGAGAGGCTGAGAATCCTCAACAAAAAAGTCAAACAAGATGTTCATAGGAAATAATGTTATCTATTTCATAATTAAAATACTTGCAATATCACATTTTGAAAGTGATGTGAATATTAGGCAAAAATAAATAAAAATATTTTAACACAAAATACTTTATGAACGTCAATGGCTATTTTAAAACCCATAGATTTCACTGCCTCAGTTTGTTTTCAATTTCATTTTAAAAATTCCCTGTATTATGCGTTTTTCACTGAATATAGGTCAACTTTTGAACTTTCTTTTCATTTATTTTTCATTATCCATATCTTCGTAATCATCTACACCATTTCATTATTTTAACTGGGGAAATATTTTAAAGTAGGACTTCTTGTTTTGGGTAACTGAGATATTTTGGTGGTTGTTGTATAAACGGGACATATGATCATCAATATTGTCAGAGTGAGGAGATCAAGAAGTGCGGTTGGCTAAGATTAGAATAGAATTGCATCAGTTGCACAGAAGACCACTCGCCTTCCCACTTCCCCATAAAACATCATGGTTTTGTGTTCTATTGTAAATAAAAGTACTTATTTATAACAAATGAAATTTGGTCGAGAAGTAAGGATTTATTTATTTTAGTTGCGTGCAACCATTTGCAATAAATATCTATCTTAAAAACTCATACATTGCATACAGGTAACAACAACTAGTTATTCTAATCATATTTACCAACCCCTCCGCTCGGGCAGGATGTGACACAAGGTAAATTTTTAGGCGAAGTTTAACAGGTTTGAATTCAGGGTTTTCCTTCTCCTCGACTAGTTGCCTCACCAAAGCTGAAGAACCTAGTCTGCCCGACTATTTACCCATAGCTGGAGGGAGAATAATTGGATTCATACATTTACCAAGGGTATTAGTGCTAAGTGAAATGCAGTTAGTCTCGGCCAGGATTTGAACACGTGTTGCCGTGTCTATTTCCTAAGACGATAACCATTACACCACGGGCACCTCCAAGTTATTTTAGTGATTGCTAATCAACAACATCACGGCGTGCCACTAGCACGGATTTCCCTGACCCTCTCTCGCCATTCGTCTCTATTGGCCATCACTTTCTGTAGGTCTTCCATGTTATATCCCGTATCAGTACAGAGCTGTTTTAGATAAGTTCTTGCTGGTTGCCCTACCCTTGCTCGTCCGTGTGAGAGGGTCTACAGGAGTAAATCGCTTATGTGTTCGTCCTTACTTCTTCAGCAGTGTCCCGCATGTCTTGTTCGTCTAATTTGGATGGTTTTCGAGATGAGTGGTAGGTGACCATACAGCTGCTGTTTTGTGGGATGTTGCCTCCAGGACTTGTTCAATGCAGCTCGCGGCATTCTTGTGCGATTGCTATCAAGCTTTTTCTCCATACGCTTAGTCAGCGTCCATGTAGCAGTATTGACACGACCGCTGCTTGGAAAAAAAACTGCGTTTCATTTTATCTGATAGGTCCTGACTTCCATATGACCGATAGTCTATCGATAGTTACTAATGTGTGTTTTTAATATAAAAAATGCGAAAGGAATTTCGAAAATGCCCTTGTTTATTGAAATTTTATTTCTAAAACCAAGAAATCTTTTTTTTAATTTGAATAAACATCAAAACATCAACAAAAACAATCACATTTGCTTGATTATCTGTTGATTAAGTTTAGATGTGCAAACGCTTCTATTTGAGTTTTAAATTCTAAACTTTATTATCTAGAAAATTTAAACCTTTTGTTTTTATACTTTTGATAACAACTCGTACTTTCATAGAACTTTTAAATTAGATCCACACACACACACACACACACACACATATATATATATATATATATATATATATATATATATATATATATTTTGCCCAGTCGGCTGGGGCTGTAGAATAGACATACTGTACCTCTGCAGAGGTGTAAGACACCCTCCAAATGAGAGTCCTGGATACGACACTAAACAATCTGATGGTGAGGTTCCAGTGATGTTGGAGCTTTGGGGAATGCGGAGCACCCCTTCATTGCCATTGCTCCCAGGTCCACTCTGGCCCGGAGTGGTAGCACCTTATAGGGCCCTATCTATAGGTTAAATAGAACTAACTCCATACTTGAGCTAAACTGAATTGTTTAGATTAGAATTGTTTGACTAAACTGAATAGCTTTAAATAGAAATGTTTTTGACAATTAAACTGTGTACTTACATTTAAACTGTGTACTTACACTAAACTGAATTGTTTAATATAGAATTGTTTTGACATTTAACTGTGTGTAAACAAAATCTGTACTCATACTAAACTGAATTGTTTGAAATAGAACTATTTTCATAAAAATGGATTTGGCGTTAAATAAACTACAAAGGCTGATGTGCCATCAAACCCAAACAACCAACCAACCACACACACACACACACACACACACACACACACATATATATATATATATATATATATATATATATATATATATATATATATATATATACAACCTTTCCGTCACGGACAGAATTGGTTGCCCAAAAAAGGTCAAAGAACTGAATCGGTCTTACTATATACTCATATCTTGAAAAGGATAGATAGATAGATAGTATTGCTCAAATAAAAAATATCTCTCTGATGTGTCATTTTGCTTGGTTATATATATATATATATATATATATATATATATATATATATATATATATATATATATAATGCAATTAGAAGAAAACTCAAACCTGGTTAAATTGTCATTATAAATTTATTTCGGCGAAGACTATCATTATAATCTTCGTCTCATCAAATGACTTCACACGTTTAATTTGAGGTTGAAAAACACCAAATATGGATTACAGTCTCTCTCTTTCTCTCTCTCTCTCTCTCTCTCTCTCTCTCTCTCTATATATATATATATATATATATATATATATATATATATATATATGCAAAAAAAACTATATGAATTTAAATTCTAAGGAGAAAGTAAAGGGGGTTAAAACAATAAAGTATAAGAAAAACTAAGAAACCAGGAAAAGGGTGTTCCTGTAAATTAACCCATCCTAATTTGAACATATGCTAGATTTTTCGTAGCAGGTGGAATTTTTTTGAATAATGTAAGCTTGTAAACTAAACTATTATCTTCATATATTTTTCTGCTTAATTTTCGTTATTTATAAATAGACAGATGTTTCCAAAGCACAGGAGTCGTAATGCTAGCAATTTAGATATGCCAAAGAGGAACCGTTAAGTTTTTTCTTCTCACTTTTAAGCGAAAATGCGAAAACAAAAAAATCAGAACAGGATGCGACAAAGGTCAGTTTTTCGACGGAGTACAGCTGGTTTGAATTATAATTTTCTCTCCTCCTAGACCGATTGCAGTACAAAGGCAACCCTAAAGTGCCCTGTCTGCTTTACTTTCTATCGGGTGAGAGAAAAGATAGATTCATGCCTTTTCCGAGATTATCAGCTCAAAGTGAAACTCTTGGGTTGTCGATACAATTTCCGAAAGTGATAACTGTTACACCAAACGCATATCCAAGTAAAGGTTTGGTTTGATTTCTTTGTTTAATGGCATATCAACCTTCATGGGTTATTTAATGCTAAACCTGTCCTCGTAGAAGAACAGTAGTATGAGTATTTAAACCTTACTTGGGCGGCATGAGGGGGGGGTCTGTACTTTCCCCCCAAGGTGTTAGTCGGAAAGGGAACGAAATAGCGCGGCTAGAGATCGAATTTGGTTACTATGATGTTGCAGTCCAGCAAGTTAACCACGACCCCACGAAGACTCTTTTTAAGAAAATTATTTCTGATATTTAATGCATCCAAAAGTTCTAAGTGTTCTTTTCTTTTTTCTCTTCTTTTTCTTTTCTTTTTTTTTTTTTGGGGGGGGGGAAAACTATCGGCACAGCAGTTTTTATTTCCATTTGGTACAAAAATGGAAGGCACGAGGCCTTATGGTTTTGTGGGCGAGGGGGGGGGAAGGGAGCGATCATGCTATAAGCCAATTGTCTAAGTGATCCTAGCTAGCCACATTGGCCGACCCATTCAACAGTACAATATATAGAAATTCATCTTTCACCAACCACGCTACATCCACCAAAATATCGCAATTACTCTATAAGAAGACCTACTTAAAATCCCGAGATAAAATGAATGATTTTATTTACAAAATAATTTATTCACAAAACATGATTTTATTCACCAGATGTTGTATGTTGGGGATAGAAGAAAAAAAAAACGAAACGAAAAAATTCCAGTTCTTAATAACTGGGTTTTCAAACGATCTCTACAGAATTTACATATAATCTTGTTGCATTGAACTCGGGTCTCCCTGACCATTGGCGAACACTCTACTCATTAGATCAATGGCTCGGTTGTTAGAGTGTTCGCCAGTGGCCCGGGAGACCGGGTTCAATCCCAGGTCGAGTCATACCAAAGACTCAAAAAATGGTACTTGATACTACCTTGCTTAACACTCAGCATTATAAGGTAAGGATCAAGGTAAGGTGGAGCAATCCTTGGAAAGGAGTAGCGTCCCCCTACACCTTGGTGTAGAGGAGGACGCTCCTCCTATTGAAACGGAAGCCTTCGGGTCACCCTCGACTACGGTCGCCAACTTTACTTGATACCATATAACAGCGTGCAAATTATTCATATTGGATAGAAATGCTTGATATCATATAACTGTGTGCAAACAAATTATTATTCTAGACAAATAAAAAAAAGTATGACAGTAGATTTGCTTGCTTGGTTGGTTGGTTGCTTGGATTCTATGGCATATCAACCCTTGTAGATTATCTAATGCCAAATCCTGTTTATAGATATACTAAATATATGATTAGTAAAGGAATAATTTGTTGTTAACATTTCTGAACGAGTCGGGGCTCATTTGTTTTCACACAGTCAAATGGTTACATGTATGGTTATATAACACTGACAATTTAATTTGACATCAGTCATTTGTTTGCACATAAGTATTGCTATTGTTTGCTCACAGTTAAATAGTTTCAAGTATTGATATATAACACCTATAATTCAATTTAACATAAATAATTTCTTTGCACACTGTGAAGTGGTTTCAAGTCTTGCTATTCAAGACTAATAGTTCTATCAACACTATTCATTCATTGGCTCAGAGTTAAGTGGTTCCAAGTATTCCTATTTAATATGAATAATTCTATTTAGTGTTAATCATTTGTTTGCACACAGTTAAAAGGCTTTAAGTATTGCTATATATCAGCAAGCGTTTAATTTTCACACAATTTAATGGTTTTAAGTATTGCTATGAAACACAATTTATTTGTTTGCACAGTTAAATGGTCAAACAGATTTATTTGACTCATAGATAGGACCCTATCAAGTATAACCACTCCGAGACTGAGGGAACCTGGGAGTAATGGCATTGAAGAGGTACTCTACATTTCCCAGAGCTCAAGCACTGGATCATCACCATTAGATAGTTTAGTGTCATATCCAGGATACCTCTTATGGGGAGGGGTCTTACCCCTCTGCAGTGATGCAGTCGGCGTTTTCAACAGCCCCAGCCGACTGGGCTGTATTGCAGTTGAAACTGAACTTTCAAAGCCAATAATCCATCATGTTTTTCTTTTTTCTTTCTTTCTTTTTTTTTTTTTTTTTTTTTTTTTTTTGCAAGGATGCCTAGTTAAAGATAGCAGTTCAGCGACAGTCTGGAAATACAAAAAAGGCGTCTGAAATGAAAGCAGATATATGCCATCAAATTTCTCCACGTGGGAAATAAATGAAACCCACTGACATTCAATTAACACTTGCTGAACATTTAGATAAACCGAACAGTGGATGTGGGCACAATTAGATTATGAGTAATGCGTTTCAGCAGTGATGACAGAGATATTTGTGATAAGCGATATTCAATACATGGGACGATGAAAAATGGACTGCGACGTCTTCATTACTGTTGTTAAAAAGTGAGTCGCTTCCGCTGGCGCAGATGTTTACCCGAGGAACATGCAAACAATTGTTCATCGTTGAAAATGCATTGCCAATGGTGGCGACTATGTAGTAAAAATAGTTTGGGTTGATTAAGTTTATTTTTAACGGCATATCAACTCTTTATGGGCTATTTAATGTCGAAACTGAAGCTTTGGGGAATGCAGTGTACCTCTTTATTGCCATCGCTTCTAGGTCCACTCTGGCCTGGAGTGGTAGTACCTGATAGGGTCCTATCTTGAGGTCAAATAGAACTGTTTGACATTTAAAGTGTGTACTTATGCTAAACTGAATTGTTTGAAGTAGAGCTGTTTTTACATTTAAACTATGTACTTATGATAAACTGAATTGTTTGAAATAGAACTATTTTTTACATTTAACTGTGTGTAAACAAAAAACTGTACTTGTTTCTAATAGAACTGTTTCTGAGATTTAAACTGTCTTTATGCTAAACTGAATTGTTTGAAATGGAACTGTTTATATGTATGAAAATGGAATTGGCTTTAAATAACCTACAATTGTTGATATGCTATAAAACTAAACCAAACCAATTCATATATATATATAACTTATATGTATAAAAAGGATTTGGCATTAAATAACCTACAATGGTTGATATGCCATAAAACCCAACCAAACCAAGTCATATATTTTTAATGTATGTGTACAAAGAGGATTTGGCATTAAATAAACTGCAACAGTTGATATGCCATAAAACCAAACTAAACCAAATCAAATAATAACTTTCAAATTGATCTATTTGACCCATAGAATCAGAGTGGAGATGAGAGTAATAACAATAAAGTGTACTCCCCGCTCCCCAGATGTCTAGAACTAGTGGCCCACCACCATAATCAGTTTATGATCTTATCTACGACACCCCTTTTTAGGTGGTCGTACCCCTCTTCAGAGGATAAAGTCGGTGGATAAAAGTTTGGTTTCGTTCGCTTAATTTTTTGTCATATCAACCATTGTAGATTATTCAATGCCAAATCCTCTTTATACATATATATTAAATATATAGGATTTAGTTTGGTTGGGTTTTATGGCATCTCAACCATTGTAGGTCATTTAATGCCAAATCCTCTTTAAACATACTATATATGATTTGTCATGGCATAGTTTGTTGATAACATTATTAAACGAGCCAGAGGTCATTTGTTTGCACACAGTTAAATGGTTATACAGGTGATTTGTAGTTTGTTGTTAATCTTATTTTTTAATGAGTCAGGGCCCATTTGTTTGCCCACAAGGATTACTATTGTTTGCACATAGTTAAATGCTTCCAAATATTTCATCATGAATGATTCTATTTAGTATTAATCATTTGTTTGCACTCGCTTAAATGGTTCCAAATATTTCTATCTAAAATAGCTAGTTTTATTTGCACACAGTTAAATGGTTTCAAGCACCACTATGTAACATGAATAATTCAATTTAGGCACACAGTTAAAGAGTTTCAAGTATTGCTAATCAACGCTAATTATTCTATTCAACGTCACTCAGTTGTTTGTACACAGTCAAATTGTTCCAAGTATTGCTATACATCATTAACATTCAATTAAACATCAGTCCATCGTTTATGCAGAGTTTAAATGTTAAACTGTTCTATTTGACTAATAGATAGGACCCTATCAGGTGCTACCACTCAGGGTAAGAGTGGACCTGGGAGCAATGGTAATGAAGGGGTAGTCCTCGTTCCCCAAAGCTCAAGTGCTGGAACCTTGCCATCAGATAGTTTTGTGTCATATCAGGATACACGTGTTGTATATTGACCTACAACCTGGCCAGGGTGTCAAAATAGGAAATGCACCTTTGTAAATAACAGGTGCATCCGGTCGATCAGGATATTATAACCTTGAGCGTGGATGGGTTGAATGAGTGCAATTTATGACGCCCACAAGAAGGTGGGCGTTGAACCATTATATAACTCGGTGAAGACTGGAAGTCAATTAGTTTGGAGACCAGACCCGTTGGTGACAAGATGCGGTAGAGAAAGCCAGCACCCAGCAGAGTGGGTCCCCAGGCCCCGGGTTGAGCATCCCAGGAGAACGGGAAAGAAACGCGGTTATTGCCAATAGAGTGAGGGTCAATAGGTTGCCGTTCTGTTCGGTCTCCAACTCCCTCTCATACACAACCTTTCAAATAAAGTGAGAGGTAATTTTTTCTAAAAGACTATGTCGCTCGTCTTTATCGTGTGTCGTTGATTCTGCATGCATATGTAGATGTATATGTATTATGTGTTTGTATAGTTGGTCATAGCTATACAACACTCGTTGATGGAGAGGAGGGTACCCTTCTACTAAAATGCAGTCGGTGTATTCTACAGCCACAGTCGACTGGTCTGGCGGCTAAAAGTATTTAGTAGATAAAAACTTGCCCTGTCTCTCTCTCTCTCTCTCTCTCTATATATATATATATATATATATATATATATATATATGGAAAGAGGACTCAATTGATTTCTATTCTAAACAAAAAGCGTCAGTTTTTGTGCCAAAAATTAGGCTTGGAAAGCTGTAATTTTTGTATCTGTATTTTTGCAGTTATCAACCAATCGGCGCATTCACGCTAGATTTTAAATTTTGATATACTTCGTAGATGACAATATTCGACTTACCGCAAAAAAAAAAATTGTAGGATCAAACATCAAAATAATTTTAAAATCTTTTCCTTCTAAAAATATTAAAAATACAATTTTCTTAGCCAATTAGAATCATTGATAAATAATCAATTTTTTTTTAATCTAATTTCTAATCTACGAAAATTGTCGAAGTAAACGAAGAAGTAAATATTCCTTCAGTAAATGTGGAATTATAACTTACTCAACAAACAGTAGGAATGGAATATATTCCATTATGTATTCGATTTTCAATTTATTTATTTTGAGAGAAAAATCTACATTCTTTTCTTTCAAGAATCTTAAACTTCGTATAATTTTTCTTAAATTGAACGAATGTTCATTTACATAGAATTCATTAATATATATATATTCCAGCAAAAGTTTGTTGATTAAAATATCAGCAGCAGTCACATATACGTTATTATTAGTATTCAATAGAAATAATTACTTAGCCATATAAAGGTTAGTAAATTATTAGTCATCATCATCTTGTAGTGCCACCAGCACGAATATCCCTGACCCCCTCTCGCCACTCCTCCCTACCGTTCATTGCTTCTGGCAGGTCCTTAGGGCTACATCCCGTATCCTCACAGAGCAGCTATATGTAGGTTCGAGCTGGTCGCCCTGCTTTTGAGAGAGGGTCCATACGAGAACATCACTTATGAGCTCGTCCCTGCTTCTCCAGCAATGTCCTGCATGTCTGGTTCGTCTAACTTTGATAGTTTTCGTGATGGATGATAGCTGGCCGTACAGCTGCTTTGTGGGGTGTTGCCTCCAGGACTTTTTCAATATTGCTCGCAGCATTCTTGTGTAGTTGCTATCAAGCTTTTTCTCCAGCCGTTTAGTTAGCGTCCATGTAGTGCATCCATATAGCAGTATCGATACGACCGCTGCTTGGAAGAAACTGCGTTCATTTTATCGGCCCGGTCTGACTTCTATATGACCGATAGGCTATCAATAGCTGTCCATGCCTTTGTTAGTCGCGTGTCGAGGTCTTTTTCGGTTGATGAGACACTGCTTCCTAGGTAGGCGAACTTATCAACTAGTTTCAGAGAGCTACCGCCTATTGTGGAAATGTCGCCTGTTTGATTAAAGCACATGTATTCCGTTTTGTGTACATTGACATGGAGGCCAATGCCTGCGGCGGCTCGTTCCAAACTATGCAGTAGAAATTATTAGTATTCAATAGAAATAATTACTTAGCCATATAAAGGCTTGTAAATTATTAATATAGATTGGAATAGTTAATTGAAGATGGATAATTGTTTGTTAATTATTCTTAAATAAAAATTACTTTAAACAGTATAACAGGGCAAATTTATTCATACTAAATTCAATTACTTTCAGTTTTAATAGTTACCAGTGATTATTATAATTATCAAATGAGAATAGTTACTTGAAACCATGGGGCCCTTGTGGCGTAATGGTTATCGTCATAAGAAATGGTTGGTTGGCCGGTTGGTTTGGTTTAATGGCATTTCGACCATTGTATGTTAAATAATGCAAAATTCTCGTGATACTCGTGATATTAGATATATATGATTTATTTACACATTTTGTTGATAACAAGCTTGATCTCATTTTTTGCACACAGTTAAATGGTTTCAAGTATTGCTATCAAACACAAATAATTCTATTTAACATTAATCATTTGTTTGCCGACATAGACGTGGTTACATTGATTGCAATTAACATTACTTATATTTAACCCTATTCATTTATTTGCACACAGTCAAGTGTTTCTAAGTCTTGCGATGTAATACCAATAATTCTACTTTACATACTGGTAAAAGATTCCAAGAATTCCACATTAACAGTTTTATTTGCACATAGTTAAATGGTTCCAGTGATTACTACGCATGATGAACAATTCAGTTAAACATGCATTCTTTTCCGCACAGTTAAATAGTTAAGTAATATGTATGGCTATTTAACACTAATTGTTCAATTCAGCTTTCATTTGCACACAGCGAAGTGGTTCCAAGTATTGCAATGTATCACTAACAATTCAATTTAAGCCATTTGTTTGCACACAGTTTAGATGTCAAACAGTTCAATTTGACCCATAGATGAGACCCTATCAGGTGCTACTACTCCTGGTCAGAGTGGACCAGAAAGTTATGGCAATGAAGGCACACTCCATATTCCCCAAAGTTTCAGGGTTGGAACCTCATCACTTGATGGTTTAGCATCATATTCAGGACACTCGTTGGGGGAGTCTTACCCATTTGCGGAGATGCAGTTGGTGTATTCTACAGCACCCCTCCCAGCCGAGGGGGCTGAATAAGAAATGGAATCGGTGGCCGGAGTTCAAATTCTGGATGAGGCCGTTTGCATTTCATTTTGCATAAATACCCTGGGGAAAGGCATGAACCCATCTCTTCTTTTCCCAGCTATGAGTAAACAGGCAGAATAGGTTTTTTAGCCTTGATTAGGTAGATAGTCTAGAGGAATGAAAATTCGGAATTCAAACCAGCTGGACTTCACTTAGAAATCGACATTATGTCACACCCTGATCGTGGAGGAGGGGTTGGGTGAATGCATACATTTATAAGTGCATTTACAAGAAAAATAGAAACTCTTAATTTGAAGTTGGCTGTGTAAATAAATTAACTTTTTGATTAAAATAGGTTTAGATATGTATATATGTCAAAAAATTAGTTTCCTTTATTTTATGAGGAGGAAGTCTCCCGTAACGTAGGGGCTAACGTATTAGTCTGCGACATCGTAGTAAGTGAGTTCGAACCCCAGCTTCGGCATTACGTTCAATTTTGACTACTACTCTTGGAAAATGTATGAATCCCCTCTCGTTTCCCTCTTTAATATTAAATAACCCACAAAGATTGACATGCCTTTAAAAAAAACTAAACCTTTATTATAATTGTTTTCATTTGTAGTCGAAAGACTGTCTTTACTTTTAGCTTAATATGAAGAAATTGACTCAAAATTTCTGTATCCTCCAAGTTTTTAACGTATTACAAGTCATGGCAGCAACAGCCCACAAGGCACCAACTATACGGTCACCTACCACCTATCACGAGAACTATACAAGCTAGACGAACCAGACATACCGGACACTGCTGGAGAAGCAAGGACGAGATCGTAAGTGATGTATTCCTGTGGACCCCCGCATATGGCCAATCAAAAGCAGGATGGCCTGCTCGAACATACATACAGCAGCTATGTGATGATACGGGATGTAACCCTGAAGATGAATGATAGGGAGACGTGGCGAGAGAGGGTCAGGGATATCTGTGCTAGCCGCACGACATGATGATGATGATGACTTTGGTAAAAATTATCAGTGTGTCATTTGGTACGTAATGATCGACTTGGGTCGTGAAAGGAGTGTCCTTGTGGTGTAATGGTTAAAGAGATGGAACGCAGAATCGTAGTGAGTTCGAACTCCAGTCGCGTTATTACGTTCACTTTCGGACAAATACCCTTGGAAAGGGTATGAACCCCTTTATCCTCCCAGCTATGGGTTAAATAGGACCACTGCTGCTCTTCTAGAATGATGTCTTTTGGCATAAAATAATCTACAGAGGTTGATATGCTATATAACCAAAGAAACCAAATCAAACCTTGGGTCGTGAAATTAGCTTTTGATGGTTGATTTTAACATCTTTTTAGGTTTTAAATAGCTTTTAATTTGTGCCCAACATTTTGACTGTAATGTGACTAATCCTGAGTACTGAGCAATATGACTAAGACAACGCAAGTTTTGGTTTTAAAAATTATAATAATTATATATATATATATATATATATATATACATTATAAAGAGAGACAGAGTGGGGAGGGAGAGAGAGGAAGACGGAGATGAACAAAAGAAAAGAAAAAATAGGAATATTTCTTTGTAATATTTATTTTATTTTGTTTTAACTAGCCTCGAAAGTTTTGAAAAGTTGTTTGAAATAGTTTTTCTAAGTTGGTATTCCATGAAAGAAGCAACGAAAAATGGTCTAGCGTTGCATATGAATTCGTTGAACGAAAATCATTCATATATATATATATGTGTGTTCCCCAATGGTCCAGGAGACCTGAGCACAATCCCAGATCACGTCATACCAAAGACTTTAAAAATGGTACTTGATGCCTCCTTACTTAACACTCAGCAATATAAGGTACGTATCAAGGGTAAAGTGGAGCTATCCAGGGAAAGGAGTAGCGCCCTCCCCTACACTTCGGTGGAGTAACTTTTGAAAAGGAGCCTTCGGGTCTCCCTCGACCACAGTCGCCAACTTTACTACTATATATATGTATATATATATATATATAAGTAAAAAGTAAAGTTAGCGACCATAGTCGAGGGTGACCCGAAGGCTCCCTTTTCGATAGCTACAACACCAAGGTGTAGGGGAGGGCGCTACTCCATTCCCTGGATTGCTCCACTTTACCCTTGAACCGTACCTTATAATGCTGAGTGTTAAGCAAGGTGGTATCAAGTTCCATTTTTAAAGTCTTTGGTATGACTATATATATATATATATATATCAACTAAAACTCAACAGATATTATACCATTATGAATTTTTTTCAGCAATTCGTTACTACAAATTGTCTCATTAGATGGCGAACAATTTCAATGGAGAATTACAGTTATTCCGAGGAAAGAAAGTTTATCATAAATTAATCATATAAAGATTTTTACTCCAAAGTTCATGCATGAAAAAGTTTTTAAAACCCAATTTAACCTTAATAAAAAAATAATATAGTTGTAACCGTTATGATATTGTTGCATCAGAATAATAATCTGCTAAAACACAGTCTACATTTTTTAGTCTCAATTAATCTCCGATTTTTTACCGGTCCATTGGCCTAGCAGTTATAGTGTTCACCAATGACCCGAGAGACTGGGGTTCAATCCCAAGTCGAGTCATACCAAAGACTCAAAAATTATAAGGTAAGGATTAAGGGTAAAGTGGGGCAATCCAGGGAAAGGAGTAGCGCTCTCCCCCACATCTCGGTGTTGTAGATATTGAAAAGGGAACCTCGGGTCACCCTCGACAATGGTTACCAACTTATATATATTTATAAATAGTAGCGGCCATAAGTTAAGGAACGGAACAACAAAAAATATTTAAATGATTTTACTTGAAAAAATTTGCATGTATATTTATGAAATTTTCATGAAATATACTTGGAACATCTATGCATTAATTACATATAAAGTTTTCTAAATTTTCTTTTGCAGTAAACTAATAATGAACGGAAAAAACAAAAATATACATTTTTCCCAGGTCAAAAGTTAAGAAACGCATCATAAATCCTTGTTAGATCAATATATAAATTAAAGAAAAATTCAGTATTTAGTGAATTTGTCTTTGCGTTGGATTACCTCATTGCATCTTCGACCACATGAGCCAATTAACTTCTTACAAAAGGTGGTAGTCATACGTTCCCATTCTTCTTTCAGAAAACCCCATAAATCATCAATATTTTGAAGATTTCTGTTCTGAGCTTTCTCTCCAATGATTTTCTATACATTCTCTATAGGATTCATATCTGGGCTTTGTGATGGCCACTTCATAACAGCTATTCCTTCCTCTTTAAGAAAATTTAACACAGTTTTAGCTTTGTGGCAAGGCACGTTGTCTTGCATAAATATTGAAGTTTCAACTGTCCCTTTGCGTAAATGAGGAAGCGCATGGTGGCGAAGCAGTTCTTTATAAACACTGGCATTAATATTACCGTGAAAACCAACAATGGGTCCTACTCCCGCAGAAGAAATCATACCCGACACCATTACGCTCCCCCTCCAAAGTTCACAGTTTTCTTAACGCGTTGAGGAGATAAGCGCTTCCCATTTTTACGTCTTACAAACTTCTTACCATCAGAGCCAAACAATTTGAATTTAGATTCATCACCAAAGTGAACCATATTCCATTGTTCCTCTGTCCACAGGATATGCTCTGTGGCGAAGTCAAGATGAACCTTTTGATTTTTCTTTAAAATCAAAAGTTTGTGACATGGAATCCGAGCCACTAATTATTCCTTATTTAACCTACGAGAAAGAATTTTTTTACAGATTGGCTTTTCTGTTGGCTCACAAAATGCACAAAAAATAGACGTTGCTGTATCGAAACGGTCTTTTAAAGACATTTTAACAATCATCCGATCTTCACGTTTTGGTAGTCATAAGAGGCCTGCTAGTTCTTGGCTTTGGTTCGAGTGTCTTGTCAGCCTGAAATCTACTGATTACACGATAAACAATATTTTTAGACCTTCATACGATCACAGCAGTTTCAGAATATGATTTGCCTTCTTCATGATTGAAAATGAGCTTTTTTTCTTCTCGAGTTAAACAATTACGTGCTTTCGCCTCCATCTTGCTTTAAAAATAGTTCCAACGATGTATGACAGTTGACTATAAATTAGAATTAGCAATCAAGTTGTTTAAAAATTACCTAAAATACTATAATTCAACCGTGTTCCTTAACTTTTAACGCTAGCAAAATGTATATTGTTGTTTTGTTTTGGTTTTGTTTTGGTTTTTGTTCACTATTAATTTACTGACAAAAACATTTAGAAAACTTTACATGTAATAAATACATATATGTTCCAAGTATATTTTGGGAAAATTTCGTAGCATAAGTGCAATTTTTTGCAAGAAAAATCATTTAAATTTTTGCTGTTGCTCCGTTTCTTAACTTATGCCCGCTACTGAATATATATATATATATATATATATATATATAAATCAACAATCGGCCACATTAAAATAATAAATTTATTTCCATCCTGTTAAAAATTAACAGGACTTCTTCAGATCATCTAAAAAAAAAAATAGATGAAAATAACTGTTTTCTAATTCACAACCAGACGAAAAAGACACAAAAAAAAACTTCATTTTGCCAACATTAACCGAACCCAATACAAACTGAGTAGCTTTACACACACACATATATATATATATATATATATATATATATATATATATATATATATTATGGACTTACCAAATTGAATAAGACAATTAGGAATATTTCTTTATAGTTAATTTCTTTATTGTTCTCAGCTAGCTTTGACCTTTGGCTATCGTCAGATGAGAACGATTTTGTGAAGAAATTTTATTTACTTTTTTTTAGTTTTTTAAATAGTTTTTAAAAGAGTTGCTATGTTATAAGTGAACTGACAAAAAATGAACTGGTGACGAAGCATATAAATTCGTTGAATATAATTTTTTTCTGGTGTTTAAATATCTTCAACTGACCATTATATGATTTCTTTATCGTAGACACATGGCACTGACCTCTCCATTCGAGAGATATATGTTAAGTATGGAATGAGAGTGTTTTATATTAGCCTTGACTCATTTACTCGGGCATTTACCAATTTAGGTATTTATGTGTCACCCCAAATCTGTCCATCGTATTTCAAAGTGGTGTTCTGTGGATCATTTTACTTAATATTGAGGCCATTTCTGGTCAGTGTTTGAAAACAATTTATCGGTTTATAATCTTGTGATTCTATTTTCACAGTGATATTGTCCAACGCTGTTTTTGTTTGTTTTTTTCATTCTTTCTATATGTACACATAAACTACATGATTGCTTGCAAAAACAAAAGCAAAAACAAAAAACAAAGATTTTTTTAAAAATGCCTTCGGTATTAACTAACTCATCAAGGCGTAAAACCAACCAACCAATTAAGGCATGTTTGCCAAACTAAAAAAAAATTCATAATCCTCGTCATCAACAAGGCATGCCAATAACACGGATTTTTTTAATCCTCTCTCTCTTTCTCTCTCTCTCTCTCTCTCTCTATTGGTCATCGCTCTTGGCAGGTTCTCTAAACGACACTCAGTATCTGCGCCTGGCGAATGAATTTAAGTCTCTGGAAGTCGGCCAACACTGGTGTGTCCGTGTATAGCAGTCCATAGGAGAACGTCGCTCATGAGTTCGTCCTCACTTCCCAAACGGTGCTCATCTCGTTTGACATCGATGCCTTGTGAAATTGGAGGTAAATGGCCGTACAGTTGCTGTTTTCTAGTATTTGTTCTAGACAGCACGAAGCATCTTTGTATAAGTTCCATCGAGCTTCTTTTCCAAGTGTTTTGTTAAAGTGTAAGTGGTGCAACCATACAGTGGTACGGACACGGCTAGAACTTGGAAGAATTCCCATTTTATTTTATCAGAGAGATCAGGTTTCCATACGATACGTAAACTGGTCAATAGCAGTCTATGCTTTACCAATGTTGACATTGCTTTCAGTAGATGAGATACTGCTACTAGTCTACTAATTTCAGAGGGTCATCATTTAATTTGGAAATGCCAAGATCCATTTGCGATTTTAAAAAAACTGCACTAATTAACCTTTATAAATTATCACGTATTCTGGAGTAATGATTCGTAGTGTGGTCTCAGAAGGTTTGGTTTGGTTTGGTTTGTTTATTTTAATGGCATATCAACCTTCATGGGTTAATTCATGCCAAAGTCATCCTTCTAGAAAAACAGCAGTGATGCTATTTAACCCATAGCTGGGAGGATAAGGGGGTTCATACGTTTCCCAAGGGTATTTGTCCGAAAGTAAATGTAATAGTGGGAACCATTACATCACGAGGACACTCCTGGTCTCAGAAGGGTGAAGTCGATTCTCACTGAGTGTTCGAGAAGACGAATCCTTCGCATAAAAAAATTACCCTTCAATCCATAAAGTGTGTAAATATATGCCTGAATGTTTCGAAATAAGAATGTTCATTCTGAGTAACGAGTTGATGTTTCTAGTCAAACCACCTCCACCATCCCCGCTATCACACCCAAATCCCGCTGGTCTAACATTACGAAATGAAAAGTTAGGGCCTCTAATTCTTTAGTCCTCTCTACCATCACTTGAGCGAAACGCTCGTACTGGAGAACACATCATACTGTATTCGTATGCTCTTGTGTGCCCGACAAAAAGCCCACGATTCTTCAGTTAGCAAACCAAAACCCCATGTAAATAACGTGAGGCGAGATATTTTTGTCTTTGAAAATAATGCGACTGCATTCTTTTCTAAAGTTTACATCTCTCACTTCACCGTTCACATTTCTTTCTTTCGTTCGTTATTTCTTTCTTTCTTTCTTTCTTTCTTTCTTTCTTTCTTCTTCTTGAGTTAATTTCTTTCTTTCTTTCTTTTTCAAAAACTCTTCCTGTGTTAATTTCTTTCTTTCTTTCTTCTTCTTGAGTTTCTTTCTTTCTTTCTTTCTTTTTCAAAAACTCTTCCTGTGTCAATTTCTTTCTTTCTTTCTTCTTCTTGAGTTTCTTTCTTTCTTTCTTTTTCAAAAACTCTTCCTGTGTTAATTTCTTTCTTTCTTCTTCTTGAGTTTCTTTCTTTCTTTCTTTTTCAAAAACTCTTCCTGTGTTAATTTCTTTCTTTCTTTTTCATGAGTTTCTTTCTTTCTTTCTTTCTTTTTCAAAAACTCTTCCTGTCTTAATTTCTCTCTTTCTTCTTTTTCAGTTTCTTTCTTTCTTTCTTTCTTTCTAAATTAATTTCTTTCTTTCATTCATACTATATTTCTTCTTTCTTTTCTTTTTTTCTTTCCTACCTTCTTTCTTTTTCTAACTTTATTTTTTCTCCGCGTCTTTGTTTATCTTTTATTCTTATTTTCTTTCTCCATTTTTTCCCAACAATTCTTTTTTTTCTTTTTTCTTCCTAAGTTTCTTTCTTTCATTCTTACGTTCATTCTTTCATTTTTTTTCCTTTCTTTCCTAACTTCTCTGTTTTTTCTTTCTTTCTATCTTTCTTTTTTCTTCCTGAATTAGTTTATTAATTCATTTTAACTACCTTTCTTTCCTACTTACCTCTTTTTCTTTTTTTTCTTGGTTTCTTTTTTCCTTATTTACTTTTATTTTTTATTCTTTCTTTCCGAACTTCTTTCTATTTCTTTCTTTTTTTCTTACAAAAATTCTTTCTTTCATTCCTCCTATCGTCATTCCTTTCTTTCTTTCCTATCTTCTTTCTTATTCTTTCTTTCTTACTTTCTTTTTTATTCTTACTTTCTCCTTGCTCTATTTCTTTTCGATTTTCTTTCTTTTTTTTTTTTTTTTTGTTCTTTCTTTTTCCTTCCATGATTAGTTTCTTTTCTTCTTACTTTCTTAATAACGTTCTTTCTTTCTTTCTTTCTTTCATACCTTTTTTCTTTGTTTTTTCTGCCTGACTTAATTTCTTTTCGATGCATATTTCCTTTCTTCGTTTCTTTCTTTCTTTCTTTCTTTCTTTCTAACCTTATTTATGTTTATTTCTTTTTCTTTCTATATTATTTCCTTTCTAACATATTTTAACCGTCTGTCTTTTTGTTTCTTTTTCTCCCTAACTTCGTTCATTTTTTTCATTCTTTCATTACTTTCTTCCTTTATTTCTTTCTTTCCTACTTTCTCTTTTCTTTTCTTTTTTCTTTCTTTTTTCTTCCTGACTTTGTTTCGCTTTTATTGTTTCTTCATTTCCTTCCTTCTTTTTTCTTTCTTGGTTTCTTTCTTTCCAACTTTCTTTCTTTCTTTTTGTTTCTTTCTTTCATTTTTTTTCGGACCGAATATTTTTATACATATATTCTTCCTTCATTTTTCTTTCTTTCTTTCTTTCTTTCTGAGCCTCTTTTTCTTTATTTATTTATTCATTTATTTCCACTTTCTTTTTTTTTCCTAGTTTCTTTCAGTCTTTCTTTCATATCTTTCTTTGTTTTCTTTTCCTATCTTTTTATGTCTCTCCTTTCTTTCCAACTTTCTTTGTCATTCTTCTTTCTTTTAGCAGCGTCGGCTGGAGCTGTAGAATACACCGACGGCGTCTCTGTATAGGGTTAAGACCCACCACCACCACCAAGTTTCCTGGGTAAGACACAAAACCATCCGATGGTGAGGCTCCTGTAATGCTAGAGCTTTGGGGAATGCAGAGTACCTCTTCCTTACCATCACTCCCAACATTCACGTCACGTAGTCGCCACTGATATACTCTTCGAGTCTCAAGAGCCCGTCCCCCAGGCTCTAACCCTCTTCGGAGAGGCAAGGTTTATTGTCTGGTGCCCGAGAAAGCCGACGGGGTCTCAGGCATTTTTGGAGCCACCGGGCTTGATGGGCTACGGCCCTGTGCCTGGTACCCACATTTAAAAAGGCCTTGTGCCATAAACACACGTGAGTAGGGCGCACGACAAATACTGTTGACCAGACACACTTACGTATTGACAAGAATATAAGAATTTATTTAGTTTAAGTCTTAAAACACAAAATTTACCCCGTATTTTGAGCAAACACGGGGACTTGTTTGCACAAATATGCAATAAGCTTGTGATGAAAATAAGCACAAATTCGTGAGAAATCAACCGGGTCATTGGTTTAATGAGTAGAGTGTTCTTCGCCAATGGTCCAGAAGACCGGGGCTCAATCCCAGGGGTTCAATCCCAGGTCAAGTCATACCAAAAATTCAAAAAATGGTATTTCATGCCGCCTTGCTTGGCACTCAGCATTATAAGGTTTGGATCAAGGGTAAAGTGGAGCAATCCAGGAAATGGAGTAGCGCCCTCCCCTACACCTTGGTGTAGTAGCTATTGAAAAGGGAGCCTTCGGGTCACCCTCGACTAAAGTCGCCAACTTTACTTTTTACTAGTGAGAAATGAAATTATAAACACACATATTTCTCTGTAACGATGTAAAACACATTAGCTTGGACTGGTGTAATGGTTAAATCGTTGGACTGCGGAATCGTAGTACGCGAGTTCGTACTCCAGTTGCGCTCTTACGTTCACTTTTGGGCAAATACCCTTGGGAAAGGTATGAGCCCCCTTATCCTCCCAGCTATGGGTTAAATAGTACCACTACTGTTCTTCTAGAATGGATTTGGCATTAAATAACCTACAAAGGTTGATATGCCATTAAACAAAGAAACCAAACCAAATCATAATGTTTCGGCTACTACACTTTCCAGCCTTTTTCAGGTGACTTTTACCATATAAAACCAGTAACCTTCCGGGAATTCCGAATTTAACCCTTGAACTAAATTACAGGGTCAGACTGTTCTCATTTTGCCGTCCATTCCTTGTGGGTATCACACATCAGCCACTTTTTTGCCTTTTTTTACCGCTACAGGAACCGGGACGAGAGATTGAACCTACAACTCCCGGTGTTAGGATATTTGACTCGGCATCTTAACCCTCTCAGCCACATGTATCCAAATAGACAACCCAGAATTTGGCACGGGTACTTCCAATAAATCTATAGCTCAAATCTTAAAACAAAGAGAAAAAAAACTTTTAAGCGGAGGTAGGGGTCGGGAACGTCCTGTTACATTGTGGAATCCCAAAAGGTTGTTACTTGATCCCAAGTGTGAAAAAACTCAGGCCGGTTTATCTAGTAGGTTTCTAAACCGTCTTTCATTGGACAGTGAAAATTCTTTGCATCTTCGAAAGTTTCTAACGAAGAAATATCGAAAAAAAAGGGCCCCTAAAACCGTTAATCACTCACCTTCAGTAAATAAAAAACAAACCTCAAAACTCAAACTTTCTCAGGCGTACTTCAATAAAGGTGAACTTCGACCTGTCCTTCACACTTCCGTTGAGTTGGGTAGTAATGGTGTTGGTGGTGGTGTTGGCGGAGGCCACCATCTTGCGACTAATTAATGACAATTATTAAAGTTGAACATGCAAAATAGTTTGAGAGTTTGCGGAAGAACGAAACGTTCAGTCATTTAATAGTTGTTCGACATTTGTGTCAAAGTGGAAAACCAAAGAAAAAGGCCAAATGAGATTTGCCGTTTTAAAATTGAATGTTTAAAAAGCTATTATTCCGGTACTAACGTAATACATTTATTCTTTGATTTATTTTTCTTTCTTTCCTTTTTCTTTTTCGTTTTCTCTTCCTTTCCCTTTTTTTTTTCTTCGATTTTCTTAGAGTTTTTTCTTCTTCTTTGTTTCAACCTTTTGTCTTTTTATAGTTCTTTTTTTTTTTTTTCGTTTAACTTCCGTTTCCTTACTTCTCTTTTACTTTATTTTTCCTTCATATTAACAGATTGTTTTTCTTTCTATCTTATGCTCTTTCTTTCATTCTTACTTTCTTTTCATTTCTTTCTTTCTTTCTTTTTCATTATTTTTCGCACTTTCTTTCTTTCTACTTTCATTTCTACTTTCTTTTTCGTTATTTTCTTTCTTTCTCTTTCTTCCTATCCTTCTTTCTTTCTAACTTTCTTTTTTTTCTTTTTTTCTTCCTTTCTGTTTCCCTTTCTTTCTTTCTTTCTTTTTTTCGTACTTTCTTTCTTTCTACTTTCATTTCTACTTTCCTTTTCGTTCTTCTTCTTTCTTTCTCTTTCTTCACTCCTTCCTTTCTTTCCGACTTTCTTTTTCTTTCTTTTCTTCCTTCCTGTTTCATTTCCCTTATCTATTTATTTATTTATTTGTTTGTTTGTTTCCATTTTCTTTCTTTTTGATTCGTCTTTCTTCACCTTCTTTCTTTCTTTCTTTCTATTTCCATTTCTACTTTCTTTTTCGTTATTTTTCTTTCCTCTTTTTTCTCTTTTCTTTCGAAGAAATATTTTCATATACAAGGTGTTTCAAAAAATAGAAGTTTCTTTATAAAACAATGCTTTTAAAGTTTCCTCGTGTTCACTATCCCTGTCAACACATTATTGGAATCTACCCCAGGTGGTCTCTGTAATATGAAAATTTAAATTATGTGCGGTTAGTTACGTCTGCGTAACTTTCTACTCCTTCGATTCTATTGTTTGAGACACTTCTCGAAGATAAAAAATCTTTCTCTTCTGGAGACCATTTTCTTTCTTTTTTTGTGAAAACCTTTCCCTATATCTAATAAATGAGCTTGTCAAGACGTCTAGTCGTCTATCGGCGAGAAACAAACTCTATCCAATTATTAACATCCACTGGATAACCGGTAAATTCGTCGGTTGGTTGGTTCGTTCGTTCGTTCGTTGGTTGTGTTTTATGGCATATCAACGTCTGTACGTTATTCAACGCCAAATCTATTTTTATGGAAATAATCAGTTCTATTTCAAACAATTCAGTTTAGCATGAGTACTGTTTAATTGTCAAAAACATTTCTATTTCAAGCTATTCAGTTTATTCAAACAGTTCTACTTCAGCTAATTCAATTTAGTATAAATACAGATTTTGTTAACACATAGTTAAATGTCAAAAACAGTTCTTTATTAAACAATTCAGTTTAGTGTAAGTATAGTTTCAATGTCAAAAACAGTTCTATTTCAAACAATTCAGTTTTGCATAAGTAGGCAGTTACTTCTATTTAATCCATTGATAGGGCCCTATCAGGTGTTACCATTCCAGGTCAGAGTGGACCTGGGAGCGATGGCAATGAAGGGGTGATCCGCATTCCCCAAAGCTCCAGCATCACTGGAGCCTCACTATCAGATTGTTCAGTGTCATATCCAGGACACTCATTGGGTGGGGTCTTACCCCTCTGCAGAGGTACAGTCGGTGTTTTCTACAGCCTCAGAATTCGTTAGGTTCCCGATGTTACAGCTGTGTTCGATTATATCATACTTTCTATTGAAGGAGGCCTAAAGAATTCTATTTAACCTCTATCATCGTCATAGGAAGATTTGATGAAGTTAAAAAATGACATTCGGCGCAACCGATGATCCTATAAAAGTATTATTCAATTGCAAATTGAACTTGAAATTGCTTTATGCTCTAAGTTACATACAAATATGAGAATTTTAGAAATATGCAGGGAGTTTTCCCATGAGCTGACGTTCTCTGGTTCCACGCTGCGCTTGCCAAACTATACCTACTTAAACACTACTATAAAACAGTAGGCGTTCATGCTGAAAGGGAAAGAACAAACGAGCAAGGAAATGAAGGTGATAACCGAGATGAAGATTGGGGGAGGCCTATGATTCTATTTATGGACAGAGAAACAAAGAAAATACAAAACAACACAACAGTGAAAGATTGTAAGAGAAATAAAATCCTTCATAGCTGATATTATACATATATATATATATATATATATATATATATATATCAGTCGGTTTATATATATACTATCGAATATGTATAGTAATACCCCAACCAGTTCATTATTCGAAGTTAATTTTCTTATAAACCAAAAATACTAGGATCGTATTTTTACGGATGATATTAGATATTATTTATGGCCAGGATTTGTTCAGTATAACTCGTAGCATTCTTGTGAAGTTCCCGTCTAGCTTTTTCTCTTAGCGTTTTGTCAGCGTCTAAGTGGTGCATTTATTAAGTAGTATTGACACCGCTGCTTAGAAGAAATCCTGTTTTATCGGATAGATCAGACTTCCATATGATCGATAGCCTATTGATAGCAGTCCACGCCTTCGCTTGGCGAATATTGACATCCCTTTCAGTAGATGAGGCACAGCTGCCGAAGTACGTGAACTTGTCTTCTAATTTCAGAAGACCACCATTTAGAGTGGAGATGGCTCCTTATCGATGAAAACACATACACTCCGTTTTGTTTGCATTACCGTAGAGACTATTGTCTCCTGCTCCCTGCTCCATGCTATGCAGAATCCTGGAAGCAACACTCCACGAAACAACAGCTGCATGGCCACTTTCCTCTCATCTCTAAAACCATCCAAATAAAACGAACAAGACATGTGGGAAACTGCTGGAGAAGCAAGGACAAACTCATAAGTGACGTTCTTTTATGGGCCCGAACACATGGACGTGCCAGTGTTGGTCGACCAGCAAGAACTTATTTCTATTAAATCTGTGCGAACAATGGTTGTAGTTTAGAAGACCTGCCGGAAGCGTTAGGTGATAGGGACTGATGGAGAGAGAGAGTCAGGAAAATCTATACTGTCAGCGTGACTTGATGATGATGATTTATGGCCAAACTCTGCAACCTTTCAGGTTGGAATTGATGGATGGATTTACCAAAATTACCTGAAACCAAGACACTTATCAGGAAACTTGAAAGGATCTTAATAAAATTATATAGAAAAAATGTGTCTTTATTATTTAATCGAACATGCTTAAATGAAAGACTGCTGCCCACCTACACACACACACACACGTACACACACACACGCATATATATATATATATATATATATATATATATATATATATATATATATATATATATACGTGGTGCCTTCAATAAGTTTCCTGACTTTTTTGTACCGGCATAGACTCTTGAAAATTCAGTATGTTATTGCTATACATCGTATGAGATGACTGACCAATTTTTATGATTTCAGCTTCAAATGAACACCTACAGCAGCAATTGGAATACACCCTACTAAAGCCTGATTGTCACAGCTGGTGGTGAATTTCAAAAATGCAATCTGGACATGAGGACACTTTAGAAGAACGATATGCAATAAAATTGTGTTTTAAACTTGGAAAAATGCCACAGAAACGTATGGTATGCTTCAGACTGCTTTTGGAGCATCTTACATGAACCGAGCATCGGTTTTTGAGTGGCATAAGAGATTCAAGGAAGGCAGGAAGTCTGCGAGGGATGATGAGAGGTGTGAGAGGAGTAAGGAAGTCAGAACACGAGAGTTGATTGGCCAAAGGGTTAGGGTTAGGGTTACTATGTTGAGGTTTTAAGAAGGTTTGAAAGGATCTTAATAAAATTATATAGAAAAAAATGTCTTTATTATTTAATCAAACATGCTTAAAGGAAAGACTGCTTCGTTTCTTCGATTACTTCGAAGAGATTCCGTTGGAAGAGACCAGCACTCTTCAAATCGGGTCCGTGGCATTTCTACCAGAACAATACACCAGTTCACAACTCCAACTTTGTCACAGACTATTTGACCAAGATGGGCATCAAGACAGTACCTCGCCCTCGCTATAGTCCAGACCTTGCTCCCTGTAACTTTTGGTTATTCCCTAAGCTCACAGCCTGTCGCTCACAAAAGAGGACTTCGATGGGGCCTTCCAGAAGTTGTTGGAACCGTACAACCAGTGAATTGCAGCCGGAGAAGATTACTTTGAAGGGCTAGACTAGAGTTTTATGTGTGTACTATCAATAAAAGTGCTCATACGAAAAAAGTCTGGAAACTTATTTAATGATCCTCGTATATATATATATATATAAAATCAAATACTCCAAAATGTTTTAATAGTAGACGTAATCTATGCCTAGAGGAAAAAATACAAATAATGATATACCCAGACCCTAAAAAATTGTTAAATAAGAGATGTGAATTAATAGCTAGATGTAGACATGGGACTAAATTTAAACAATAGAAAAATTATCATAGATAATGATTGAATAAAAAAAAAACATAGGATTAAATTGAGATTTAAGGTAAATGAATAAAAATTAAATTAAATTAAAAAAATGAGAAGAAACCATATCTATACGTACTCTTCAATAAAAGGGTAAATGAATTAATAGGCTCGAAAACAAAACTGAAATTAAATAAATTTTAATTTTAATTTTAAATCTTGAATTTAAATTAATATAAGTGTTACCACGTAAAGTTATTAAATAAAGTTATTTTATCTAAATTAGTATTTGATCTGGAGATTTAAGTCGAAAAGTAATTAGAATTTAAAAAATAACAATAAAAAAATTAATTTAATATTATTTCAACTGGCAATAAAAAAAACAGAAGTGGGCTAAATGAGGAGAAAACTCTTCACCCCTCTTCTACCCCCTCCAACCCTTCTTTCCTGTGTCTATTCTGAATTATTTTATCCATAAGATCTGAAGAAGACCTGTTAATTTTTTTTTCGTGTTTTTGATTTATATCAAAAATGCATAACAGGATGGAAATAAATTTATAATCCTTTGTGACCGGTTTTGTTTTTTCTTATATATATATTATTTTGTCCTGGGTATGATAGTAAACTAAAGAGTTCCCATGGCGTAGTAAAAAAAAACTGCTGGATTGCAGTATCGTCACAAGCGAGTTCAAACTCCAGTTATGCTATTGCGTTCACTTTCGGACTAATACCATTGGGAAACGCATAAACTCCTTTATCCCCTACAGCAATGGGTTAAATAGTGTTGCTACAATGTTTCGACCAGGATGGCTTTGGCATTAAATAGCCCACGAATGTTGATATTCTATTAAACAAAGAAACCAGAAAAAAATTAAATTGCATCTAGTAGTAAAGCTCCACTTTTGGAGCTCAGGTAAATGTTGAGTCACCTCTTCGGTGTAATTACTCCTATGTCCACTCGGACATGGGATGGTTGTACAATAAATCAAACAGATTTGTGTAAGATTAAGTTTAAAGGGATTTTGAATTTTATTAATACTGTCTTAATTTGTTTCTTGAATTTTACGGAACCGGAAGCACCAGTTCCGCCATAATCATTTGTCTATAAACTGGCGGAAGCAAAAATCTGACTGGATGAGAACAGTTATCTTCCCAATAAATTTTGACAAATCGATTGGTTCTTAAAACGTTGATATTGCAACAAAGTTTGAATAGTTTGTTTGATTTTGTTTCGTTGTTTTGCGGTATATCAACTTTCGTGGGTTATTTAATGTCAAAGTCATCTAAGCAAAAGAACAGAATTGATACTATATAACCCATAGCTGAGAGGAATAAAGGGGTTCATGCTTTTTCCAATGGCATCAATCCGAAATTGAACGAAATACCGCCACCGAAATTCGAACTCACTTACTTCGCTGCCGCAGTCCAGCACGTTAACCACTTGTTATGGCCCTGGAAGGGGTCGCAAAGAGGACAGAACACTACGGTTATAGTATGGGTATATATTTACAAGAACAAAGGTTGGTTACAAGAACATAGGACGGTAAGCTATTTTGCATAAATGCGCGGGGGCGAAGTTAGCTTCCGGATTTAGACTGACTTCGTATAGCTACGTTTTCCGGTATTATGGAGAGTGGTTGAGTCTATTAGTAGGTGATTCCGCCACAACACCACTACGCCACGAACTAAATATGAAATATGTTCCTGTTTAAAATGGTTGTCAAGGTATTTTTTATCTTATATCATCGGAGTCCATAACTGGTAAACTGGATTCGGCACAAAATAACCCACCAGCAGATGATATGCCGTAAAACCAAACAACCCACAGTTTCTTTTTTTAACTTCATTTTACTTTATCTTCCATTTCTTTGTCTTTCTCATTTTCTAACACTATCAGCCATTTCCTTTCCCCTATTTGATTATTTTCCACGCTTGCTTTGTCCCCGTCGTTTGATTCGTTTAGTTTTGTATCTTTCTGCACCCACAGTTATTTTCTTTGCCCGAGCAATTTTAGTTGCTGCCTTGTCTCAAAACTGTAAAACAGAAATCACCTTTTTGTATTCCCAACAGCAATATTTTCTGTTGTGCTCTGATTCTCCTGCCTTTTTGTTCTGCATTCCATCCTTTATTTGAGGAAAGAGGAATAATATAACTCCAAGCATCCACACAGAAAATTCACTCAGATTGATTATAGAAAGACTTGACATCCCGTAGACAAGATATTACACAAACTTTTTCTTGCTGCGAACCCGTTCGTTCTGTCCGATACTATTGACGTAGAATACTGATTTTAAATATTGCATATATGTTAGATTCACTTTAGACTCACAAAGGATGAGTTCCCATGACCTCGACATTAAATAACCCATGAAGGTTGAAATGCCATTAAACAAAGATCCCAGACCAAACCAAAATCTACTCACAGGGTGATAGATAATTTGTTTAAAGTGGATTGTTGCGTCTTTATAAGGTTAACTTCCAGTAGATTTTTTTTGTTTTGTTTTGTTTGCAATTTGTGGTACATAATATTTTTTTTATCAAATAATACACTGGTCGGCAGAAAATAAACCTGGAATGTTTTTTCTATTTTCTTAAATGTCACTTTTGTAAGTAAAATTTATAGATTTTTTTCTATTTTCAGAACATAGTAGCATCAAAATATTTATGGTTTAAGTTGTTACTCTTCCTGAGTTTACATCAAAATAATGTAGCCACACAAAAAAAAAACAGTAACATCAAAATAATGTAGTCAAACAAAAAACAGCAACATCAAAATAATGTAGCCATACAAAAAACAACATCAAAATAATGCAGACACACAAAAATAACATCAAAATAATGTAGCCAATTAAAAAAAAGCAAAATCAAGATAATGTAGCCATACAAAAAACAACAGCAACCATTAAGTCAACAGGGATTAGAAATGTAACACTTTGTTTATATCATTTGTCGTATACAGCGGTTTTAACCCTTCGCCTTTGGTCCTAGTTAAGTGACACTGAAATATGCAGACATCGTAAATTGTCTAGCAATAAGTCAAGTCTTTAGTATTCGAAGTCTGGTATACGGTTTCTTTTTAAGAGCAGCAGTAGACAGACTTAGTCGACTGCTCTCTCAACTCTGACTTCTCCTCATGCCCTATTCTTGAATCTCTCGGCTTTTGGGGGGACCCTCTCTGGTTCCGTCTGAGATGTCAAAAACTTCAACTAATATTGGGGTTTGACTGAGTATAGTTTTTACTCATCCTTGATGTCAATTTTTCATTATTCCAGTTTTCTAAATTTGGGGAATTAACCAACTCCTTTTAGGTACTATTTACCAACCCCTCCGCTCGGGTAGGATATGACACAAGGTCAATTTTTTAAGCGGAGTTTAACAGGTTTGAAATCAGAGTTTTCCTTCTCCTAGACTAGTTGCCTCACCAAGGCTGAAGAACCTAGTCCGTCCTACTATTTACCCATAGCTGGAGGGAGAATAAGGGGGTTCATACCTTTCCCAAGGGTATTTGCCCGAAAGAGAACGTAATAGCGCGACTGGAGTACGAACTCGCGTACTACGATTCCGCAGTTCATCGCTTTAACCATTACACCACGAGGACACCCCCAGGTTGTCAGAAGGCTGGATCTACCCTGTCAACTCCAACCTATTTTAATCTTTATCTCTCACCCGTATCTGGTATAAGCAATGTCTTGGAGTAGCGTTATTCCTCCCGCTCTCTATATTCAACCTGGCCCTCATTCCTGGGCGGGCACAAGTGTATTCTTATGGCGAATCTGATTTTCAAATTGTGATGGTTAGTTGCCAAAGATTGTTAACTCAATATTTCTTTATCAGATCGGTCCCCCAGGCTTTTCTAATGCAACCAATTTTGTCTTTTTTTGATAATCACAGAGACGGCCAAAATAGCCTCTCCCGCTGGTCAAGTCATTTTTCGCAATTTTTGTCTCGATATTTTTCTTTGTCCAAGAAACATTAAGCAATTAAGATTCTCCAATCAGATTCTCCACTCTGGACCCTTTATAAATCAAACAACCTCTCTGATAATTTTCATAAACAGTTATATATATATATATATATATTGGGGTGTCTAAATTTTAATTGCCCAAATAATAGAAAGCAATCAAGAATTCCTTACAGACCAGTCCTGGTTATTCCTTTAATAAAAACAAATCCATTTCCTTCTCTGAAATTTCAGAAATAAACCCGACATTTCCTCTTAGGAACACAACTGCCTGTCCAAGCCATTTTATCTCTTGGATTTCCAAATGCTTTTCTTTGTCCAAATAATATTTAAATCATTAAGATTCTCTTAAGAGTACAACTCTTACCTTTTTTCACTTAGTCTGCTCACTTACAAATGATTACAGTGCCACAAAGTTGAAAATGTCCCCTGGGAAGAATAAACTGGTGGCGAAAAATGAATCTGAGTCATTTTTACATTCTTATTGAAAAGGAGTTAATATAGATAAGAAATATAAAAATATTTAATATGTAGATATAGTAAGTTCTTTTTAATATGGGATAGCTTAATTGTGGAATTTTTTAGCAATTCTTTTAGGCATACTCTTTGTCTGTATCTGATATTGTTCAATAGAAATGTTTTCTTACTCAGTCTTAATTGCTTTCCGCGTCGTATCTTCGTTAGAAATCATCTGACCAGATAACGGTTGGTTGTTTGGTTGTTTGAGTTTTATGGCATATCAACTTTTGTAGATTATTTAATGCCAAACCCATTTTTATACAAATAATCAATTCTATTTCAAACAATTCAGTTTAGCATGAGTACAAAGTCTAATTGTCAAAAACATTTCTATTTCAAGCTATTCAGTTTAGTCAAACAGTTCTAAATCAGATAATTCAGTTTAATATAAGAATAGATTTTATTTACACTCAGTTAAATGTCAAAACAGTTCTATATTAAACAATTCAGTTTAGCGTATGTACAGTTTCAATGTCAAAAACGGTTCCATTTCAAACGCTTCAGTTTAGCATAAGTACGCAGTTTAAATGTAATTACACAGTTTAATTGTCAAAAATATTTCTATTTCAAGCTATTCAATTTAGTTAAACAGTTCTAATTCAAGCAATTCAGTTTAGCATAAGTATGCAGTTTAGTTCTATTTAACCCATAGATAAGGTGCGACCATTCCGGGTCAGAGTGGACCTCAGAGCAATGGCAATGAAGGGGTGCTCCACATTTCCCAAAGCCCAAGCATCACTGGAACTTCACCATCAGATTGTTCCGTGTCATATCCAGGACACTCTGGCGGGGAGCTTACTCCTCTGCAGAGGTACATTCGGTCTATTCTACAGCCCCAGCGGACTGGGCAATTACCAACTAACTTTTGTTTAATCATTCTACAAATATTTTCAATTAGATTTAAATCTGGACTTTGTCCAGGCCAGAACATCACTTGTAATGAGTTTTTAGAAAGTCCCTTTTCTTTGTCAATTAAACAGGATGATGAGGAGCGTTATCATATTGAAAAATGATTTACAGAAAAGAACAGCTTGTCAATCTTGGGTAATTCTCCTTTCACAAGAATGATAATATTCTTTAGCATTAGTTCATCAATTTCAGAAGACAAGAATCCTCCCCACACCATTATTCTGTTCATTTCACAATTTAAGATATCAAAAATCTCTTTATATTGTATTCTGTTTCATTCCTATAATTCTGTTTTATTTATTTATTTTATTAAGTTGAGGACATTTCTTCTTCAGTGGTGTTTTCGGTTTAAACCATAAGTACTTTATTTCTCTTGGGTTCTGAAAATAGAAAAAATCCATTAAAAATCTCATATTTTACTTACTAAAGTCACATTGTAAAAAAGTAACAATAACAACCTCAGCTGATTATTTTGTTTTGTTTTTATTGTTGTTGCTTTTTTGTTTTTTCTCTCTCTATTTTATTCCCCACCAGTGTTCAACGTAAAACTAGACGACCTGTCAATCCATTGGATTCCCTTTGTAACACTGGTCCGTGATGATATTGATGATTCTATTTACGGAGGGACGGATTAGTATTTCCTAGATACCTAAATTATATCGAGAATATAGCTGATTAAATAATATAACATTCAGAGCGGACGAAGGTTCATTCAGTTGCAAAGTGGACTGGAAATTTCTTTATCTTTATTTTCTTTAAGTTAGAGCATTTTAAGCGTATTGCTGTAATGAATATTTCGCTATGATGTGTCATTTTTGTGGGTTATGATTGCCTGGTTTAGTTTGGTTTCTTTGTTAAATGGGATATCAACCTTTGTGGGTTATTTGATGCCGAGGTCAACGTTGTAGAAGAACAGCAGTGGTAGTATTTAACCTATAGATCAGTGGATAAGAGGGTTTATACTTTTACCAAGGGTATTAGTCCGAAAGTGACTGTGATTGCATAACTGGAGTTTGAACTCGCTACCTTTAAACTCACAGTCCAACACGTTATCTAGGACACTCTTTTATTTGGGAGATCTTACCCCTCTGCAGAGGTACAGTCGGTCTATTCTACAGCCCCAGCGGACTGGGCAATTACCAACTAACTTTTGTTTAATCATTCTACAAATATTTTCAATTAGATTTAAATCTGGACTTTGTCCAGGCCAGAACATCACTTGTAATGAGTTTTTAGAAAGTCCCTTTTCTTTGTCAATTAAACAGGATGATGAGGAGCGTTATCAGATTGAAAAATGATTTACAGAAAAGAACAGCTTGTCAATCTTGGGTAATTCTCCTTTCACAAGAATGATAATATTCTTTAGCGTTAGTTCTTTAACTCCAGAAGACAAGAATCCTCCCCACACCGTTATTCCACCATCTCCATGTTTTACCGTAGTTTTCACACATTCTAGCTATAATTATTCACCAGATTGCACGACTGGGGTTTGAACTCGCTTCCTTCGAAGTCAGAGTCCAACACGTTATCCATTACTTTTTCTAAATGATTAAAGAAGAGTATTTTGAAGAAAACGTTGCTTTTCTATATTATTAGATGATTTTATATAGATATGCACCGGGCTATTGACTTAATGAGTAGAGTGTGCGCCAATGGTCCGGGAGACCGGGGTTCAGTCTCAAGTCGAGTCATACCAAAGACTTAAAAGATAGTACTTGATGCCGCCTTGCTTAGCACTCAGCATCGTAAGGTAAGGATCAAGGGTAAAGTGGAGCAATCCATGGAATGGAGTAGCGCTCTCTCTTACACCTCAGTGTGAGAGCTATTGAAAAGGAAGTTTTCGGGTCACCCTCAACTACGGTGGCCAACTTTACTTACTATGTAGATATGCCGTTTGCAAGCAAAAGAACAGTCTTAATCCAATGATGATTGGGGTCTGACACCGTTTCCGTCCCAATGTATCATTACTATTAACTGAGAGTATGCCTGCAGTATCTTGTAAATATTTTATTTATCTTTAATACGACATTTTATTTAATCGGCTAAATGTTCGCTATTAAGGACATAACTATAAAATGCGATTTCAGAGTCCGTCATTCCTTCCTAAATGGAAGCATCAATATTATGACAAACCATAGTTACAACGAGAATCCAGTGAGTTCATAGGTCGTCTAGGAGTTTGGTAACAAATTCTACCAAATATCAGACCTGACCGATAAAATGAAACGCAGTTTCTTCCAGGCAGCGGTCGTATCGATACTGCTATATGGATGCACTACTTGGATGCTAACTAAACGGCTGAAGAAGCTAGACGGCAATTACTCAATAATGTTGCGAGCAATATTGAGCAAGTCCTGGCGACAACACCCCACAAGGCACTAACTATACGCCCACCTGCCTCCCATCACGAAAACTATACAAGTTAGACGAATCAGACACGCAGAACACTGCGGGAGAAACAAGGACGAACTCATCGGTGATGTACTCCTATGGACCCCCGCATATGGCCAAGCAAAAGCAGGACGACCGGCTCGAACATACATACAGCAGCTATGTGAGGATATGGGATGTAGCTCTGAAAACCGGCCAGAAGCGATGAATGATAGGGAGAAGTGGCGAGAGAGGGTCAGAGCTATCCGTGCTAACGGCACGACATGATGATGATGATGATGATGATGATGATGCATAAAGTTCTAATAGAAATGATATAATCCTGGTGTCTTCACTTCTAGAGAAAATTATTTTTTTAAAAAAGATTGTTTGAGATTTATAGGCGATATTACATATATACGAGGTCGTTCAAAAAGTTCTTACCTTCACCCAGATGGAGTCGGAAAGTCAGTAGCGTCCCCGAAATGTCAACCCTTTTCAGCTTGTGCTCTGGCGTCAACATTCTTAGGAACCATCTGACAGATAACTTACTCATTCCCAATATCTCAGTAAAAAATGTTCAGTTAAAGCTCTTCTTTCTAAATAAGGCTTTCAACCTTTTGAACAACTCTCACTTATATATATACGTATATATACGAGGATCATTAAATAATTTTCAGACTTTTTTCGTATGGGCACTTTTATTGATAGTACACACATGAAACTCTAGTCCCCTTCAAAGTAATCGCCTCCTGCTGCAATGCACTTGTTGTACCGTTCCAACAACTTCTCGAAGGCCCCATGGAAGTCCTCTTGAGTGAACGTGTCAATGACCTTTGTCACAGTCTCTTTCATCTCCTCAATTGTCTCATAACGACAGCTTCTGAGCTTAGGGAATAACCATAAGTCACAGGGAACAAGGTCT
>OY757909.1:22866984-22931984 GCA_963585895.1 Sepioteuthis lessoniana
TGTTGTTTTTGGTGTTGTTGTTTTTGGTGTTGTTGTTGTTGTTGTTGTTTTAAGATTGGCTGCAGGTTTTGTTGAAATTGTGTAAGTTACGGATCAACTCCACAAAAAAAAAGGACAAAAACCAATTCCAGAACACACATTTATTGTAATTTTTTTCCTTCGTAGAACAATTCCGGTGGTGTGTACTGTGTTACTCTTCGCTCTTCCGAAGATTTTGGTGCCGGTCAGTTTCGGTTGGGGTCAGTGTCTAGCGGCGAACTGCTAACTCTTTCTCGACTGCTACTCAATACTGCTAACAGAATTGCCACTGGACCTGACTTCTCCTGAGACTAATCATAGTGGACTGTGGACGAAGAAAGGACCTAAGCCCTGCCCGGTCCCACCCTGCCTGCCAACCCAGTCCTAGAGCAAAAAAAAACGGCCACTGCTTTAGTCGCTACTACTCTAACTCTTGACTGCTCCTTTGAATATTCTCATATTTACCCAACCCCTCCGCTCGAGCAGGATATGACACAAGGTCAATTTTTAAGCGGAGTTTAACAGGTTTGAATTCAGAGTTTTCCTTCTCCTAAACTAGTTGCCTCGCCAAAGCTGAAGAACCTAGTCTACCCTACTATTTACCCATAGCTGGAGGGAGAATAATTGGATTCATACCTTTCCCAAGGGTATTAGTGCTATATGAAATGCAATCATTCTCGTCCAGAATTTGAACTAAAGTCGCCGTGTCCATTTCCTACGACGATAACCATTACACACGGGGACTTCTCTGCCTTTGAATATATGAAGCCCCGACTTATAAAAAAGAAAACAGTCCGTCTCACGTGAACCTCCCAGAACAAAAGCACCTAAAAACTTGAGATCTTCATCTACTAACTTCCGATCGCACTAGCCGAAGACTTCGGTCAATAAAGAACATTATTAATAATGGCTCTTTCATCCCAATCGAGAAATCCTTCTCTTTCTATTTTATATAATATTATATAATATCTATTTTATAATTACCCTTTTGATACTGCTATGGACAAACATTTAACATTCATGTACATACATACATACATATACACCCCGGCACACCAATACAGATACGCTAACACTCACATGCATATACATACATATACGCTACGCATATACATACTTGCCCAGTCGGCTGGGGCTGTAGAATACACCGGCTGCTTCTCTGCGGAGAGTTAAGACCCCCTCAACGAGTGTCCAGGATATGACACGAAACAATCAGATGGTGAGGTTCCAGTAATGCTGGAGCTTTGGGAATGCAGAGTACACCTTCATTGCCATCGCTCCAAGATCCACTCTGGCCCGGAGTGGTAGCACCTAATAGGGTCCTATCTATGGGTCAAATAGAACTAAACTATGTACTTATGCTTAATTGAAGTGCTCGAAACAGAACTGTTTTGACATTTAAACTGCGTACTAATGCTAAACTGAATTGTTTAAAATGGAACTGCTTTGACGTTTTAACTGTGCGTAAACAAAATCTATACTTATACTAAACTGAATTGCTTGTATTAGAACGGTTTCACAAAACTGAATAGCTTGAAATAGAAATATTTTGACAATTAACCTGTGTACTTATGCTAAACTAATTTTTTTTAATAGAACTTTTTATTAGTATAAAAATGGATTTGGCATTAAATAATCTACAAAGGTTTATATGCCATAAAACCCAAACAAACAAACAATTATATACATACACATACTCAAATAGACACATTTGCATCTACACGCAGGTGCATTATTGCATTTAAATCTGTGCACCAAAGGACAGAAGTGTTTATACAGTTCCAATTAGGTTTTCATCATCATCGTCATCAAGTCGCGCTGACAGCACGGATTTCCCTGGCTCTCTCTCTCTCTCTCTCTCTCTCTCTCTCTCTCTCTCTCTCTCTCTCTCTCTCTCCATCCGTCCCTCTTCTAAACTGCATCCTGTGTCTGCACAGAGCTGATTTTAAAAAGTTCTTGCTGGTCGGCCAACAACGCCACGTCCATCTTTTGTGGTTCATAGAAGAACGTCGTTTATGAGTTCGTCCTAGCTTCTCTCGCAGTGCCCCACATATATTGTTCGTCTTACTTGGATGGTTTTTGTGATAAGAGGTAAGTGGCCATACAGCTGCTGGTTCGTAGAGTGTTGCTTCCAGGATTTATTCAAGATAGCTCGCAGCATTCTTGTGTAGTTCCCATCTAGCTTTTTCTACACGCGCTTTGTTAGCGTTTATGTAGTGCATCTGTACAGTAGAACTGACACAGCCACAGCTTGGAAGTAATCCTGTTTTATTTTGTTTTATATAAATCAGACTTTCATATGGTCGATAACCTATCGATAATAGTCCACGCCCTCGCTAGGTTTATATTAACATCAATTTCAGTAGATGAGACGCTGCTGCCGAGGTATGGAAACTTGTCTACTAATTTCAGATGCACGCTACTTTCGTTTAAAACATATGTACTCTGTTTTATTTTTGTTCACGTAGAGACCAATGCTTCCTGCTGCTTGCTCTATGTTATGCAGTAGGGATTCGTCTTAGGTTGGTGTATTTGCAAGAAGCGATAGATAATCTGCATAGTCTTTGTCTATTATAGTTTCTGCAGTATATCGTCTATTTCTTGTTTTTGTTTTTGTCTTTTGTTTGTTTGTTTTTAGCATAAAGACATTTTCTTTTAATAGATCTATCGATGTTCGAAGTACGTAATCTAGACTAATTATAAACAAACTTCTTTTTGTTCCGGTGCCTCCTGTTGTTGTCTAATACTTGTTTTTGTTGGGGGGTGCTTTTTTTTTTGTTCTTTTATACCCTTGAAATTTTCCGCTGCCTCCAAAGCGAAGTCTCAACCAATTTGGGTTGGTGTAGAATATAAGCACCAATAGTTTTACTTTGTTTTAGCTTATATAGTTCATTTGATCAACCACGAAGTTGGATAACGTCAAATCATGGAAAATATATGTCAGGCAATCATTATTATTAACTTGTGTCATTTGAATTGTTATCTCAACGACAGGGTGCAACTGCATGTATCGAAAATAATAAAAACTCTTTCGACGTCTCTCAGCTAGTTTGTAAATATCTATCTTTCTCAGTTAGTTCATTACCAATCTATCTGTCTGTCTTTCTTTCTCAGCTAGTTTATGATAATCTATCTAGTTAGCTATTATTTCGGTCTGTTCCTAGATATCGATTAGTTTCTTTATGAATATTTATCAATCAATCAATCTATATATATATATATATATATATATATTTTAGTCTATTCATAACTTAGTTGGGAGAGCATTAAACTGAAGATCTAAAGGTCCCTGTTTCAATCCTATATTTCAGCATCCGGTGGCTTGCACTAACAATTTGACCGGCCATTTGCATAATGGTTACAGTGTTCACCAATGACCCGAAAGACCGCGGTTCAATCTCTGGTCGAAAATTTGAAAATTAATTCTATTAAGTGTCGGTTGTATGTTTCTAATATGTAGTGCTTCGAGAATCTGTAGTTTTTGTTATTTTGATGTTCTAATATTGTTGTGCTGTCGGTGAGAATTTTCCGTAATTGTGTTGTTGGGCATGAATGTTTTTTAAATGCTGAGCTATTGAACTCAGCATTTAAAAAAAACATTCAAACCAGTGCTAATGTACTTAAATGTCTTTACCTACTGACACTAATTATAGAAACCCATTTAAAAGCAAACGCCATAATCTTCAACGGTAAAGACGCTCTTACATAGTAGTAATATGCTAAAACAAAAGTTACATCACTTTTGTAATAGATCCTTCCCTGCTGATGGCCCAAAGTCGGGCAGAAAGTACTAGGGATACATACAACTGTGGACAATGCATAAATCAATTCCCCCCGAATACGATGAAAGTAATACGGGAATTCGAACGGATCCAGAAGAAAATATGTAGACATAAAATGTCTATTATGTTTAATGAAATTTGTATTAACGAAGAAATGCTGCCAATATATATATATATATATATATATATATATATATATATCGCAGCTAGTTTATGACAATCTATCTGTCTGTTCCTATCTATCTATCTATCTATCTATCTATCTTAGTCAAACTGTTTATCTTTCTCACCAAGATTATGTCTCTATGTTAGTCTGTTCCTATTCCTATCCATCTATCTATCCATCTATGTTCATATATGCCAATCTATCTATCTATCTATCTATCTATCTATGCCATTCTATCTATCTATCTATCTATGTTCATATATGCCAATCAATCTATTCATTTATCTCAATATGTTCCTATCTATCTATCTATCTAATTTATAATTTTCTACCTATCTATTTCAGTCTGTTCACGTCTATTTTCTATCAATCGATCTGTCTGTATTTATCGATTACTTCTGACTATCTATCTATCAATCTATCTATCTATCTATTAATCTATCTATCTATCTATCTATCTATCTATTCTTATTTATCTATCAATCTATCTATCAGCTAGTTTATTACTACTATCTATTTCAGTTCGTTCACATCTATCATCTGTAGATCTGTTTATCTGCCAGTCTGTTTTTCTCAACTACTTTACGACTATCTATCTATCTATCTATCTATCTATTTAAGTGTCTCTTCGAGATTGTTCTAAGAGCTGTTTTCACTATAACATAACTTGCAGCAGTTTTCAGTGCTTCCCAGATTGTTTCTTTGCGTGAATGCTGTTTTCCATTTACTTTAACGTCTGTTTTGATGATTAACAGTGAGTTTTTATTAGATATATACCTGGATTGTCAAGATACGCAGCATTTATCTTACACCATCATCAACTTAGAAGAAATGTTTAATTATTCGTCTTCGATAAAACTCTAAAGAAACTTGACAAAAATATAAATGTAAATATAAATGTACAATGAAGCCGATTTCCTATCTTCTGAGTATAAAATAACTCTTAACGATTTGATATGCCAGTGGAATCAATCAATCAAATATTTTCTTGCTGATCAATCAACTTTCCTAGTTTAAAATTCTTTTATTTTATTTGTTGTTTTTTTTTTGTTTGTTTTTTTTCAAATCTCATTTTGTAACATTCTTAACTCATAAAACCAACAGTGATGTAGAAATAGGTATCTCAATGTTGGAATTCAGGCCGTATGAGTGTTTGTACTTCAGGGAAACGGCAAAAATACTGGCCACCCAAGCTTTAAGGGTTAAGACTGCTTTTTCTTGTTCTAGCCAAATGTTTTAGTCTCGTCCTTTTTTCTCTGAATCCTTTTTTTCCCTTTGTCTTTTTTGTTTCCCTTTGTCTTTTTTTTTTTTTTTCATTGATTTTGTCTTTTTTTCTCTTTGTCCATTTTTTTATCTATCTTTTTTTTCTTTCTCTTGGTCTTTTTCGTCTCTCTTTTTTCTCTTGTCTTTTCTTTTCTTTGTCTTTTTTGTTTCTTTCTCTTTTTTTCTCTCATTGTCTTGGTCTTTTTTTTTCTTTTTCTTCTGTTTTTTTTTTTTTTTCTCCTTTTTTCTCTTTGTCTTTTTTCTTTGTCTTTTCTCTTAGTCCTTTTTTTCTGTTTTTTGCTTTGGACTTTTTTCTCTTTATCTTTTTTCTTTTTGTCTCTTAGTCCTTTTTTTTTCTCTATTTACTTTTTGTTTTGGTCTTTTTTCTCTGTCTTTTGGTCTTTTTTTCTCTTTTTCCATTTTTTCTCTTTGTCGTTTTTTCTTTATCTTTTTTCTCTTTTTGTCTTTTTCTTTTTCTTTTTTGTTTTTGTCGTTGTCTTTTTATTTCTTTGTCTTTTTTACTTTTAGTCCTTTTTTCTGTTTATTTTTTTGTTTGGTCTTTTTTCTCTTTGTCTTTTTATCTTTTTTCTCTTTGTCTTTTTGTCTTTTTTCTCTTTGTCTTTTTTTCTTTGTCTTTTTTCTTTTTGTCTTATTTTTTTCTCTTTATCTTGTTTTTTTTCTCTTCGTCCTTTCTTTCCCTTTTTTTTAACTTTACAAAGACAAAGAGAAAAAAATTTCTCTTTATATTTTTTTCTCTTTGTCCTTTTTTTTCTTTGTCTTTTTTTCTCTTTGTCTTTTGTCTTTGTCTTTTTTCTTTTAGTCTTGGTCTTTTTTTTTCTTTGTCCATTTCTTCTCTCTTTGTTATGTTTTTTGTCTATTTTTCTCTTTGTCTTTTTTCTCTTTGTCTTTTTTCCTTTTCTTTTTTTCTTTTTGTCTTGGTCTCTTTTTTCTCTTTGTCCTTTTTTCTCTCTTTGTCTTGGTCTTTTTCTCTTTGTCTTTTTTTTTACTTTACAGAGACAAAGAGAAAAAATTTCTTTTTGTCTTTTGTTCTCTTGGTCCTATTTTTCTCCTTGTTTTCTGGTGTGTTTTTTCTTTCTTCGTTTTGTCTTTTTTTGCCATTTTCTCCCAGTCCTTTTCTCTCGCTTTGTCTTGGTCTTTTCTTTTTTTTTTCTTTTTCTCTTTTTTCTCTTTTTTTTTTTTTCCTTTTGTCTTTGTCTTTTTTATCTTTGTCCTTTTTTCCCGTTGTCTTTTTTTCTCATTGTCTTTTTTCTTTGTCTTTTTTTCTTTGTTTTCTCTTTGTCCTTTTTTCTCACTTTGTCTTGATCTTTTTTCTTTTTGTCCTTTTTTCTCTCTCTATCTTGGTCTTTTTTTTTCTTTTTTTTTTTTCTCTTTGTCTTTTTTCTCTTCGTCTTTTTTTTTTCTCGTTACCTTTTTTCTCTTTGTCCTTTTTTCTCTCTCTGTCTTGGTCTTTTTTTTTTTTCTCTTTGTCTTTTTTCTCTTCGTCTTTTTTTTTTTTTTTTCGTTGCCTTTTTTCTCTTTGTCCTTTGTGTCGAAATTTATCTAACAAGCAAGTTAAACAATTACTGATCACGCACGCTACCACGCATGCATGCAAGCACACACACACACACACACACATATATATAAACATGAACACATGTATGTGTTTACCCAGCCCCTCCGCACGAGGAGGATCCAATACCAGATCAGTTTTGAAGTTGAATTTAACAGGTTTGAATTCAGAGTTTTCCTTCTCCTAGACAAGTTGGCTTACCAAGACTAAAAGCCCAGTCTGCCCTAATAACTGGAGGGAAAGTAGTTGAATCATATCTTCCCAAAGAGTATTAGCACTATGTAAGATGCAAACGGCCTCGTCCAGGGTTTGAACTCGGATCGCCCTATCCATTTCCTACAACGAGCACCTCCATATATATATATATATATATATATATAAACACACAAAACGCACAAACTCACTAAATGTAGAACAAACACTAACAATCATACACACCCGTGCCTGTATATATACGCACACACACGTGGGGGGGGGTCTGAAAAGTCCGTAAGCTGATGACGTCATATCTGCGGTTTATGACTTTTTACGAATGAGATCCAAGCACTGCAACCCTAACGGAAGCAGTGTATTGATCGCAAAGAGGACTTTGTGGAAAAATAAACCTCATTTAATCACATTGCATGAGAGTATCTTGGCCAGTCTCTGAACTTTTCGGCCGATCCTCGACTATAGATGTTGAATAAATGCAGACAATATCTTATTTCTCTACTGAAATTATATCCTTCTTACGGTCCAAACCAGACTTTATATATAGGAAATGTTAAAAAATGATATACAAGTAACTATAAAAATTATATATTCATTTACAATCTAATCAACAACCTTCGAGTTCTCCAGACACCAAATAAGTCGCTGAAAGCATTTCTTTCAAAAACTAATAAAATTCGATGACAGTATCAAGATAAATATTCAAGCATAGAAGCAATAAAAGCTGCTGCCAATCATGTTAAGAGCCAAAACTGTAGAAACGTTTTAAAAAATCAGTGGATGAAAGATGAAATGTAGGTTATAATATTTCATGGAAACCATATTGATATGTAAGTTGGCCGACCATAATTGAGGGCGAACTGAAGTCTCTTTTTCAATAGCTACTACACTGAGGGCGCTACTCCTTTCCCTGGAAAATGATAAAATAAAAATAATAGAATAATAATAATAAAATAAACAATAAAAAATATGTACTGATAGGTGATCGACCATATTGAAATCTGATAGCACTGAGGAACAGGAAATCTTCCAAATAATATCTGTGTTAGTACTACTGTATCACCATACAACTTGGACTCTAACGAAACACTTGAAGAAAAGTTAAAAGAGACTTACACAAAGCTGATACGAGCTGTTTTAAACAAATTCTGGAATCAAGACCCAATAAGACAGAAGTTGTACGGCCATTTACCTCCCATCATACACACCATCCAAATAAAACAAACAAAACATACTGGAAGAACTGATAGGTGACGTTCTCCTGTGGATTCCTACACACGGAAACACCAGTTGATCGACCAGCAAAAACTTACATTAACCAGCTCTGTGCGTATACTGAAGGCTGTCTGGAGGACGTATCAAGAGTTATGGCCGATAGGAACAGATGGCAAGAGAGTGTCAAATAAATCTGTGCTATCGGCACGCCCTGACGATGATGATTGTGCATAAAATGCAATCATGCATAACAGACATAGCGAATTACAAAATTCTAGTGAAAAAATCTCCTATATCATAGGCGTTGACTTTTCAGAATTTGTAGCGGCTAAATTTAACATAAATTCAACGTTTCTGTATATAGAGGTGCCCGTGGTGGAATGGTTATCGTCGCAGGAAATGGACACGGCGACACGAGTTCAAATCCTGGACGAGTCTGATTGCATTTCACATAGCACTAATACCCTTGGGAAAGGCATGAATCCAATTATTCTCCCTCCAGCTATGGGGAAATAGTAGGGCAGACTAGGTTCTTCAGCCTTGGTGAGGCAACTAGTCTAGGAGAAGAAAAACTCTGAATTCAAATCTGTTAAACTCCGCTTAAAAAATTGACCTTGTGCCATATCCTGCCCGAGCAGAGGGTTTGGTAAATATGATAAATTCAACGTTTCTTCAACTTTTGATCAGTTTGTACGGACTGAAATAATTTATATAAGTAGTTTACATTGTATGTCAAAACACAATTTACACCGTATTTAGAACAAATTACGCAAAAACTAAGTAAATTGAAAATAAAGTCACATTAGGAGAAACAAAATTGTAAACAAACACATATTCCAGTGGATTTTTCTCTGTAACAGTTTGAAACACATTTAGTTTGTATAATCGATATAACTTACTTTTGGTCATCCTGTCTTGTTCAGTTCAGTCGATATCGCACTTGACTGATTAATTATTAGTTTTTATTTACAATTAAAAATCTATGCTGCACTTTATTTGTTTGCTCAATAAAACCATATATATATATACATATTTACCCAACCCCTCCGCTCAGGCAGGATATGGCACAAGGTCAATTTTTAAGCGAAGTTTAACAGGTTTGAATTCAGAGTTTTCCTTCTTCTAGACTAGTTGCCTCACCAAGGCTTAAGAACCTAGTCTGCCCTACTATTTACCCATAGGTGGAGGGAGAATAATTGGATTCATACCTTTCCCAAGGGTATTAGTGCTATGTGAAATGCAATCAGTTTCGTCCAGGATTTGAACTCGTGTCGCCGTGTCCATTTCCTACGACGATAACCATTACACTACGGGCACCACCACGGGGTTGGTATATATAAAGGACCCTCCCGTCAATATCGATGTATGAGAGCCCGACAGTTCAATTAAAGATCTGAACTGTTGGCCAACCTGCACGGATGATTTGTCTATTGTGGTAAAGGTTTGCATAAAACCGACCACACTTAGCGGATAATTTGATAAAATAACAGAATAGTACACCAATATACCACAGATTCTCCCAAAAAATATTATTTAGGTATTGAATTTTAAATTTTCCTTCTCCAACATACGTTACTTTAACAAAGATGTTACATCATAGATTTGCGAATTCTATTGTTGACATGAAGTGTAGGTTAGTTTGAATAAATCCTATCTATTAAACTTGGGTCACTCAGTTTGAATGATGGGTGATGACCCAGGAATCGTTTGAGGCCATGGCTTTTATTGAATTAAGAAACTGCGTGACCAGCCGTTTCTAAAAAGAGGAGAATAAGGTAGAATAGTTGGTGTGAAGTGCTCGAATAAAGCGGTTGGTTGTTCCACCGATGTTCATTAATTCTCCGTAGGCTAAAACGGGTCACTGAAGAAAAATATTATTTGCAGTATCCATGGCGTAATAGTTAATGTGCTGGACTGCAGCCTCGAAGTAAGCCGGTTCGAACTCCAGTCGTGCTATTATGTTCACTTTCGGAAATGTATGGAACCCATCATTTCCTCTGGTATGGGTTGAATAGCATCGTTGTTGTTCTTGTACGAGGATGACTTTTACATTAAATAACCCTCGAAGATTGATATGCCATTAAACAAAGAAACCAAAATCGAAATAGTGACCGAGTTGTTTGTCATCCCAACGCAAGCAAACCGAAAGTAGTTTGGGTCGTAGCAACGAAGAGAGACACGAACAAAAGAAAAAATGGTGGACGTCAGAACAGACACAGCGACAAAAGATCAAGTTAAGAAAATGGGCGCTGACTGACTACAGACTTAACGAAACTCAAAATGGAAACATAACGTAACGTATGGCGTATACCTGGAATAGGAATGCAACAAGGTTAAAGAGCCCATTTTGCCCTAGTATTCATCCATAGTTAGAGGGAGAAGAGAAGGATTCGTGCTTTTCCCAAGAGCATTAGTGTGAAGTAAAACGCAAACAGCCTCGTCCAGGGTTTTGAATCAGACTTATATATATTTGTATATATCGTCATAAAAAATTGGAACTGACGATTCGAGTTCAAATTTAGATCAAGGCTGTATCACATAACTTACATTCACTTAATACAAAATCTACACTCTAAAATAAAATTCAGCATACAATTGAATTCTAAAGAACTACCATTTTTAGACATCATTATTAAAAATTAAAATGGACAAATCATCAGATATTTACCACAAACCATCCCTTACATTACAGCATGCATGATCTGTACCACAACCACAAATAAAAACTTCTGACAAGTCTGCCTAGTACAATGACGCGTAACTCAGTTACGCGCCACAGGGGATATCCCACAACACTAATAAATAAGGGATTCGAATTAGCAGAAAAATACCATTAGAACAACGAACAAAAAAAACATAGCAACAAATGACCCTTAACATATGTCTCAATATACAACAAAAACAACCCAAAACTATTCACAGAAATAACAAACATAGAACAACTTAAAAACAATGATAGAATTAAAAACATATTAGACGCAACAAAAATCATCAAAAGCCAACGAGAACTAAAAAAATTTAAATTCACTCTACCTTTGTCTAAATTTGACGAGAACAAAGCACGTGAAGTTTCAAAATGGAAAAAATAAAAGAGATGAAGTATGTAATATAATCATAGAAGGAAAATCCTATACCTTCAAAAACCCAAAAACAACGTTCAGTATGAATAGAAATTTTAGCTACAATTGAAAAAATCAAATCATAAACTGCAACAAGATATGCATAGATTACACTCAGAGTCTCTTTACATAAAAACAACAAATTACCAGAAATTAGAAAACTTTATGTTGCAAAAAACTTTTTTGGATGTAACAAAGGGCACTTCAAAATAATACTAATATGTTTGACCGATGACTACTAATTGCTCCAAATAAAAGAAAGAACTTCATAGATAGATTTAAACCAATATTAAAGCGACCTTTATTTTAACACACACACACACACACACATATATATATATTATGCTAAATCTAAGGGGTCACCTTGCGTGGTGCAATGCTTAGCCAACTAAGATAGCAGACCATTGTGAGTTCGAGTCTCATTAGGTACCCAACGCATCTAGCCTTTTACAAAATTAAGGTAAGATTTGTAAATAAGTCCAAATACGATAAAACACAAAGTTATATATTTTGCCCTGTCGGTTTGGGTTGTTGATTACACTGACTGCATCTGTAGCAGAAAGAAACTTGGACTTTTGTTTGGCGCGTAATTTAATTTGACCGTTAAAGTCGCCGAACATTTTCACCCAATCAGGATGACCTGTCCTATTCAGCCCAAACCATATTTCCTAGCCGCATCAAAAATTGAAGAAAGCCCGCGAAACTCTCTCTCCCTCAGAAATCCTCAACGGGAACGGACGTCTTAACGTCTGTTCCTGAATAGCAGTAACAGCATCAACCATTATGAGGAGAGCCATCTAGTCTATGAACCCCTTGGGTCTATTCTTCTAGATCAAGGGATCCTAGTTAAAAACAAATTAGATGATACACTCTATCAACTTCCTACCTTCTTTCCTTACTACGAGACCTCGTAGCATACCAGTGTAAACCGCTTTACTTCTTGCTGCCATTAAAACCTTGATACAAAACCTAACGACGTCTTCGTTCTTCTCCACTACCTTTATTTTCCATCAACATTTAGCGAGGGGATAACAACCAACGAAATACCAACGCTACCAACGAAATACCAACGCAACCAACGTAATACCAATGCAATCAAAGTAATACCAATAAAACCAACTTAAACCTTAAACCAAAAACCCAATAATAATAATAATAATAATATCCACATCGCTATACATCTCCGCAGAGGGGTAAGACCCCCCTCCACCAACGAGCGTCCTGATATGACACCAAACAGTCTGATGGTGAGGTTTCAGTAATGCTGGAGCTTTGAAGAATGCGGGGTACCCTTTCATTGCCATCACTCCTAGGTCCACTCTGGCCCGGAGTGGTAACACTTGATAGGGTCCTATAGAAGAACTAAATTGCGTACTCATGCTAAACTGTTGTTTTTTTTTTTTTAAATAGAACTGTTTTGACATTTAAACTACGTACTTATGCTTAACTGAATTGTTTTAAATGGGCCTTTTTTGTATGCTAAACTAAATTGTTAAAATAGAACCGTTTTGATATTGAAACTTTACTTACGCTAAACTGAATTGTTTGAAATAGAACTATTTTGACAGTTAACTGTTTGTAAACAAAAACTAATACTAAACTGAATTGCTTGAATTAGAACTGTTTGACTAAACTGAATAACTCGAAATAGAAATGTTTTTAACTTAAGCTAAACTGAATTGTTTGAAATAGAACTGTTTATTTGTATAAAATTGATTTGGCATTAAATAACTTACAAAGGTTGATGTGCCATGAAACCCAAACAAACAAACTCTAAGTTATATACTCGAGTAACGTCTCTTTTTTTCTTTCTTTCTTTCTTTCTTTCTTTCTCGGTTTTTTTTTCTTTTTTGGATGCTATAGGTTTGCATAGTTAACATGGTATCAAGACTCTTCATATATTTTTATTATGTTGTCAGCAGGAGGGAAAGCAGAGTAGGGAATAGCGAAGGGGTGAGATTGTTGAGTAGACATAGGCAAATTGTTCGAGAACTTCAGGCAGTGGGGGATGAGGAGGCAGTAGCACCGAAAGAAGAAAAAAAAACAGGAAAGGGTTCTAAGCCTTTCATTCCTATTATCCTTGAATTGCATTACGTCAAAACAAATGGTGAGAATAGTCTCCAGGCTCTCCCAGAGAAATCAGAAAATAACCAGGTGTTAAGACAACCGAGAGGGAGAGAAAAGGGGCAGGAAGGATGGGTAGAGCGGGGAGAAGGAAAAGAGAGGGTACAAAGGGAGTTATGTTGAAAAATAAACCTCATTTGGTTGCATTTCATGAATGTGAGTATCCTGGTCAGTCTCAGAACTTTTCAGCCTACCCTTAAATATAAATGTTGGATAAATGCGTACAATTTCGCTGAAATTATAACCCCCCTTAAACTAGTAGACAAATTCACTTACGTAGGAAGCAGCGTCGAATCAACCGAAAAGGACATCGACACGAGGTTAACGAAAGCATGGACAGCTATCAATAGGCTATCGATGATATGGAAATCAGACCTAACCGATAAAATGAAACGCAGTTTCTTCCAGGCAGCGGTCACATCGATACTGCTATATGGATGCACTACATGGACTCTAACAAAACGGCTGGAGAAGAAGCTAGACGGCAATTACACAAGAATGCTGCGAGCAATCTTGAACAAGTCCTGGCGGCAACACCCCACAAGACACCAACTGTACGGCCACCTGCCTCCTGCCACGAAAACTATTCAAGTTAGACGAACCAGACATGCAGGACACTGCTGGAGAAGCAGGGACGAGCTCATAAGTTACATACTCTTATGGACCCCCACACATGGCCGTTCAAAAGCAGGACGATCAGCACGAACATACATTCAGCAACTATGTGAGGATACAGAATGTTGTCCTGAAGATCTGCCTGAGGCGATGAACGAAAGGGAAAAGTGGTGAGAGAGGGTCAGGGATATCCATGCTACCAGCATGACATGATGATGATGATATCCTTATTACCGTCCAAAAGTTGTTTTTTTTTACATATGAAATGTTAAAAAATAAATAAATACCAGTAACTAAAGAATGGGAAAACTGGGAGGAAGAGATTGGTTTGGTTTCTTTGTTTTAATGGCATATCAACCTTCGTGTGTTATTCAATGCCAGACCTACCCATGGAGAAGAGCAATAGTGATACTATTTAACCCATATCGATATTATTTAACCTATAGCTGGGAGAAATAACGGAATTCACCCTTTTTCCAAACGTACCAGCGCTACTGGAGTTCGAACTCGCTTAGAGCAATGTCAGATTTTAGCACGTTAGCACTACGCCAAAAAAAAGATGAGGTGGGAGAAGAAGAGTTGAATGAATTAAGTCAAAAAAGAAAAGAAAGAGCAAACGAGGAACATCATAAAAGAAATGTACAGGAGGAGATTTGGTGAAGTGAGAGGACACTGAAATGCAAGAATATGCATATAAAAGATAATACAAACCCATAATCTCTACATCCGAGCTAAATTGGCAAGTGGGATCACAACTAAATGAATTTCATGACATTTTTATGAGTTGGGTTATGTATCTGTTTACGTATTCTACCAAATTAAATCAAGTGCTGTAAACTACAACAGAGTCAGCTATTTATTCTCTCGTCTAGTATATTATTTTCGTATTAAAAAAATCACCGATAAAGCTGAGTTATGAATATTGGATTCTTGTAATGTTTCCCTTATTATTCTTCGGATTAACAGATTGAGCATTTACTGATATGTATGGAGGACCAAGGGAGTAAAATTTTCCCTTGCAATGTTTCGTATGACAAACGTTTCTTTCGCAAGTCCCATAATCTGGTTCAGTCGTGAAGGTGCTGTACATGTTGCGCGCCTTTGGTAAGAATAACCTGACGGAACCCATTCCTCACAAGGTCTACAACTGGTTTAAATTCAGTATTTCCCTTCTCCTAGTCTGGTTGCCATACTAAAACCCCAGTCAGCTCAGCTATTTACCCCTAACTTGAAGGAGAATAGTTGAATTCATAACTTTTCTAAAGGTATTAAGCGCTAAGTAAAATGCAAACACTCTCAACCAAGATTTGAAATTGGGTCGTCGAGTCAACTTTCAACGACGATAACAATAACATTACGAACGCCTCCGACTAGTATGGAAATTATCAACCGAACGACTGTATTTTTTCCTTTATGTAAAAAGAAATATCTCTTGTATCTAATCGCATAAAAGCCCCTATCATTTCAGTTACATTTGATACTACAGAATTATTTAGTTAGTTTAAGTGTTGGATATAGACTTGAAGACCCTTTTGACATCTGTCAATGCAACTGCGGAAGTCAGACACAGGAAACAAAAACAACAGGAAATGCACCTTGTACCTGAAGTAAACAAGATGCTGGTGTTCTTGCCGGAAATGCCTCGTAAATTGTGTGGGTGGCATGCTAGAAGGAAGCATGACCACGTGCATTGTGTAGGCGGCAGACTAGAAGTATGACCACGAGAATTTACGTAAGTTGCATGCTAGAAGGAGGTGTGACCGCGTACAACGTGTAAGTGGCAGACTGGAAGAGGTGTGACCGCGAGAATTCGCGTGGGCGTCTGGAATATTATATAACCAGGTAGATTTTGAACCGGAAGGAAGAAAAAAGGGATTCACTAAAGACTTGTCCCACGGCCACTATGAGTGCAGCTCAGCTTCTTCAACTCTCCATACTCTACTCGTCCGTACATTTTGGGTAATAAAAGGAGGGAAAAAGAAGCAGATATTTTTATACGTCAGTGTTCCCGTCTTTCTATGTTAAACAACATATATCCAAGTACTGGTAGACTGTCTGGATAAATGGCAACACTTCTGTAACCAAAAATAAAATTGCTTAAATCTATTTGAGGGTTGCACATATTTTGTGATTGCTCGAGCCATTGGCCTAATGAATAGAGTGTTCGTCCATGGTCCAGGAGACCAGGGTTCAATCCCAGGTCGAGTCATACCAAAGACTCAAATATGGTACTTGATGCCACCTTGCTTAACATTCAGAATTATAAGGTACAGATCAAGGGTTAAGTGGAGCAATCCAGGGAATGGAGTTGTGCCCTCTCCTACACCTCGATGTAGTAGCTCATAAAAAGGGAGCCTTCGGGTCACCCTCGACTACGGTCGCCAACATTACTTTTTTACTTATATATTCATATTTTTTGGTCACCAAGTTTCAATTCTATAGAATTCGATAATAATTAGTACCAAATAATTTCCGTTGTGATTGTATAATATTCCGTTAGAAATAATAAAATCATAGTTTAGAAAAAAAATAACTTTTTCACCTGAGGATCAGCGACGGGAAACTCACAGTGGTGAGATTTTTATTATGTTTGTTATATCCTCCTGTTTTATAGGGGAAATATTTTAATAGCCGTCTGTATTCTTGTACATAGAGCATTAAAACCTTTTTAGCATTAAATTTGACCAGTGAATATCTCGCTCTGTCTGTCTGTTTCTGTCTCGATAGATAGATAGATAGATAAAAACCAACTTTTGTAAATACTAATAACAGCCAACAATGAACAGCATGACAATGTCAACTTGATTGGCGGTAAGTCAGGATGTAACGAAATTATTTTTTCTCCAGTATGTAACAGGAAATGACGTCAAAACAAGAAACCATTTTCTCAGACGCGATGATATCCTCACTGATATTTTCTAGTATTCTATTCACCTTAGTGTTTATTTATTAACAGGAAAAGATGACTGCGATAACCTAGCAATAAGATCCTAGGACACGCGAATTAAGAGAGTAGTCAAAAAAGAAAGAAAGAAAAAAAGAAAGAAAGAAAGAAAGAAAAGCGAATGATTAATTGAATAGCAGAAAAGGAAAGAAAAGTTGTTTTTTTTTGTTTAATGGCATATCAACCTTCGTGCTTTATTTAATGCCCGAGCCATCCTTGTACAAGAATAGTAGTGGTATTATTTTACGTATACTTGGGGGGATAAGAGAGTTCAAATTTTTCTCAAGGGGCATTAGTCCAAAAGTGAACATAATAGCTCAACACGCTTATTAAGACGGCGGGGTTAGTCCTATGAGTTAGCCATTACGCCATAGAGACTCCCAACAAATCGAGAGAGAAAGAAAGAAAGAAATTCGTAAAGTAGTTAAGGAAAAGAGTCATAAAGAAGAGAAACATTCGCAAAATAGAGAGAGAGGGGGGTTCCTGTGGTGTAATGGTTATCGTCGTTGAAAATGGACACGGCGACACGAGTTCAAATCCTGGACGAGTCTGATTGCATTTCACATAGCACTAATACCCTTGGGAAAGGTATGAATCCAATTATTCTCCCTCCAGCTATGGATAAATAGTAGGACAGACTGGGTTCTTCAGCCTTGGTGAGGCAACTAATCTAGGAGAAGGAAAACTCTGAATTCAAACCTGTTAAACTCCGCTTAAAAATTGACCTTGTGTCCGAGCGGAGGGGTTGGTATAGATAGATAGATAGATAGAAACAAACAGACTGAGATAGATAGAGAAACTGACTGAAATAGATAGAAACTGACTGAAAAACATAGATAGATAGATAGATAGATAGATAGATAGATAGATGAAAAATTAACTAAGAAATTAAAACGGCGTGAAAGAAGGAATTATGGGGAAAGTTTGTTTTTTAATCAAGAGCGGTTTGTTGCCAGATAAAAGAAATATTTTGGTGGTTTTGGGATGAAGAAAAGCAAAAAAAAAATCCTAGGAATTTTTAAAAGGATAGAAGACAACGCGTGAATGAAAAAATAAAAATAAAACAGCCGACAAATAATAAAAGAAAGGTACAGAATATTGGCAATGTATAAAAATGGTGAAATAAGAAAGAAATGGCCCGAAGCAAGATGGCGGTTCTTACGAGTCCTGCTATTACGAGACCAGACGTATTCTCGAGTGGGTGGTAAGAAGATTACAAACAATTACTAATCCGCTGTAATCCGATTATAAGGTATGTCAATAATAAATTTTCAGTCTGAGTGTTTTGAAATCTCTTCGGTCATTTATTCTCACTTTTTTTTTTCATAAAACAGACAGGAATATATATTTCGAAATATGTACATTTTTGGATACATGATGTTTCAGAAAAAGTGAAATTATTTCGTAATCTAACTTGACCAATAGTCGTTCAAATGATCTCAAATTTTAACAGCATATGTAAAAACATCTCAGGATTCTATATTTACAGTTTTATTTTTTTTTTATTTTTTTTTTTCCAGGTATGGAAATGTCATTCACTGGAAAATAAAAGGCGTTTTATGATATTTCTACACATGCTGATAAAAATTAAGATCATTAGAATGAGAATCGGTCATATTATTAGATAATTTTTGACATCAATTTTTCTGAAACAGTCTGTATATCTCAAACGATATCATTTTTTAAACACCCAATATATATAGATGAGAGTCTCACAATTTGTTAGGTCATCGATTGATGCCAGCTAGGCGCCTCTGGTGGTGTAATGGTTAGCAAGCTCGCCTAGCAAACCAACACGAGTGAGTTCGAGTCTGTCCCTTTCATATGGCCTTGTGCTACATCTAAGCAAAAAGCTTTGTAAATTTCCATCGAGTGATGCCTCTCCAAATAACATGCGACACTTTGAACTGCGTTACATGGTACAAACAGCAAGTTTTGGTTTATTTAACGGGATATCAACAATATATGGGCTATTTAATGACGAAGTTTGATTCATTTGTAAATATTTGATTATTACCAGTGTCACATTGCAATCCTTTTTAAAATTATACTTTTTCCTTTTGTCCAGTTGGCTGGGGCTGTAGAATATACCGATGTAGATGGGTAAGACCCCACCCCAATAGATGTCCTGAATATAACATTAAATCATCTGGTGACGAGGTTCCAGCCTTGGAGATTTGGGGAATGTGGAGTACCCCGTCATGATCATTACTCCCAGATCCACTCTGACTTGGAGTGATTGCACCTGATAGGGCCCTATCTATTGGTCAAATAGAACAAACTGTGTGCAAACACATGACTGATGTTAAATTGTGACTGTTATATAGCAATACTTGAAACCATTTAACTGTTAGCAAAAAAGAGCTCAGGCTTATTTAAGAATAATATCTACAAAACGTATTTATGAATTATATATGGACTCTGTCTGACGAATGCAAAATGCATGAAACCCAGGGTCACAGATGCTACCAAGTAATATATATATATATATATATATATATATATATATAAAGAGGATTTAGCATTAAATAGCCAGCAATGGTTTATATGCCATAAAACCTAACCACACCAAATCTTATATATTGAATATATAAGTATAAAAAGGATTTGGCATTAAATAGCCAACAAGAGTTGATATACCATAAAACCTAACCAACACATTTTTTGTTGGTACAATGGATACTCTGGATTCAAACCTGTAAAACTCCGCTTTAAAATGTGACCTTGTGTCACATCCTGCTCATGTGGAGGGGTTGGGTCAATATATATAATCATTTGATTGCATAGAGTTATAAGATTTCAAGTATTCATATCTAATACAAATAATTCTCACACAGTTGTATGGTTTCAAGTATTCCTATCAAATACAAATAGTTTTCAAACAGTAATATAGTTTTTTCTTTAAAATTATGCTTTTTGTACATTGTTATATGATATCAAGTATTCTTATCTAATACAAATAATTTTCACACAGTTGTATGGTTTAAAACATTTCTGTCTATCATCAATAATTCGCATACAGTTATATACTTTCAAGTTATTAATAACTATAATCCTTAGGGTTCAATTCTTCCAAGCATTAATTATTCTATTTACTAATAATCATTTGTCGGTATACAGTCATATGATATCAAGTATTCTTATCTAATACAAATAATTTTCACACAGTTGTATGGTTTAAAACATTTCTGTCTATCATCAATAATTCGCATACAGTTATATACTTTCAAGTTATTAATAACTATAATCCTTAGGGTTCAATTCTTCCAAGCATTAATTATTCTATTTACTAATAATCATTTGTCGGTATTCAGTCATATGATATCAAGTATTCTTATCTAATACAAATAATTTTCACACAGTTGTATGGTTTAAAACATTTCTGTCTATCATCAATAATTCGCATACAGTTATATACTTTCAAGTTATTAATAACTATAATCCTTAGGGTTCAATTCTTCCAAGCATTAATTATTCTATTTACTAATAATCATTTGTCGGTATACAGTCATATGATATCAAGTATTCTTATCTAATACAGATAATTTTCAAACAAATCTATTTGACCCATAGATTGGACCTATCATAGGTACAACCAATTCGGTTCAGAATGGTCCAGGGAGTTGTGGCTCTAAAGCGGTACTTCATATTCGTTAGAGCTCCAGAACTGGAGTCTCACCACCGGGTGCATACCCAGAACACTCCCTTTAGGGGTTGGGGTTCTTATCGCTCTGTTAGGGATAGTCATCGAATTTTAGGCTCCACCGAAAGAGCGAACAGCAACAAAGAACAATCCCTGATTTGCCATATTATTGAACGATTGAAGGTTGCCTTTAAAAGGTTAAATATCTTCAACTACACTGCTGTTGACCCTTAACCATGGTAAGAATAGCGTTCACGCCTTTTCCCAAGACGTTCAGTGAATGTAAACTGCTTAAGTTTCGAGCTTAAACTCAGTTCACCGAATCCGATCTCCGGACTGTTAACCGTCAGGCTACGCACACACATGTTTATATGTCTTCGTGACCAAAGATTTATGAAGGTATTCTTCCCATAATGCATTTATGCTAGTGACTGATGAGATTTTCCACTGTAACTGAGAAATTACAATTGAAGCACTGCGATTTTTGCAACACTGTCTTTTTTCCTCCGCTTTGACTCTATTGCTGTTCTTGAAAAATCAAATAGCTCTGTGGATAATTTGCCACCATTGTATCTGTTGCATATTGATCCTTGACCGAGCCGTCAATCAGAGATTTCTCTGAATCGGGCGCACTTGCGAAAGCAGTCACGTGGTTGATCGGAAGTCGTTGGCGTTATGAAATGATATATGCAAATGCCTGCGTGAAGCGGTGGGATGAGTTGGAGTCAGTTGGAGTCAATGAGGGACTGAGTCAGACCCAGCTTACAGTCACTGAGAGCACGCCGCTGGGGGTCGTCGCCTCTCCCGCGGCGGCCTTCGGTTGAGTACCCCCGGCCAAGAACCAGAAGTGCTAAGTTGGGCCTTGAAAATAACACAGCGTGGTATGGTCAAAAGAAGAAGTTATGGGTCAATATAGCAATCTGTCTTTGTCTCCCTCTGTCCGTCTGTCTCTCACACCACTCCTTTCGAGAATAAAAGTGTGAGAATTATATTTTTATAAAAAAAAGTGTGATGGTCATTTTTCCGCCATGTATATTCCCTCATAATGAGTATATAACAGTTCCACTGTATTCCTATCTAATACAAAATCTTACGCAGTTATATGGTTTTCAAGTATTTCTATCCATATATAGAAAGAAAAGGGAAACAATTTGCCTTAATGGGAAGAAGTTAAAATGATAGGGAAAAAACACTGGAGAATTAAATGTCTTTAAGAAGCAGTGTATATGTTGGGCTACAGTGACCTGTTGAGCAGATCAATTATAGAGATGAATATTTTATGGGAGCCAATAATTAAAAAGGCTCGATAAAAAATGCAATATGAGCTAAGGTAAAAAAAATCAAGATTACAGGAGTGAGTACAGGGTGGAACGATAAAATTGTCGCCCTCGAAAAGACGACATGATTCCATTTCCGTTTAATGAAAACCGGTTTTCTTTTTTTGTTGCAGACCATCTACTAGTTGACCAGTTGTGTACAAATCCCAAGAGTGATAGGAGTCTTCTATTATGTCTGAAAGTGACACAATGTTCAACGAGCGAGATCAGAGATGCGCCGCTGTACATCTCATGCCACTACCGATCCAAGTTATGATATGACCATTGCTAGCACCCTCAAAATGCAAATCCGGACGGTTCAACGCTTGAGGGCACAGCTCAACGCATCGGACGACCCTTTGGAGGTGGTGGAGCGGAAGCCCAAGGCTGAGGACACCGCTAGGAAGACCCGGACCAAAGAGTTCATCGAAAAGGTCCTGGCAATCATTGATGAAACTCCCCAGCGGTGTGGTGATCCCCTTGTGCAATCAGGTGGCCGGTAGCAGACCCTGGGTGTGGCAGCAGGACTCAGCGCCGGCCCACAAGTCCAAAGAGACCCAGGCTTGGCTTCAGAAGGAGTGCTACGACTTTCTACCCTTCTCTCACTGCCCCCCTCCTCCCCCGACCTGAACCCGCTGGACTTCTTCGTTTGGTCATACGTCGAGAACATCACCAACATTACCTCCCACAACACCAAAGCCAGCCTGATCGCCACCATCCGCCGAGTATTCGCCGAGCTCCCGCCGGCACTTGTGGAAAAGGCATGCTCCCAGTCCCGGATCCGTATCGAGGCGGTGATTGAGGCTGAAGGCAGCTACATTGAATAGATGTCAGCTCTACTACATAATCAAGTTACGGGAATTGATTTTTTCAATAAAAGTTTTAAAATAAAGCTGTTGTGTTGTTTTCTTTAGGACGACAATTTTATCGTTCCACCCTGTAGATGTCAACTCTACTACATAATCAAGTTACGTGAATTGATTTTTTCAATAAAAGTTTTAAAATAAAGCTGTTGTGTTGTTTTCTTTAGGACGACAATTTTATCGTTCCACCCTGTAGATGTCAACTCTACTACATAATCAAGTTACGTGAATTGATTTTTTCAATAAAAGTTTTAAAATAAAGCTGTTGTGTTGTTTTCTTTAGGACGACAATTTTATCGTTCCACCCTGTAGATGTCAACTCTACTACATAATCAAGATACGTGAATTGATTTTTTCGATAAAAGTTTTAAAATAAAGCTGTTGTGTTGTTTTCTTTAGGACGACAATTTTATCGTTCCACCCTGTAGATGTCAACTCTACTACATAATCAAGTTACGTGAATTGATTTTTTCAATAAAAGTTTTAAAATAAAGCTGTTGTGTTGTTTTCTTTAGGACGACAATTTTATCGTTCCACCCTGTAGATGTCAGCTCTACTACATAATCAAGTTACGTGAATTGATTTTTTCAATAAAAGTTTTAAAATAAAGCTGTTGTGTTGTTTTCTTTAGGACGACAATTTTATCGTTCCACCCTGTAGATGTCAGCTCTACTACATAATCAAGTTACGTGAATTGATTTTTTCAATAAAAGTTTTAAAATAAAGCTGTTGTGTTGTTTTCTTTAGTACGACAATTTTATCGTTCCACCCTGTAGATGTCAGCTCTACTACATAATCAAGTTACGTGAATTGATTTTTTCAATAAAAGTTTTAAAATAAAGCTGTTGTGTTGTTTTCTTTAGGACGACAATTTTATCGTTCCACCCTGTAGATGTCAGCTCTACTACATAATCAAGTTACGTGAATTGATTTTTTCAATAAAAGTTTTAAAATAAAGCTGTTGTGTTGTTTTCTTTAGGACGACAATTTTATCGTTCCACCCTGTAGATGTCAGCTCTACTACATAATCAAGTTACGTGAATTGATTTTTTCAATAAAAGTTTTAAAATAAAGCTGTTGTGTTGTTTTCTTTAGGACCACAATTTTATCGTTCCACCCTGTAGATGTCAGCTCTACTACATAATCAAGTTACGTGAATTGATTTTTTCAATAAAAGTTTTAAAATAAAGCTGTAGTGTTGTTTTCTTTAGGACGACAATTTTATCGTTCCACCCTGTAGATGTCAGCTCTACTACATAATCAAGTTACGTGAATTGATTTTTTCAATAAAAGTTTTAAAATAAAGCTGTTGTGTTGTTTTCTTTAGGACCACAATTTTATCGTTCCACCCTGTAGATGTCAGCTCTACTACATAATCAAGTTACGTGAATTGATTTTTTCAATAAAAGTTTTAAAATAAAGCTGTAGTGTTGTTTTCTTTAGGACCACAATTTTATCGTTCCACCCTGTAGATGTCAGCTCTACTACATAATCAAGTTACGTGAATTGATTATTTCAATAAAAGTTTTAAAATAAAGCTGTTGTGTTGTTTTCTTTAGGACGACAATTTTATCGTTCCACCCTGTAGATGTCAGCTCTACTACATAATCAAGTTACGTGAATTGATTATTTCAATAAAAGTTTTAAAATAAAGCTGTTGTGTTGTTTTCTTTAGGACGACAATTTTATTGTTCCACCCTGTAGTATCTCACGAGTTAATGGAGACACTAGATTTATAAAATAAAACTAAAGTCGGCGACCTTTGTCGAGGGTGACCCCAAGGTTCCCTTTTCAATAGCTACTACACCGAGGTGTAGAGGAGGACGCTACTCCATACCCTGGATTGCTCTACTTTACCCTTGATCTGTACCTTATAATGCTGAGTGTTAAGCAAGGTCGCACCAAGTACCATTTTTTGAGTCTTCGGTATGACTCGACCTGGAAGTAAACCCCGTTCTCCCGGACCATTGGCGAACACTCTACTCATTAGACCAATGGCTCGGTTCACTTGAAATTGTCCAGTAGGACCAATGGCACAACGGAGGGGAGCGTTTGGTTGAGAAGGGCTTCTGAAGGAAATCATCTGGAGATTGTAGGTTCAATTCTATCTACAGGTAAAAAAATGAATAAATGATAATTAGATTTGTAAATAGTATTAACATTTGTATTCAGTAACAGAAATAGAACAATCTACTACTCCCTACTCGACCTTTGTCGAGGGTGACCCCAAGGTTCCCTTTTCAATAGCTACTACACCGAGGTGTAGGGGAGGACGCTACTCCATACCCTGGATTGCTCTACTTTACCCTTGAAATCATCTGGAGATTGTAGGTTCAATTCTATCTACAGGTAAAAAAATGAATAAATGATAATTAGATTTGTAAATAGTATTAACATTTGTATTCAGTAACGGAAATAGAACAATCTACTACTCCCTGTGGTCAGTTCGAAGTTCTGTATGGGCTCCTATGTTAGACATAAAGCACCTCAATAAGACCGAAAGACAGATTAGCCTTAACTCTATGAAGACAATTGTCCTAATACTTTAAGTGATTAAAATGATTGAGCTTTATTTCAGAAATATAGGCCAGTAATATTCTTATCCAATACTAAAATCTTTCAAACACATCTATTTGACCCATGAAAGGGACCTCAACAGTTACTATCACTAAAAGCCAGAGTCGAAGAGACTTTTTTGAAGGAAACAAGTCTCATTAAGCTGTAGATAAAGCAAAGATCAAGTTTTTGAAATAATTTGTTTCTTTAGATGCATAATATTGGAATTGTGTTTAAGTGTAGTGAAGAATCGGCGGCCGTAATGCTGGCTTGTGAAGAGGATATCTCTGATATCAGCTGAGCTGACTGGCATTGGTTAAGTGATTGGTTGATTTTAACAGCATGTCAACCCGCCCAGGATTATTTCATGCATAAGGTTATGGAACTGCGTACGTTTATAGTGACATTTTTATGTTGTTGTTTCTTAAGGGTTTTTGGCAGATGGTGATATGTTATCAAGTATTTCTATCTAATACAAACAATTTGCAAACAGATCAATTGGACCCATAAATGAGACCCTAATAGTTACTACCGCTCCGGGACAGAGTAGACTTCGGAATAATGACAATGGAGGAGTACTTAAATCTCCACAGATCTCCAGAATCAGAGTCTCAACATCAGATGCAGTTACGTGTTATAGCCAGGAAAGTACCTTTTTATGAGGGATTCTTACCCTTCTGCAGAGGGATACCATCAGCTTATTCTAAGCCTCTCCGACAGAGTGATAGCATTGGCTGAGTTTTGGCACACGACACAATCGATCAAAGTTATATAAGCTTCTTTTTCTTTTTTTTTCTTTTTTTTTTTTCTTTTTTTCTTTTTGCCATCTCCACTTTGTCTTCTAAAAGAAACAAATGCAATCTTTTCGATAAGATAATCCGTATGCACTTAACCATAATCCAAACTTGGCCAGCCTGCTTTCTGACGCGCTTAAAGAAACCCATGCTACCTGATACTTGAGACCTGATACCCGAACGAAACATTGCAAATCTGCTAACGACAGATAAGAATCTTGTTACTCTAAGATATTTGAAACTTTAGGGGATAACCTGTCTGTTCACCGGGTCCTTTGGCAACATGCAGATGGTACATGAATTATTTTTATTGGAATGAAATTGAACTTGATACTCGAGGGGTACATTCCACCTACTATAGGTGAGGGGCAAAAGATTTTAATAACATATTAACATATATCTGATACAACATTGAGATATATACATACAGTGTCACCCACAAATAAATACACCATAAACGGTATTGTATAAGAAGTTATTTTTTCTAAACCATAGATACCAGAATTTTATTATTTCTCGTAAAATATTATTCAGTCAAAACGAATATTATTAGGTATTGTGCGTTACCAAATTCTACAATATTGAAACCCTGTTATACAAAACAGAAATAGAAATGTTGCAATTTTATTTTCGCGGAAGAATTTGAATGCGGTTGGTTGGTTGGTTGGTTCTTCAGCATGCCAACCCTTTTTGGGTTGTTTAATGTCAAAGTTAGACCCCATATACATATTATATATTGGTTAATATTGTCATCGTCCTTCTTTAAAATGCTGCAATTTAATTTTCTGTTTGCATATGAAATTGTAAATAGAGTGTACCTCTCCTTATCTTTTTCATTAAGCAAGCAAAATGGCTGTCAAAAGTGATTTTTCAGTGAGTGGGTTAAAAAATTTCTGTTCATTATATATTTTTGTACCATTGGCCTAATCAGTAGAGTGTTAGGGAGACCGGGATTCAAGTCATAGCAAAGACTACAAAAATGGTACTTGATGCCGCCTTGCTAAGCACTCAGTATTATAAGGAGAGGATCAAGGGTTAAGTGGAGCAATCCTAGGAGTGGAGTAGCTCCCTCCCCTACACCTCGGTGTAGTAGCTATTAAAAAGAGAGCCTTCGAGTCACTTTCGACTAAGGTCGCCAACTTTACTTACTTTTTATATATTTTATCGTGGGTTTCTTATGGATTACTTTATTGTTTCCTGTCATTTTTTGAGGTTATTTAGTCAACGATTGGTTAGTATGATTGGTTCTTGAAAAATATCGTTTAAATTGGGGTTTAATATCAAAATGTTCCAACGGTTCTTTATTATTTGAGTGAGTGGTGAAAGAGCGTGGTTAAATGTTGTTACAAGGGAAATGCAATTCCATCTCTCTTTTGGGGGGTCCTCGTGGTGTAATGGTTAAAGCGATGGACTGCGGAATCGTAGTAAGCGAGTTCGTACTCCAGTCGCACTATTACGTTCACTTTCGGACAAATACCCTTGGGAAAGGTATGAACCCCCTTATCCTCCCAGCTACGGGTTAAATAGTACCATTAGTGTTCTCCTTCTAAGAGAATGGGTTTGGCATTAAATAACCTACTAAGGTTGATATGCTATTAAACAAAGAAACCAAATCTCTCTTGGTTTTAATTTTAAAGTATCCTGTCTATGAACAGAAATGGCTTTGTTTATCTGGTTTCCAATTAATGCATGTGAATATCAGTATGCTAAGAACTGTTGTTTAAGTTTATTGCTTTGGTTTTTCAGTTCGTTATAATCAGCGAAGATTCTTCATAGTCTAAATGCTTACGAGTAGTGAAGCCTTTCTTTTGTAGTGTTTGGGGTGAGATGATTTGGTATAGATATAGCAGTGTGTCTTTGTGGCTTTTGTGTTTAATGTTGTTTGTAGTTGTTCGTTCTTGGCAGTCTATACAAGAGTATTTGAAAATACGACTGATTGTTTTGATTGTTCGTGGTCAAATTTGATAGAATCGTGCACCATACTGAAGTTAGTTTATATATATATATATATATATATATATATATATATATATATATATATATATAAGGAACAGACTCAGTGGACGCTATCATGTTGAAAATGGTGTCGTGTACTTTCCACTGACATCGGAGTTTAACCCCGAATTAAAACCAGGAATCTAAATCATAATGTTAAATTCTTCCAATTCCAATAAAGAAAACCGCTGGACCATATTTTAAATAAATATCTGAGACCATCACTTTTAATAAGTACCGCAGGACCATCAGTTTAAGTAATAACCACGATGACATATTTTAAAATATTACAGTGTAACTTTTTTAATGTTACTGTAGGACTTACCAAAAATAATGGTCCCTGGTACACATTTTACCGCGAATGACAATGAAAAACAGTGGCTCTCTCTCTCTCTCTCTCTCTCTCTCTCTCTCTCTCTCTCTCTCTCTCTCTCTCTCCGAATTCAATGGTTGTGAGTCCATACAAGAAATAGGCGCCAAGATTTGTCCTGAGAAACGGTGTACAATAATTACTTTTATCCTGAAAGACTGCGAGCAACATACGGAACTACTGGACAGCTGTTTCGACCTTATTAGGTCTTATCATCTGTGTATATCGTGATCTCCCCCATCGGAAATCGAACAAGCGACCACAGAATGCACAACCGAAACTCTACCACTGAGCTACTGGTCTACATCGCACAGAAGCGATGTTAATTAACTAATCATTGTAAATCCACGACTAATTAACCTGATGTTTCTTGTAGTTACGTCCGTACTCTTACAGGGGACACGGTCACCCCCGCCTATTTACCATGACTTGTTAATTTGGCATCGCTTGTGTGCGATGTAGACAGCAGCTCCGTGGTAGAGTTTCGGCTCTGCATTCTGTGGTCGCTGGTTCGCTTTCCAATGAGGAAGATCACAGTATACACTGCTGGTGAGACCTAATAAGGTCAAAACAGCTTTCTAGAGGTTTCGTATGTCACAGGCAGTGTTTGCTGGATTTTCTTGGCATGGTAATTCAATTCATGGTATAATTCCTCAACTTTGAAAAAAAATGTACATTTATCCTGAAAGTAACCGAAATTAACCACCATCTTGAAGAAGAATATTTTGATCGACAAAATAGTATGCTCAACAGATATTTGCAGCAAATTGTATTAGTATTACTTGACAGGTTAAGAGATTGAATTTCAAAAAGATCATCATATTACGTAACAAGGTATTAATGTAATCATAGATCATTCTTGTTGAGGCTCTCGGGACCTCCATTCTTAAAAGATACTCTCTTGACAAGTACCATGGGACCATTATTATCAGTCAAGATGCTAAAAACTATAGCTGATGAGAAGGCATTTTTTACGTGCTTTAATTAAGCAAAACGAATTGCGTTTCTGTCGTGCAACATTTTAGAACACATTTCTAGATATAAACGCCGACGACAAAATTTGTCTATTATTGATACTAGAAATTTGAAACTGGATTTTGGTTATAAAGGTAAAAGTGTCAGAAAAACAGCAGGGGCACGTTCGTGCTACTTACATATGTGGATCGTTCAAAAACGTTCTAAACCTCAGCCAGAAAATAGAGCAATAGCAGAACATTTTTGTTATGGCAACATACTACAACTTCTTATAAAACTAGAAAAAACTATTCAGATTTTTCTAGTTTCAAAAAAGTTCTAAGCCTCAATCAGAAAAAAGAGCTATAACTAAATATTTTTGTTACGGCAACATATTACCACTTATGAAACTAGAAAAATCTGACTTAGTTTTTTATCGAGTTTTATAAGCTGTGGTAGTGTGTTGCCACAACAGAAATGTTTGGCTATAGTTCTTCTTTCTGAATGAAGCTACGAATGTTTTTGAACGACCCTCATTTATTTTGGTTTCTTTGTTTAATGGCATATCAACCTTCGTGGGTTATTTAATGCCAAATCTATCCTTGTGGAAGAACATCGGTGCAACTTTTTAACCCATAGCTGGGGGGATAAGGGGGTCCATAACTATCCCAAGGGTATTAGTTCAAAAGTAAATGAAACAGCACAAATGGATTTCGAACTCGGTAACTGCAATATCGCAGTCCAGCACTTTAATCACTACGCCACAGGGACTAAGTAATCCAATCATATAATGAGGCTCCTGCTTTGGTGCTTTGAGGAATGGGTAGTGTCCTTCGATTACCATTACTCCCAGGTCCACTCTGACCTGGGATAGTAGTACCTGTTAGGATCCCATCTGTAGGTCAAACAGAACTATTTTATCATTTACTATACTAGCAACAATTTAACAGTGTGCAAGCAAATAATTAATATCAAATTGAATTATTAGTATTAGATGACATACTTGAAACCATTTAAGTGTGCAAAAATGAATAATGAAAATTGATTAGAATTATTAGTGTTAGATATCAATACTTGAAAGAATTTAACAGTGTGTAAACAAATGAGCTGTAGCACGTTTTGAAATAATGATAGCTACATACAATTTGCTTAAAAATCATGTGTGTGTGTGTGTGTGTAAACAGGATTTGGCATTGAATAAGCCACAAGAGTTGATATTATTGGATATTGACTAGAAGACTTCCTTTAACATGTGACGTAAATTGCGTGGATGGCATTCTAGAAAGAAGTTGGACACTGGGAACTGGAAATGTACCTGATACCTAAAGTAAAAAAGGATGCAGGTGTTTCGGCGGAAATGCCTCGTTAATTTGCGTGAGTGGCATGCTAGAAGGAAGCGTGATCACGTGCATTATATAGGTGACAGGCTGAAGATGTGACCACGAGAATTTGTGTGTATGGCATGCAAGGAGGCATGTCCACGTGCAAAGTGTAAACGGCATGGGAGATGTGACCGCAATTATTCGCGTGGGCGTCCGGAATATTATATAACCAGGTAGATTTCTACCCAAAAAGGAGAACGAAAAGACCTGTACCTTCGGCCTCGGTGTGTATGCTGCTCAACCGTCTTCGAATCTCTCTCTCTCTCTCTCTCTCGAATCTCTCTCTCTCTCTCTCTCTCTCGCTTACTCTACCCACCCGTACATTTTGGGTCGTAAAAGGAAAAGAAAAGAAGCGGATTATATTCTTATATATCAGCGTTATTGTCTTTCTCTGCTATACTACAATAAAATAGGGGGTGTCCTCGTGGGGTAAGGATTAAAGTGATGGACTGCGGGATCGTAGTAACCGAGTTCGTACTCCAGTCGCGCCCTTACGTTCACTTTCGAGCAAATACCATTGGGAAAGGTAGGAACCCCATTATCCTCCCAGCTACGGGTTCAATAGTACAACTACTGTTCTTCTAGGAGAATGGCTTTGGCATTAATTAACCTACAAAGGTTGATATGCCATTAAACAAAGAAACCAAACCAACAATAAAATGGAACCAAACTTAAACACTCTTTTTTAATACATCTTTGAATGTCCTGAGAAGGACACAAAACTTCATCAGTTGTGAGACCCCAGTTCTGGTTACCTAGTGAGTGTATTTATAATATAATGGCCGAGGGATTTCGTTTTATGCCTTTGGGTTTAGTTTGGCTGAGAACCTTTCGGCTCAGCACATGAGTTAGTTAGGTGCAAACTTGAGTGCACGTATTAACGCGCGCGCGGGGAGGATGTGTCATTCATAGATGTCAAAATAAAAATCCGATAGAAAGGTTGACCAGCGGATGTGAATTACGTCATGCACTGGAAGCGCGGGCGCGGAGGATTTGGGGGATTTTGAAAAAGTCAGTTAGTTGAGTTGAGTCCTGCCTCGGGAGAAGACGGTTGGCTTTCGCTTGCTCGCCGAAGCCAGGCTAGTGGCCTTTGTGGCGGGTGCCACACGTGTTGGCGGTCGGGGGCAAATTAAAAAGCCAGAATAGAAAGAATGTGTATCCCTCTCCTTATGTCGAAGAACCTTTAAACTGAAAGGTAATAAAAAGTTTCGTACCTGAACAAAGAAGTCGTAAGTGTTTTTCGTGTTTCGAGATTCCTATGTTCTATGTATAAATGTTATGAACATTCTATGTACATTTCGCGTAGCCATATCGTGGCTATGTAACATATTGTCATTCCTTTGTTTTTATTCCTCTAAGGTTCACTCTGACTCGGAAAGGTAGTAACTGTCCCATCTATGGGCTAAATAGATCCGTTTGACAATTATTTGTATGAGATAGGAATATTTGATATCATAAGATGAAAAATTATAAGAATGAATAAAAAAAATTATGAAATTAAAAATATAAATAGTTATTATAATCAAACATTTATAAATAAATCCAGTGTCGGGATTAAATAAACCATGAATAAACTATAATTAACAAAACTTATAAATTTCTGAGATGAAGCTTCGTAATTATAATTATTTAGAATATTCGGACTATTGACCTCATCTTTATTGTTATAATCACAAAGCTTTTTTTTTTTCCTCTATGGTCCGCCGAGACGGCAAAGTCTCCTATTCAGCAAGTTGTCTTTTTTTTTCTCCTTTTTTTATGTTTGTTAATTATCCCTCAGTCTGGTCTTCTGGCTAGGATTTGGTAATCTATTTGTACCTCAAAATCCTTGAGAATTTCCTGTGTCTCCTTTTCTGAGACAGATTCTGGCTTGTGCATAGACCATTTATCAGCATGGTCTAATCTTAATCTCATGCACAATTCCCAGTGGATCACTTTTCCTACCCAGTCATACATGCTCTTGTATTCCTTTTGTGTCTCTTAGCTACATTCGCTTTTTATGTGATTAACTGGTTCATTTTTAGGTCATCATCATCATTAAAGTTTGCTGACCGCAAAGATTCGTTTGACTCACTTTTGACATCCGTCCCTTTCGGCCAGCAATCTTGGAAAGTCCTCTAAACAGCATCCTGAGATGAATGTAAGAATTTGCTCGTTGTAGTGTGTCCGTGTGTAGGAGTCCATCACAGAACGACTCTTATGAATTTGTCCTTACTTCTCCCGTAGTGCCCAGCATGTCTTACTTGGATTGTTTGTGAGAAGGGAGGTAAATGGCAGTACAGCTGCTATTTTGTAGGGGGTTGTGGCATAAATAATAGCCGCACAGGTTCTAAGGGTTAAACTCAGAAAGAGAGTAGTGAAAAGAGAGAGAAAAGGGAGAGATGGCTGGCAAACCTGAAAAGTTTGTGAGTGAATTTTTATTTTATTTTATCGTTCTTTTCTGTTTTATATGAGAAAATGAAATACGAGATAAGTCCTTTGATTTGTCAGCCAGAAAGAATATAAAATTGTTGAGTTTGAATCGTTTAATACTTTTTATTTAATGATTTCCAGAGGCTAATTTCGAGAGTTCATTCCATAAATTATCAGTTGTAAGATATATCTGCTAACAAGTGTCCGTGAGGAATATGTGCGTATGCCTTTTAAATGATATCCGGTGATTGTAATCGACCCAAATATCATGGCGACGAGTTTAACAAAAAATAGTTGGTTAAATGTTTGTATGATTGTTATATAATTTAGATAATCATCAAGCTCCGGTCAAACCAAGTAATTTTTTTTTTTTTGTTATATAAGACTCTTTTTTGGGGGGCGGTGGGGTGGATAGAATTTAACATTTGTACGTATGTTGTCAAAAGAAAGAAAGAAAGAAAGAAAGAAAGAAAGAAAGAAAGAAAGAACTAGACTCAGGAACAAAATAAGAAAAAAATTCAAGAAAATAAGACAAAGAAACAAGAAAAGCAAAGAAAGAAAGAAAGAAAGAAAGAAAGAAAGAAAGAAAGAAAGAAAGAAAGAAAGAAGAGAGAGAACTGGACAAAGACAAAATAGAAAACAAAGAAGAATCAACTGAGCAAAGAAAGAAAGAAAGAACTAGACAAAGGAAAAAAACAAAAGAAAAAATTCAAGAAAGAAAATTAGACGAAGAAGCAAGAAAAGCAAAGAAAGAAAGAAAGAAAGAAAGAAAGAAAGAAAGAAAGAAAGAAAGAAGAGAGAGAACTGGACAAAGACAAAATAGAAAACAAAGAAGAATGAACTGAACAAAGAAAGAAAGAAAGAAAGAAAGAAAGAAAGAAAGAAAGAAAGAAAGAAAGAAACAAAAGAAAAAATTCAAGAAAGAAAATTAGGCGAAGAAGCAAGAAAGAAAGAAAGAAAGAAAGAAAGAAAGAAAGAAAGAAAGAAAGAACTAGACAAAGGAAAAAAACAAAAGAAAAAATTTCAAGAAGGAAAATTAGGCGAAGAAATAAGAAAAGCAAAAGAAGAAAGTAAGTACAAAAGAAAAAAAGAAGAGAGAGAGCACTAGACGAAGACAAAATAGAAAACAAACTGAGCAAAGAAAGAAAGAAAGAAAGAAAGAAAACAGCACAAACGAATAACAAAAAGCAAAGAAAGAAGATGAAAGCAAACATTATAGTGAAAGTTACTTAACATGAAAATATGTTTTAAATAAGAAAAAATAAAGTTAAAAGATTCAATTAAAAAAATCTCTCAAATATCAACAGTCTTAAAACCATAAATAAAGAATCCAGAAAACACGAAAGAAAAAGAGAAAAAGAAAATAAATTACTCGGAAAAGAAAAAGTTAAAAACAAAAAAGAATTGCACATTGAAGTAGATTTTTCCAATTATTGGAAATAGTAACCTAAGGTTCACCTCACCTCTTCGGCAACCGCGATATTTTAAACTTGGACAAATAAAAAAACGCCCAACTACATTCCTTGCCAAACGACATTTCCTTCATAAGCCTATTTTATTAACGAGGGCACCAGTACAAAATTTACAATACGAGCTTATTTGCCTCCTCACAGTAAGAGTCTGATTTTCCCTCTATCTCGTTTAAGCAAAAAGCAGACGATAAGCGACACCCACACAATATATCTATGTCGGACATATAAACACAAAAACACGTGAAGTAGGATGGTCAGTACCATCTCGGAATATTGAAATGTCACTTCATGTCAACTAGAAAAATCACACTTCCTTTTTACTTTTACTTTTTCGTATTCGCTGAGTTTTTATACAGGTAGTAAAGGGTGATTTCCATTGGAAAGCTACTAATAGCAAGTCTCTTCAGCACTCTCCTGAGTATTATTTTCAATTTTAGTAATTACAAGACGATCCGAGAATTCGTTGGGTTCCCCATAGAACAAAGGTCCTCGATGATTTAACGGTGGATTCTAATTGTGATTTTATATGATTGATTTTTACGGCATGTCAAACTGACTAGGATTATTTCATGTAGAGAGGGTGAGGAATTGCGTTCTCTGTGTGTTCACATTTACATTTTTGTGTAGTTGTTTCTTAAGAAGTTTTTTTTGTTTTGTTTGTTTTGTTTTTTGTTTGTTTGTTTTTGTTTTTGTTTTTTTTTGGGGGGGAACGATTCTATCGAATAATTAACAGATCTATTTGACCCATATATGAAACCCTAACAGGAACTACCACTTAAAGTCAGGTGGACCTAGAAGTAATGGCATTTAAAGAGTACTTCTTACAGCCTCGGGCACTAGAACTGGAGCCGCGCCATCAGATGCAGTTCAGGGTCATACCCAAGATGCCCAAGATTCTCCTTTTTATGTGGAAAGTACCCCTCAACAGAGGATACAGTCAGCGTACTCTAAGCCCTGCCGTAAGATCTTATAGCTATCGCTTTTATATCCAGAATTTGGATGTAGCACGAATCCAGACTCACAAAAATTACCATCCAGTTGCAAATTAGACTGTTATTTGCTTTATTATCGAAGTTAGTACATTTTAGGCGTATTGCTTTCATAAAGTTCATAATGTACCTTTTTAACTGAGTTACAGATCTCTGGGACAATACAGAGCATGTAAAGAGTCATCCGATGAGACGGAGAATATACCAACAATGTTCTCCGCCGAAATAAATTTATTATGACGGCTTAACCGAGTTTGAGTCTCCATTTAATTGCACGATATATATATATATATATATATATATATATATATATATATATATATATATATATATATATATATATATACAAGAATGCTGCAAGCAATCTTGAACAAGTCCTGGCGGCAACATCCCACAAGACACCAACTGTACGGCCACCTGCCTCCTATCACGAAAACTATTCAAGTTAGACGAACCAGACATGCAAGACACTGCTGGAGAAGCAGGGACGAACTCATAAGTGATGTACTCTTATGGACCCCCACACATGGCCGTGCAAAAGCAGGACGACTAGCACGAGCATACATTCAGCAACTATGTGAGGATACGGGATGTAGTCCAGAAGACCTTCCAGAGGCGATGAACGATAGGGAAAAGTGGCGAGAGAGGGTCAAGGATATCCGTGCTACCAGCACGACATGATATATATATATATACTCAACCCCTCTTCACGAGTAAAATGCGAAACACTGTCAATTTGTTTTAGCAGAGTAGAAAAAGTTTAAATTCAGAGTTTTTTCTAGACCAGTTGCCATACCAAGGGTAAAGAGTCAGTCTGCTCTACTATTTATCCATAGTTGGAGGGAGAATAGTTGGATTCATACCTTTCTCAAGTGTATTAGTTCGGAAGGGAACGTATTAGCGTGACTGGAGTTCGAACGCGCTTACTACGATGTCGCAGTCCAGCCCATTGCCAATTACGCTACAATGATCGACTCTCTTAGTCGTAGAGGAATATATACTACTGAATCAGCTTGAACAATATGTTGGCTTCCAGTATAGAAGTAGCGTGTTTCAAAGTTGTTCATCTATTTTTGATTAAAAGATTATCTAATTTCGACACTGACAACCAGACATACACTTATATTTGTATTTATCCAACCCGAATGAAGGTTGACCTATTCACGTGATTGACTCACAAACCAGTATATGAAATAGATAGATGGATAGATAGATAGATAACCTCAAAGGTAAAAATGATTTTACAAGGTTACCAATTTAAAAAATGCTGAAATCTGGAATAACAGTGTAGCATCAACCTCTTTAATGGGAGGAAAAACTGTCTGCTTTGCATATCACTATTTTGATAATGATTTAGGAAAATCACCATTTTGATTTTGACCTCGCATTGAGTGTTTGTTGGGAGCAAACTAGCCAATATTTTAGCTAACAAGTGAGATCACAGATAACCAGAAAGCAAGACAAACGTCTAGCAACAGAAATGCAGATGCAAATCTATGAATAATATGTCATGCAATATCAAAGTTTATAGATTCTAATTGTCACACGCCCATCGTTACGAAAATGTCATTGCATTACCTTTTGCTATTTAGAATAGTAATTAAGTGTCTAAACTTGCTTAATCAATAAACATTTACCAACATTACTTTATGATCTTAAAATTACAACTAGAAATGTTAACCAATTACTCAAAAAACTAACCTAAAGTTGGCATTTACAATATGTAAGTCACAAAATTATGACCACAAATAAATAAATAGCGCGCAAGTTAAAGAAAGACAACTCTGATTACTTCGTAAGAAAGAATTATCTAAGGGAAATAACTTATGGTTAAAGCTACCAGTGAAGGATTTTTATGTCCATATTGATTACATATTAAAACTCAGTCGACTGGGCTTAGAATATACCGATTGCATCCTCTACAAAAGGGTAGAAATACCTAATCCACCCAAAACAGGAACATTCTAGATATTACACTAAGCAATATACTCTGATGAGGCTCCAGTTCTGGAACTCTGAGAAGTGTAGAGTATGCATTCCTCTCAGGACCACTGTGTTAGTACCAATTAAGGTTCTATCTATGGATAAAATAGATGTTTAAAAATTATTTGTATTGCATATGAATACTTGATACTATTAAACTATGTGCAAACAACTGAGAATTATTAAATTGGGATAGTTACTGGAAACCATGAATTATTAGTATTAGATAGGAATACTTGAAACCATACAACTGTTTGCCCGGTCGGCTAGGGCTGTAGAATACATTGACTGCTTCTCTGCAGAGGGGTAAAACCACCATTCCCAACGAGTGTCCTGGATTTAACACTAAACAATCTGATGGTGAGGTTCCAGTAATGCTGGAGCTTTGGGGAATGTAGAGTACCACTTCATTGCCATCGCTCCCAGGTCCATTCTGGCCCGGAGTGGTAGCACCTGATAGGGTCCTATCTATGGGTTAAATAGAACTAAACTGAGTACATATGCTAAACTGAACTGCTTGAAATAGAACTGTTTTAACCTGTAAACTGCGTACTTATGCTAAACTGAATTGTTTGGAATTGAACTGTTTTGACATTTAACTGTGTGTGGACAAAAAACATACTCATACTAAACTCAATTGTTTGAATAAGGACTGTTTGACTAAACTGAATTGTTTGAAATAAAAATGTTTTTGACAATTAAACAGTGTACTCATGCTAAACTGAATTGTTTAAAATAGAACTGATAATTTGTATAAAAATGGATTTGACATTAAATAACCTACAGAGATTGATATGCCATAAAACCCAAACAACCAACCAACCATACAACTGTGTGAAAACAAATAATCATAATTAAATTGCAGTAGTTACTTTAAACCATATGATTATCAGAATTAGATAGGTAAGTTTATTTGTTTTAATGGCATATCCACCCTTGATAGTTTTTTAAGAAATTAGAGCTCATTTGTTCACCCACAGTTGAATCATTTCAAGTATTGCTATTTAGAATTAGTTATTCTCTTTATTAATATTCCTATCAAATTTAATACGTATCATTTGTTTGCAGAGTTTAAATGGTTTAAAGTATTCCTATCTCAGCACAATCAACCTTCCGCCACCACCTTCTAGCACCTTTAAGATAAAATAGTGTTGGTCACTCGCCATGAGAGCAATTTAAAGAAGATGGTCAGGACAATTAAATAGATGCTACGGCTTGACATGAGCAGCTGATTGATCGGAGAGAGCCTCTCTAACCACCCATCCTGCTCTGTAAGTGCCGAAGGGGAGTGTTGCAGATCTTACGACCACTTTGGTTGCTAAGTCACAGATCCCATCCTCAAGCAGTACAGGCTGCCATGCATAGCTAACAGATGTCCTTGTTGGTAAAGTCTTACCCCTCTGCAGAAGTGCAGCCAGCATATTTTACAGCTCCGTCTGACAGAGCAGCTGCATTAGATAGAAATACTTGATACGATAAAAAGTGTGAAAACAAATTATTATTATGAGAAGAAATAGTTACTTTAAATCGTATAGTTACTTATATTAAAAAAGAATACTTGAAACCATATAACTGTGCACAAATAAATAATTATTTTAAAGTAGGAATAGTTTTTTTAATCTGTTATAACCCAAAATATTAGGAACTACAAAATATAACAGAAAGCAGTTACATATTTCTAACAGCAAAAATATTCATTTTCATTTTCTCACTGACCAGGATACACCAGGATTAAGTTTGATTAGCAATTCAGTATCTACAGATGGTGTTGTAATTTACTAAGCTTTTTGCTTAGATGTAGCACAAGGCCGCATGAATTAGGCACCTAGTGAGAATCGAACTCACTCGTGTAGGTTTGCTAGTCTACCTTGCTAACCGTTACACCACCCGAGGTGCCCTCAGTGTCTACAGATGGTGTATTGTCAAGCAGCTATCTAATTGTCTGAAACAACCTTTTTACCATAAAGACTCAATCATTCGTTAGGGGAGATAACTCTCCCCTAACAGAAAGTAATTATTCGTATTGGATAGGAATATTTGAAATTATTATTAAATAGGAATAGTTATTTTTACTAAATAAAAATACTTGATACCATATAAATGCATAAAAACAAATGATTATTACTGTCAAAAAAATAAGTGGGATTTAAAAAGATGAAATTGACATGCCATAAAATCAATCAACCATAATTTAATTTGTATGGCCAAGCAAATGATAATTATCAAATAAGAAATATTGTTTATGTATAAATTACCAATATTAGATAGGAATACTTGAAATATTACAACTATGTACAAATAATTTGTATAATTTGGTAGTGCCTGTGGTGTAATGGTTACCGTCGTAGGAAATGGACACGGCAACACAAGTTCAAATCCTGGCCAAGACTAATTGCATTTCACATAGTACTAATACCCTTGGGAAAGGTATGAATCCAATTATTCTCCCTCCAGCTATGGGTAAATAGTAGGGCAGACTAGGTTCTTCAGCCTTGGTGAGGCAACTAGTCTAGGAGAAGGAAAACTCTGAATTCAAACCTGTTAAACTTCGCTTAAAAATTGACCTTGTGTCACATCCTGCTCGAGCAGAGAAGTTGGTAAATATGATAATTTGGTAGTGCCCACCCCAACTTTGTATAATATGCAACTGGTTATATTGAGTCACATAATACCATTATTGATTATCCTTAATTTATGTTCAGTATATTAGCCGTGTTACAGAACATATAAAAATCAGATCCTTATAAGATAGCTTATTCATTCTTAGAACTGCCAACACCCATAGCTACATCAGACACTGGCTAAAAAAAATAGATGAAAATGTACATTGTTATAATCTGACATTTAATAGCTCAATCAGCTGCAAGAGTATATGTACTCCTAGATTATGGTACAAGAGTTAATATGATTTGAAATATCTTTTGATTTAATTCATTATTAGTGGTATATCATATTTACCCAACCCCTCCGCTCGGGCAGGATATGACACAAGGTCAATTCTTAAGCGGAGTTTAACAGGTTTGAATTCAGTTTTCCTTCTCCTAGACTAGTTGCCTCACCAAGGCTGAAGAACCTAGTCTGCCCTACTATTTACCCATAGCTGGAGGGAGAATAATTGGATTCATACCTTTCCCAAGAGTATTAGTGCTATGTGAAATGGAATCAGTCTCATCCAGGATTTGAACTCATGTCGCCGTGTCCATTTCCTATGACGATAATCATTACACCACGGGCACCTCCATTATTAGTGGTATATGATTTGAAATATATTTTGATTCAGTTCATTATTAGTGGTATATGGTTTGAAATACATTTTTTATTCACTTATAATAATAAATGATTGGATTCAGACCACTGAATAAAGTGAAAGGAAGAAAAAAAACTGGACAAATACCAGGACCTTGCAAGGAAACTGAAAAAAGTCATAAATCATGCATGTGACAATAATATCAATCATAGTCTTCTCAAACAACCGCAAAGAATTTGAAAAAGATACTAAGATAACTAGAAATCTGGAGAAGGATTGAGACCACCCAGACCTCAGCACTACTGAAATTTGTTAAAACATTGATAAGAGACCTAAAGAACTGTGAAGATTTGTTTTCACTTGAACTCAGTAGAAGCCACTGGCTAATACTAGCATGAAAACTCGAAAAGAGTAACACAATAAAAACAACAACAATGGATATAAAAGGGTCAGCTGAAAATGTCATCAACAGCAGATATGACATCATCAGATGAACTTTTCAGCCAATGAACTTTTCAGCCCATGCTCATATATGTAGATGTCATTTCAAATGCAAATTAAGTTGGCCCAGTTAAGCTGGGGCTGCAGAATACACTGACCGCATCTCTGCAGAGGGGTAAGTCTCCCCCAAATGTCCTGGATATGACATTAAGCAATCTAATGGTGAGGCTCCAGTAATGCTGAAGCTTTGGGGAATGCAGAGAACCTCTTTATTACCATCGCTCCTAGGTCCACTCTGCCCCGGAGTGGTAGTACCTGATAGTGTCCAATCTATAGGTAAAATAAAACTAGATTATGTGCTTATACTAAACTGAATTGGTTGAAATAGAACTGTTTGACTAAACTAAATACCTTGAAATAGAAATATTTTTGACAATTAAACTGTGTACTTATGCTAAACTGAATTATCTGAGACAGAACTGTTTATTTGTATAAAAATGGATTAGGCATTAAATAACCTACAATGGTTGATATGCCATAAAACCAAACCAAACCACAAATTAAGTGCAAATTATTTGCAATCATACCTGGCTTTTTAGCTGGGCCATCTGGCATGAATGCCAGATGGAGTATCAACAAACAAAGCATAGTACTTGACCACTCTGGTCTAATCTAAGCGATGAACAAGCACACGTGCCAGACTCATTATGTCTAGAGAGTTCAAGTCCAGCAGGCTCATATAGCTCACATTGCACTAAGCCTATGACCAGCATAGCCAAGCAGGACATGAATCAAGACTCATACCCGAACTCCCCCTTCCCAAAAAACCCTACTATCAAAAAGACCTTGTGTCAAATCCTGTCTGGTGGGAGGCAGCAATAAATATGTTATACTTGATATCTGCTCTTTTATTTCTTGACAGCACAATATATATCAATGTTCTTTTCTGATTGATGAACCACTCTGCTGACAGGGCCTAGAATATGCCCACTGCATCACCTACAGAGGGGTAAGACCCCCACTAACTGTCCAAAAACTGTACCCTGAGAGTGACATAAAACTTCATCCAGCAGTGAGGTTCCTGTTCAAGAGCTCTAGGGAGTATGGAGTACTCTTTCTTTGTGATTATTGCTTGGTCTGCTCTGATTCAGAATGGTAGTACCAGTTAGTGTCCCATCAAAAGGTCAAAGAGAGGTATGAAAATTATTTGTATTAAATAAAAATTCTTGATACTATATAACCATGTGTAAACAAATTATTATTATTATTAAATAGGAATATTTTCTCAAAACAATATGTGTATAAATTATGAGTATTACGAGGATCATTAAATAAGTTTCCAGACTTTTTCGTATCTGCACTTTTATTGATAGTACACACATGAAACTCTAGTCCCCTTCGAAGTAACCTCCTCTGGCTGCAATGCACTTGTTGTGCTATTCCAACGACTTCTGGAAGGCCCCATGGAAATCCTCTTGTGTGAGTGTGTCAATGACCTTCATCACAGCCTCTTTCATTTCCTCAATTGTCTCATAATGACAGCCTCTAAGGTTAAGAAATAACCAAAAGTCACAGGGAGCAGGGTCTGGACTATTGGGAGGGCAAGGAACTGTCTTGATGCCCATCTTGGTCAAATAGTCTGTTACAAGGATGGGGTTGTGAACTGGTGCATTGTCCTGCTGGAAATGCCACTGACCCGATTTGAAGAGTGCTGGCCTCTTCCGACGGAATCTCTTCCTGATCTCCCTTAAAACCTCAACATAGTAACCCTAACCCTAACCCTAACCCTTTGGCCAATCAACTCTGGTGTATTGACTTCCTTACTCCTCCCACACCTCTCATCATTACTCACAGACTTCCTGCCTTCCTTGAATCTCTTATGCCACTCAAAAACTCATGCTCGATTCATGCAAGATGCTCCAAATGTTTCTGTAGCTTTTTTTCCAAGTTTAAAACACAATTTTATTGCATATCATTCTTCTAAAGTGTCAGATTGCATTTTTGAAATTCATCAGCTGTGACAATCAGGCTTTAGTAGGGTGTATTCCATTTCCTGCTGTAGCTGTTCATTTGAACCTGAAATCATAAAAATTGGTCAGTCATCTCATAAAATGTATAGCAATAACAGGCTGAATTTTCAAGAGTCTTCAACAATTTTAAATTCTTGTACAAAAAAGTCTGGAAACTGATTGAATGCACCATGTAGATAAGAATAATTGATACCATATAATCATGTGTAAAGAAATTATGATTATTATTATATTACTCCTAGTGAGTTTTTCACACCAGTGTTAGCTAATGATCTTTCACTGGAGTCTGAGTAACAGGAAGTCTCCTCAGGTTTCCAGGACTCCTCTCAGAATTCTGGCTGACCTCAACAATGCAGTCATTTGGATGGTCTCCACTCATCTTCCAATTTCCAACTCCTCAAGCCTTTTTACTAAGTCTTTGTGGATCATTCCAAGTGCACCAATTATAATTGGGATCACCATCACCTTCATGTTCCAAAACGTTCTTAGTTCTCTGATAAGATCTAAATATTTGTTTCTTTTTTTCATTTTCTTTGATTTTCACTCTGTGATAGGCTGGGATTGCAAAGTCCACTATTTGGCAGGTTCTCTTTTTTTTTTTTAGTCATCTACCACAAGGCCTAGTCTTATAGATTCTGGTTTGTGCATATACCATGTGGCAGTATGATAAAATTCAAATTTATTGCACAACTCCCAGTAGATCCCCTTCCCCATCTAGTCATGTCAAGTCTTATTATATTATCATATTAACCCAACCCCTCCGCTTGGGCAGGATATGACACAAGGTCAATTTTTTAAGCGGAGTTTAACAGGTTTGAATTCAGAGTTTTCCTTCTCCTAGACTAGTTGCCTCACCAAGGCTGAAGAACTTAGTCTGCCATACTATTTACCCATAGCTGGAGGGAGAATAATTGGATTCATACCTTTCCCAAGGTAAGTCTTATTATATTATCATATTTACCCAACCCCTCCGCTCGGGCAGGATATGACACAAGGTCAATTTTTTTAAGCGGAGTTTAACAGGTTTGAATTCAGAGTTTTCCTTCTCCTAGACTAGTTGCCTCACCAAGGCTGAAGAACTCAGTCTGCCCTACTATTTACCCATAGCTGGAGGGAGAATAATTGGATTCATACCTTTCCCAAGGTAAGTCTTATTATATTATCATTATTATTATTCTTTGTGAGTTTTTCATACCAGCACTAGCTAATGGTCTTTCACAGGAGCCTGATTGACAGCAAGTCACCTGAAGTTACCAGGACTCTTTTCAGTATTCTAGCCAATCTTAACAATGCTGTAGTCTAGATGGTCTCTGCTCATTCTCTAATCTCTAAATCTTCCATCCTGTTTACCAAGACTTTGGGGATCGTTCCAAGCGCACCAATTACAATTGGTATCACTGTCACCTTCATGTTCCATAAATTTTTTAGTTCTCAGGCAAAGTCTAAGTATTTTTATTATTATTATTATCATCAAATAGGAATATTTACTAATTTGATATATGGATGAAATATTAATATCAAGTAAAAATACTTAATATCATATGACAGTGTGCAAACAAATTATTATTATCATTAAAAAAAAGTTTTCATGCCTTCATACTGAGGGTTCAATAGTAGTTCTTGACAAACGGGAGAAGGTAGCTTTTTGGTAGAGTATTGTCTAGGATTAGTTCTCCCTTTTCCACTCTGGCCAAAGCAAGTGCCGCACACACGTGGTCAGCTTGATTTTTTTCTTAGAAATAAATTTTTATAATTCAGGGCTGCTAATTCTATTTCCCAAGATACTAACCATTATGCTAAGCCTTTCTCCAGAAGAAGACAATCATATTACGATAATACTTTTAGTAAAATTGAACAAATCTTTGCTTGTTAAGGTTTGGCTATGAGCCTAAAAAATTATCAAGTGAATGCTGAATGTTGTCTCTAGAGTATCACACTCTACATATATGAAATCAAATGTTCCTATTTTATCATACACAGAGGGAAATAATTATTGAATAGATTTACTTTGATACACATTGGGAAGTTGTAAATATAAAAATTATTGATTAGATCTTTTTTGTTCAATTCTGTAGAGATTGAATAATAAATAAAAGTCAAAATTAAAAAGTAACAACAATAAAACAAAACAAAATAATAAAATAGTAAAATAAGATCATAAAAAAAGCAAAATAAAAGGAATATAATAGAAATAACAATTTCCCAGAATGCCTTTAACAAGAAGAACAATCTGAGTCTACTCAGAAAAAGGAAAAGCTTCCTGGCACAAAAAAAGACAGTAAAGAAAGATGATGGACTTAACTATGATGGAAACTATTTCTTAATGAGGAGCCTCTCCTTCAAAAACCTACTTGCAACCTTAATAAATCTTAGAAGATTCCATGAAAAAAAAAGCAAAAAAGAACTTTTAGTGACAAGGACATTTGCACATACATTGAAGAGTCCAAAGTTTTTCAATATTTTGGAAATGCAAATCACAATTCAGTATCTCCAGTTGAGGTTGTGAAAATGAGGAATTATGCTGGTCTGTGAGATGCTGGGCTCACCTGATACTCTTTGAGTGCAATTTGTCAGATTTGCATCGATGGTTTGCTCCACAACCTTGTCTTCTTATTGAGATTCTTGCGACTCAAGTGAAATTTCTTGAACCATCTGGTGACTGTACTGGGATCAACTTCACTTTCACCTTTTACACAACAAATGTCTTTGGTCACTTCTGTGGCATTATCACCCAGTTTGAACTCACAAAGCATAAGTTTCCAAATTAGATTATCATGCTCATTTATCAGTGTGACTTTCGAATCAAACAGAGTGAAGCTATGCTCAACATGTCAGCTCACCACCTACCACAATACTACCAACCACAGCCAGTACCTGCCACAGCTTAAACTACTTCAATCAAAATATTGCAAAACTTTTAACTCAACCTAATATATTCTCCACAGCAGCAGTAGTTGAATCCAGAATTGGTGAAAAAACAGGGTTTTGACAGCAGATTTTCAAGGCAGGCAGAAAAATGATATAGCAAACTTCCTAGCCTCTATTTTTCCCTATTTGGCTTTTTACCTAACTCAGCTAAATTTAGTAAGTACCCTAAGCAAATTTTTATAAACATCCTGTCAACAGGGCTTAGAATATGATGACTGTATACCCTTCAGAGGGGGTAAGACCCCTCCATAAAAAGGGGTGTCCTGTGTATGAGACACCAATTATGGAGATCTAAGGAGTGTGCAGTACCCACTTTATTGCCATTAATACCAAGTCAACTCTGATCCAGAGTTAAGTATGGTTTAATGGCATATCAACCATTGTAGGTTATTTAATGCCAAATCCTCTTTATACATAGATATTAAATATGATTTGGTTTGGTTGGCTTTTATGGCATATCAACCATTGTAGGTTATTTAATGCCAAATCCTCTTTATATATATATAATAAGTATATATGATTTGGTTTGGTTGGCTTTTATGGCATATCAACCATTGTAGGTTATTTAATGCCAAATCGTCTTTATATATATAATAGATATATATGATTTAGTTTGGTTGGCTTTTATGGTATATCAATCGTTGTAGGTTATTTAATGCCAAATTCTCTTTATACATTTATATTAGATATGTATGATTTGTAAATGCATTTTATTGATAACATTTTTAAATGAGTCGAGCTCATTTTTTTTTTTTGGCACACAGTTAAATGGTTTCAAGTATTGCTATATAACAGTCACAATTTAACAGTCATTTGTTTGCACACAAACAGATATACATGATATGTAAGATTAGTTTGTCAGTAATTTCATTTTTAAATGAGTTAGAACTAATTTGCTAACACGCTAGTATTGCTATTGTTTCTACATAGTTAAATAGTTTCAATTATTGCAATCTAATACTTATAATTCTATTCAATGTTAATCATTTGTTTGCACATAGTGAAGTGATTACAAGAATTGCTATTAAACACTAATTGTTCTATTCAACATTACTCATTCCACACTATTGAATAGTTCCAACACTATTCATTCATTTGCACACAGTCAAATGGTTCCAAGTATTGCTATGTATCACTAACAATTCAATTTAACATCAGTCATTTGTTAACACACAGTTAAATGATCAAACAGTTCTATTTCAAACAATTCAATTTAGCATGTCATTTGTTTGCACTCAGTTTAAATGTCAAAAATGTCAAACAGTTCTATTTGAGTCATAGATAGGAACCTATCAGGTGCTACCACACTGGGTCAGAGGGGACATGGGAGCAATGGTAATTAAAGTGTACTCCATATTCCCCTAAGCTCCAAGAGTAGAGCCTCACCATCAGATTGTTTAGTGTCATATATCAAGACACTCGTTGCAGGAGTTCTACAGCCCTTGCCAACTGGGTTGGCAGAGTTAGGATCAGTTTCAAGATTATTAATATTCATTAGAACCGTCTACAAAAAAACATCTTTTATAGGATAAATACAGAAGCAATTTAAATATGAACATACTATGAGCTGGGGCAGTTGATTAGACTAATTACATCCCTGCAGAGAGGTAAGACTTCCACAACGAGTGTCCTCGATATGCCACTAAACCATATAATGGTGACACTCCAGCCTTCGAGATTTGAGAAATCTTGAGTACCCCTTCATTGCTATTGCTCCCAGGTCCACTCTGACCCAAAGTGGTAGCATCTGATAGGGTCCTATCTATGACTCAAATAGAACTGTTTGATATTTCAACTATGTGCAAACAAATGACTTCCATTAAATTGAATTGTTAGAAATAGAACTGTTTGACCATTTAACTGTGTGTAAACAAATGACTGATGTTTAATTGAATTATTAATGATACATAGCAATATTTGGAACCATTTAACTGTGTGTTGAATGAATAGTGTTATCAACAAAATGTTTACAAATCATATATGTACATAATATTTATGTATAATGAGGATTTGGCATTAAATAACCTACAATGGTTGATATGCCATTAAACCAAACCAAACCATACAAGGAACACAATTCCCTAACCTTCTAGCATAAAATAAACAAACTGGTTGACATACCATTAAGCTCAATCAAGTAACCATTTTATTCTAAACCAAAAATACCAGGAAAGTATTATTTACCAAGGAACATTATACAATCAAAAAGGATATTATTAGGTATTATTTATTACCAAACTCTATACAACTGAAACTCTGTAACCAATATAAAAAAAAATTGTCTTATAAGTGTACTTATTTTTTTGACTGTTACATATTCACATTTTTGGACAATTTTTGTGTCTTCTTTTGGTAAATCTTCAAATTAAACCAATCTTACTGCATCCTTAGATATCAGTAAAGAAGATAAACAAACACATTCTTCTTTTCATCCCACCCAACCTAATACACAGCACCTGTCTATTCAACAAACTGGTTTGACATATTATTGTCATTTTTGCTTTTCAGAAGATAAAACATTCAACCCTGTTTGACTTCACATATCTACAAAACTATGCACATCGCAAAACTATTCAGGACCCTAATGTACATAAAAAAAGGTCATGTCCCTGATAAGAAATATTTTCTATATTATCACTGTCTTTTATAATTTCCTAGACTTATATTTATGCTAAAAAATGTGAGCTATTTTTCACGACCTCAAATATGTTGAATATAACATCTGCCGAGGAATAAGACCTCCCCAACCCAAAAAAGGTGTCCTGGGTATGACACAAAACTGCATCCAGTGGTGAGTCTCCAGTTCTGTAGTTCTGAGAAATATGAAGACACACCTTCATTACCATTATCTTCAGTCTGATCTAACTTAAATATTGGTTAGGGTTCCACCTATAGGACAAATAGATTTGTTAGAAAATTATTAGTATTAGATAGGAATACTTGAAACTATATGCAAATCACTTGTATTAAGAATAGTTACTTGAAGCTATTATTGTTTAGAAAAGATTATAATTAGTTACTTGAAACTGTATAATTATTAGTATTATATAAGAATACTTGAAATCACATAATTATTAGTATTAGATTAAAATAATTAAACCCATATAACAATACGCAAACAAATAATTATCATTATCAAATAGGAATAGTTACTTGAAACCATATAATTGTGGGTTTGGTTTAATTTAGTTTATTTTTCTAATGGCACATGAAGCTTCATGGGTTATTTAATGCCAAAGCTACCTTTTTAGAAAAACAGTAATGGTACTATTTAACCCATAGCTGCAGGAATAAGAGGGTTCATTGTTATCCTCATAGGAAATGGACACGGCGACACGAGTTCAAATCCTGCACAAGACGGATTGCATTTCACATAGCACTAATCCCCTTGGGAAAGGTATGAATCCAATTATTCTCCCTCCAGCTATGGGTAAATAGTAGGATAGACTGAGTTCTTCAGCCTTGGTGAGGCAACTAGTCTAGGAGAAGGAAAACTCTGAATTCAAACCTGTTAAACTCCGCTTAAAATTTGACCTTGTGTCATATCCTGCCCAAGCGGAGTGGTTGTGTAAATATGGGAATAAGGGGGTTCATACCTTTCCCTAGGATATTAGTCTGAAAGTGAACATAGTACTGTAATTGGAGTTTGAACCCACTCATTACAATATTACAGCAAGCGTGTTAGCCTCTCCACCAGGGAGACTCCCCCATATAATAATGGCTAAATTATTTGTATTAGATAGGAATACTTAAAACCATATAACTACAAGCAAATCATTTGTATTAAGATTAGTTTAATTTCCCTGGGGTGATAGTATCCACTTGGATTTTTTCTATTGGTTAAATAGATCTGTTTGAAAATTATTAGCATTAGATACGAATACTTGAAACCATAAAACTGTAAATTATTTGTATCAAAACTAGTTACTTGAAGCTATAATTGTTTACTATTATCATTATTTACCCAAAATTATAAAACTGTGTGCAAGCAAATGATTATCATTTGGTAGAAATAATTGAAACTATTAAATAAGAATATTTAAAATTATATAAATATTTGCACATTATTTGTATTTGATAGAAATACTTGATATATCTATGTGTAAATTATAAAAATGTAAATATTAATTCAATCCAAAATGAGTTGACATGGAATTAAAATCAATCAATAAATCAATCAATCAACCTTCATTTGTCATTTTGTAACCCTTAATATATAGTGGTCAACTAGCTTTGTTTACCACTCTGTTGGCCAGAGCTGTAGGATATACTGAACCCACCTCTACAAAGGCAGGAGACCTCCCCAATGGGGCTACTTATTAACCAGGTGTGGTAACCCATAATGCTTGAAGACAGAATCCTGGTGGCTGATCAGTCAATGACCCAGATACTCCACTTTAGCCCTCACTTGGGCTAGACGAGCAGTTAGAGAGGCCCAATTTGATGAATCAACTGGTCATGTTAAGCCCTAGCACTTATATGATTAAGTCTCAATTGTTATCTTAAAGGTGCTAGAAGGTAGTGGCCGATAGTCCACCAAGTTAAAAGAAACAGTTAATGAAAATTATTTCTACCAATATATTAATACACGTGAAATCATATGTACAAAACACAAGATTTAGCATTAAATATCCCTACAAAGGTTGATATAAAAAAGTAAAGTTAGCGACCATAGTCGAGGGTGACCCAAAGGCTCCCTTTTCGATAGCTACTACACCAAGGTGTAGGGGAGGGCGCTACTCCATTCCCAGGATTGCTCCACTTTACCCTTGAACTGTACCTTATAATGCTGAGTGTTAAGCAAGGTGGTATCAAGTACCATTTTTAAAGTCTTTGGTATGACTCGACCTGGGATTGAACCCAGGTCTCCCGGGTTAGTTAGTTCTATTTAACCCATCGATAGGACCCTATCAGGTGCTTCCACTCCAGGCCAGAGTGGACCTGGGAGCAATGGTAATGAAGGGGTGTTCTGCATTCCCCAAGGCTCCAGCATCACTGGAACCTCACCATCAGATTGTTTAGTGTCATATCCAGAACACTCGTTGCGAGGGGGGGGGCTTACCCCTCTGCAGAGATGCAGTTGATATATTCTACACCCCCAGCCGACGGGGCAAAAGCTAGACGAGAATTGCACAAGAATGCTACAAGCTATATTGAAAAAATTCTGGAAGCAACAGCCAACAAAACAACAGCTGTACAGCCACCTACCTCCCATCTCTAAAACCATCCAAATAAGATGCACAAGACATGCAGGACACTGCTGGAGAAGTAAGAATGAACTCATAAACAATATTCTCCGATAGGCCCCTTCACACGTACATGCAAGTATTGGACAATCAACTACAACAGCTCTGTACAGACACTGGATGTAACCTAAAAAACCTCCTGAAAGCAATGGATGATAGAGATGAATGACAAGAGAGAGTCAGGGAAATCTGTGCTAGGTACCCTATGGAGCTGTTTTAGGCGAACTGTAGTAGGATAGTCCTGACTCGCGATTTAATTTTTGTAATTGGCTCTACATAGTATTGAGCACTTTCTGTAATTGTAGCATTGCTGCATTTTACGGTAGGTTTTTGTTCTTTTGACCAACTGATTGCATATCTCTTGATTTTTTTCAACTGGTGTGACAAAGTTGGCCTTTTCTTTTTTTTCTCCCAATAATCTTCTTCTTTTTTCCCCAGGCAGTGATTTGAGATATTGTTATCTCTGATGTCTGGCAGGGTTTTTTTTCTTTTTCTTTGTCACTGTGAATGCTGGTATATAGTAAATTAGTAACTATATATATATATATATATATATATATATATATATATATATATGATGGCTGCTACATCTTGATGGATGACAGTTGTCTTTACCATAAAAATTATAATTTAAAATCCCTATTAATAATCAATTCTCATTTATAAGTTTTCATGACTCTCAAGTCTAGCTTTTGGTTTACAAGACTTAAGGTAAATATGTTAAATGTGGCTTGAAATTTTTATAGGGTTAATGAGATCTACCTGTAGAATATCTTGTTAGTAAATTCTCAATAGTCTTTTTAATCCTGGACTTGATGTTCACATTTACCACAAACAACACATGTATTATTACCTTAAGATTGAGAAGGTAACAAATGAATATAAGTATCTTTAGACTGTGAGTTATTAAGTGATTTGACATGGTTAAAATATCCAGCTTTGGATAACAGGTAACCATGGTAGAATTTGCATTCCAAATTCTCAAAACAGCCCACCTGGAAAATTCAAAGATGAATCACCCTTACATAAACCACACTTCAGTTCTACATGTTGTATCTTCTTTTAGATCTCTGTACGTCCACTCTTTATGGTGTGGTGCCAGTTTTTTCTAATGTTTTTCCTTCCAATTCTTTCACATCTATTTCCAAAAACTTCAAGTTTTCCTTCACACACACACACACATGTATATATATATATATATATATATATATATATATATATATATATATATATATATATATATATATATATATATATTCAGAATTAGTTCATTTTATTTTTCGATGTCAGAACGCAAAGCTCACTGACCAACAACTTATTTCGAATGTTAAAATGTACACGATCGTTAGACAAAAAAAAATTCAATAAAGTGTATTTATTTCGTAAAGCTAAGCATACCATAATTTTCCTCTTAAGATACCAACCCAACAAAACAATTCCCTTTCGTTTCTATGTCCTGCTGGGTTTTAGGTCAGTTGATTACCATCATCATCGAAAAGCCCACAATCGCTACCAACCACAGACCTGTGTGAGTATTAAGGATTTTACAAACATACAAAAAAAATTCACCAGGCCGCGGATTCCACAACACATTCGTGCTTGCCTCACACCTAAAAATCTAAGTATGATACTAAAAATGAATAAAGAGAATAAAATAAAAATAAAAAATAAACATCTTGGATATATTACTGAATGAGCAACGTCTGCCTGCCTTGAACTAGCAGTAGCAGCAGCAGCATCACGGTGCTGTTCACCATGTCGTCATAGCCGTGGTTACACACGGATTTGGGCGAAAGGGATAAAAGCATGCGTTAGCACTGAGTATTAACCATATAATATTCTATTGTTGGACAATAGAGTATTATAACGCAAAAGAAAAGGATTATATAAACGCGTTGTAGAGTTGAAATTGTAAAAAAAGCAAAATAATAATAATAATGATTGAGTCCTGTGGCCCAAATCATGGTTTGATGATAAGGCGACTCTTAAGAGAGACCGTCCACGGTAAGTTACTTATTTATTTATCGATAATAAATGATTTAAAAAAAGGAAAAAGAATATTGTTCTGATTTTTAAAAATCAATAGTTATAATCATTTTGCTCTTTTTTTTTTTTTTTTTTTTTTTTTAATCAAAATCATCGACGATATTTGGAAACTTTTTTATATTTTCCCCAATCACATCAATTTTCTGTGCGCGGGATTTTACTGTGAATGACTTTGGAGTGTAAAAAATATATCGTTTTTTTGTTTGTTTGTTTTTATTTGGCATTGTTTTATATTTTACATTGTCTGATTTTTCTGCTCTGATTTTCTGTCAGCATTAAAAGAAAAATGTCGTGTTTTTTCGTTGTTTTTTTTCTAAAGTAGTTCTTCACCTGGCACACCTGTTATTTTATTAGAAAAATAAAATAAAATTGCCGCCACTAAAATTGTTTTATTTTTATTTCTTCCTATCTCCTTTAATTTTTCTCAAAATTAAAGTAAAAGCATGCGCATATATATATATATATATATATATATATATATATATATATATATATATATATATATATATATAATATTTTTATTTATTTATTTCTATATCTTTTTTCTGCTTAGAAAAAAAACAGTAATACCATCAACATGTTACTTTTATCTTGCAATCACTTAGACTTACCTGTTGGAAGACAACTTAAGTTTTGAGTTGATTTTTCGGGTACCTAGCCAAAGAAAGTTATTATTATTATTTATTATTATTATTATTTAATTTAATTTAATTTAATAAATTAAGTTTTATTTTTTTAAGATGCTTTACTTTTTCTAAAAAGTAAATTAGATTGAGAATTACAAATTTTAGTATCTCTACTGACGTTTTTTTTTTTTGTTTTGTTTTTTTTTTTCAATCTTTGACATTTATCAAATAAAGCATCACTTGACTGATTTAACAAATACCATCGAATAATCAATCGGCTTAGCGACAGGTGGAGAAAAAAGGTGAGGTTTAAGGTAGTGTTTATGTGTGTTGATTATACACACACATACATTATTAATATAGTTATTGTTTGTGATTATATTTGAATTGCCTTATTTGTTTTGATGTTTTATGCAGCCAGGTTTTATCTAAATATGATTTGCTCTTTCTTTTTATTTATTTACTATACTTTGAAACTCTTTCCTTTTTGGTTATAGAATTAGTTGTTCACTCACTTTTTTTTTCTAATTGTTCTTTTTAAAAATTAATTCTGTTTTTGTTTTCTTTTAATAACAGAAACAAAATCTTTTTCGGCAAAACGTAGCCCATCTTTTTGTTTTGTTTCGGTTTTTTGTTGTTGTTTTTTTTCTTTTTCTAATTTTTTTTTATTTCCTAAACATTTCTTAAGGACGAGAGATTCCTTCCTGCAGACTTCCATTTCCTATTCATTTTACTTTGGTACACAAGCTTGAATTTTCTATGCCAGAGTTTGTTTTGGTTTTAGGGTTGTTTTTGTTTTTATTTATTTATATTTATTTACTTTTTTAAACTTTTGTTTGACATGAATAAAGTGGGTTGGACAAATTATAATGATCGGAAATAACACGTCTGTCATAAACTGGCTTATAGTTACAAAACAAACGAATCTTTTTTCTTTTTTTCCCTCTTTTCTCCACAAAACTGTTCTAAAATTCATAAAACTATGAACTTCTAGTTTTATTAGATTTTCCTTTTTGTTAAAAATTATTAGACAACATAATAAGAATTTTTAAGTTTATTGCATGCTTAGCAAATAAAATAGTAACTTCCTATTTTCTTCACCAAGAGCTAAAAAAAAAAATAAGTAAAAAAAAAAAAAAGTTGCTTCTTCAGCATTTGTGACTTTAAAGTTTTTTATTTTATTTTATCTTATTTTATTTTATAGTGAGCAACGCTAACAACCGGTGTTGAGATATTTTAATTCCCTGTTCTATAAAATCCCCTTTCATTTTATTTGCGAAAGAAATGAATATTTTCACCAATTCAAGATATAGAGAAAACACTAATTTACAGAATATTTTTTAATCTTTTTTTTTCATATGAAGTATTTCACGATTTATCTTATAGTGAAATAAATATGAAATGGAAGTTATTTCCTTGAAATGGAAAATGAAGACTATTCATACAAAGTTATGTGTGTGTTTTCGTTTTTGTTTTTTGTTTTTTTTGTTTATTTCTTTTCCATTTTTTTGCCACTTTTTGGGTGTCTGCCGTGATTGTTATTTAGCTCATTTCATAGCGACTGATACAAAAGTCTCTGGAAGGTTCGATTCTTGCTGAGTGCTACAGATTCATATATTTTCCTCTGAAAGCTTAATTCACTATTTTTTTATTTTATTTTTATTTTTTTTATTTTTATTTTTTAACTCAGATGAAACTTTCTTTTAGCTCTTGGTTTATTCATCATTAAACTTAAAATTCAACCGTTGAATTGTTTTCTTTTAAAAATGAAATTAACTAAAATAAATAAATCTAAAAGCGATCTTGTCATTGAATGGTTAAATTTAAAACTGGTAGTTAGATCTTTTTTTTTTTTTTTTTTAAATATTGGCCAAAAATCTTTAACAAATACGTCACCCCAAAAAGTATTTTTAAAAAAGACTTTGGCTTAAATTAACTGAATTTCTGATTTCGTTGAAGCGAGACATTTAATCAGTGGTGTTGTGTATATAATATGATTGGCCTTGTGGGTATTTTGTTATTAATTAGAATCTCTCCTCTTAAAAGTACATAATTTCATTAATAATTATTTTGAAATTATTTTGTGAACGGTTATGTTAGAGCTGTAATAATGGAAAAAGAAAATAGATATTTTTTATAATTTAAGTTGAAGTCGGGATTTAATTTTGACTTGAATGTAAACATTCATTTCATTGGAATATTGTATTTTTCTACGTTGAAAATTGCCTCCAACATATTTGAAGTGGGGAGTATATTTTACATACAAGTTGTGAAGTTAAGTGTAAAAATCAATGATAATGAATCATGACCCGAAGATTTCAGAAAGTGTTTAAAGAATATTCTCAAGATGAGGGATGTGGTGACGTATGTGTTGACGTCTATGGAATGCACTCTTTAAAGCGATTGTGCAATTTAGCATTAGACTGAAACTATTCTAAATTTTAAAGTACTTAAACTGTTTTCTCCCATTTATTTTAAGTGAGTTTTTTTAGATGTAAAAATAAAATAACTCATTTTAGGATGTAACATACAATAATAGAAAAGTGGATGAATATACCTTCATTTTCGAATTTATTTTTTTGTGTTCAAAGGTAACCTACCCATTCTTTTAGTTGACCACCCCGTTGACAGTGCTTAGAAGGGTATCCCATAAAAAAGGAGGGGGTGTTGAGTATGTCTCTTAACAGCATGTGTTGGTGAGGCTCCAGTTCTGGAGCTATAGACTGTGGAAGGTACCTCTTCATTACCCTTATTCCCGGGTCCACTCTGACCCGGAGCGGTGGTGCCTGTTAAGGTTTTATCTATGGGTCAAGTAGATTTGTTTAAAAATTAATCGTATTCAGTAATACCGCATGAAACAACTACCCTAAAAATGTAGACGTAAATATAATGTACGTGATTTCCTAACCTCTAGTAGAATTGACATCGACACCACTTTCTTGCGGCCATTTTTATTTTAAAGTATCAGATGAGTTTACAATGGTAATCATTTGATCATTGGATATTCACTTATATTATTGAAGTGGTGAACTCTGGTTAATATCAATAGAAATGAACAGTTCTGAATCCTCCTTTTCCTAATTTAATGAGTTAAACTTAATCGCAACCGAGTAGACCTTGACTTGGGTTTTAAATACCTTACTCATTTCTTTTCTTGACTTGTAGGATTTAATTTGCAACAATTTAATCCTTTGTACTTAACACAAAGATAAAAATGAGTTGTAGATTTACTTTTTATACTGGCTGCTTGTCTCTCGGTATTAGGAATTATTTTTCCCTTTCAAAAGTGGGTTAAACTGTTTTCAAAATAATTCGGCCAACTCTTTTTGATATTTTGTTACTTTAAAAGACTTGGATGATTTATATTTATTATCCTTTTGTTTTTATTTATTTATTCCCGTGGATTATTTTGTACAACAAGGAAAAACAAAATTTGAGATTTATAAATAAAAGAGCGTTATTTTTTGCTTTGAAAACCTTTATTATAGGTAATTCTTTTAATTTTCCCCTTTCAATTAATTTTAGTTTAATGTCAAAAAAAATAGATGATCTATCATTTTTCTTGATTTTGTTTCATCATAATAACAAGAAAACAAATATGATTTGAAATTTTAATTAGATTTAAAAGTATATCCCTTGAATGTTCTTTTGTTTTAAGTTGACGAAATGAGAATTAAACCTTATTTCAAGAGGTTTTGATAAGTTTATTATAATTTAATCTTTAGATTTATAGGACTTACACTACTATATATTTAAATGGCAGGCAAACTGCACTTGGAGCAGAAAAATTCTTGAAAAATACGATCCAAGACTCACTTGTTCCTGAAACAAAAGTAGTGGGACTTTGGTAAATTAAGTAGTTTCAGGAGCCTGATTGAACAGAGTAGTCACGTGTCATTGAGTTCAACTACGTCCGTGCATTTTGAATTTGTTTTGAGCAAAAATAAATCTTGCATTTGGAGCCAGTCACATGACATGGATACCTATACAGTCTGTGCCTTTTTAAAATCTTTCTCTTTCTCACGTCTGACTTGGCTTGACACTCTCATTCTTCACCCCCTCAGCTAACAACACCTAGCTCCAAACAACTTGACAATTCTTGTTCTTTCACACACTCGTACAGCCTCAGACATTTCGCCATGTATTATTTCAGACATGCAACCTAAAATGGGACCCAGCAAAAATACATTCATTCCCATGATAAAATTTGTATATTTGCCACACTTCAAGATTCTAAACGTCACATGGATTTCCAAATCACCTCACCATACAGATACGCACGTTAGGTAGTGAGCAGACGAATATTTTGCTGCGATGTACTTTTTAGTTTCTCAACTCATTTACACATAGACATGTTCAGACAACATGCACTTACATTCGCATTATATTTTTATTAGACACACACACACATACACGACATTCAAACATTTTTCTACCTTGTATTGTTTTGGTTTTAGTATATAAAATTATCTGTTTTATGTTATCACGTCATCGTTAAATTTCTTTTTGTCTGTTCTGTCTATTCTGTCTATATATGTCTTGAGCTTTAGTGCCACCAGATTAATATTGGCAGTACTACACCTCGAAAAAAAACTGGTGGGGAGTGATGTTTAGAAGTTTGTAAGGCTACAGAAAATTGGATAAACTTGGTTTTTTTTTTTTTTTTTTTTTTTTTTTTTTTTAAATCATGTTACTGCTATGATTATTTTAAAACTTAGTAGTTTTCATGTCGGTGGTACATTCCCTTGATGCTTTCTTACCATCCGTCCCTATTGGCCGTCATCCTTGATAAGTCATCTAGATGGTACATAGTGTCTGCATAGTTCATAGGAGAACACTGCTTATGAGTTCATCCATCTCTTGTAGTTTACAGTATGTCTTTCTTGTTCATCTTACTTGAAGGGTTTGCAAGACGGGAAGTAAGTGGCCATACAACTACTGTCTTCAGGATCTGTTCAAAACAGCACACAGCGTCCTGGTTTAGTTCCAACTAGCAATTCTCCAATTGTTTTGATTGAATTCAAGTGATGCAACCATACAGTAGTACTGACAAAGTTATTGCTAGAAAGAATTGCCATTATATTTTATCAGATTCCTATATGGTTGTAAACCTGTCATGTTTCATCTATGCATATGTTTACATCAATTTTAGGTATATGAAATATTGTTACTAAGATATATGAACTAGATTGCTAATTCTAGAGGCTTACTATTCAATGAAGATATATATCAATTTTTCAGAAAGTTATTGTTATGATAATGGTTTGTTTGGTTGGTTGGGTTTTATGGCATATCAACCTTTGTAGGTTATTTAACGCCAAATCCATTTTTATAATGGTTTGGTTTCTTCTGCTTGTGAACTTTTGAAGTTGCATGTTTTTTTTTTTAGTTTTTTTTTTTTTTTTTTTTGTTTTTTTTTTGTTTTTTTTTTTTTTTGTCTATATACCTATGTATTTGTTGTTATTTTATTGTATTAGGCAACAATTTAGTTTTCTCAACTGTTATAAAAGGTGAATGAATGGATTCAAATAAACCTGTTCTAATTTCACTGTTGCTCTTTCTTTATTTAAAATAGTTAAGATGTATATCTTAAAGAATGATATTGTGGATATAATAAAGCTTGAAAAATATAAAAATTTAATAAAAATCTATAAGATGAAATTAATAAGTGAAAATATTTTGTAGATTTAAAAAAAAAAAAAAGACAAACAAATTGAATTTTATCAATATTTTGAACATTATACAACTTAACTTTAGAATAGTTGCTATTTTTTTTTTTAAAGAAATACTGTCTGAAAGATTTCAACTATCAACTTTTAAATGACAAAACTAATTTATATTAACTCCCCTGTTGGTGAGTCTTAGTATATGTTGTCTGTATTCTCTACAAAAAGGTAAGATCACCCACCTTAAAAAGTAGGTCCTGGATATGAGACTAGATTATATCTGATGGTGAGCCTTTAGTTCTGGAAAGTGTGGAGTATGTCTTCATTGTCATTACTCTCAGGTCCACTCTGGGTCAAAATGGTAATACCTGTTAGGGTCTTATCTATGGGTCAAATAAATCTGTTTACAAATTATTTACATTTGATAGGAATACTTGATACCATTTAATTGTAAATTTTTTTTGTATTAAGAATAGTTGTAATTGTTTACTAAGAAATATTATTTGTTAATTGAAAACATAACTGTGTAAACAAATGATGATTAATAGAAATAATTACTTGAAACCATAATTATTAGTATTAGATAGGAATACTTCAAACCATTCAATTGTGTCTGCTGGGGCTGTAGAATACAATAATTGCATCTCTGCAGAGGGGTAAGACTCCTCCCCAATGAGTGTCCCAAATATGACACTAAACAATCCAATGGTGAGGCTCCAGTAATGCTGGAGCTTTGGGGAATGCAGAGTACCCCCCTACATTGCCATCACTCCCAGGTCCACTCTAGCCCAGAGTGGTTGCATCTGACAAGGTCCTATCTATGGGCCAAATAGAACTGACATTTAAATTGAGTGCAGACAAGGGACTGATGCTAAACTGAATTTCTTGAAATAGAACTGTTTGATCATTTAATTGAGTGTAAACAAATGACTGATGTTTAATTGAAATGTTAATGATACACAGCAATACATGGAACCATTTATCTTTGTTGACGTATGCTAAATTGAACTGTTAGAAATAGAACTGTTTGATCATTTAACTGTGTGTAAACAAATGACTGATGTTTAATTAAATTGCTAGTGTTAAATAGCAATATTTGAAAACATTTAACTGTGTGCAAACAAATGATTGATAGTAAATAGAATTATTTGTATTAGATAGAAATAAATGAAACTGTATAACTGTGTGCAAGAAATAAAAACTCAGGCTCATTTAAAAATGTGATCAACACAATGTGTTATATATAAGGATTTGGCATTAAATAACCAACAATGAGTGATATGCCATAAAACTCAACTAAACCAAACAACTGCATGTATGTCATATTTACCAACCCCTCCACTCGGGTAGGATGTGACACAAGGTCAATTTTTAAGCGGAGTTTAACAGGTTTGAATTCAGTTTTCCTTCTCCGAGACTAGTTGCCTCACCAAGGCTGAAGAACCTAGTCTGTCCTATTTACTGGAGGGAGAATAATTGGATTCATACCTTTCCCAAGGGTATTAGTGCTATGTGAAATGCAATCAGTCTCGTCCAGGATTTGAACTCGTGTCGCCAAATCCATTTCCTGCGAGGATAACCATTACACCATGGGCACCTCCAACAACTGCATGTATATTGTTTATATTAAATCTGAATTTATTTTTGTGCCCCCCCCCCCAAAAAAAAACTCTTTAGAAACAAATATACAAAAATTAAAATATAAATTTATGATGAATATATTTACCTAACCTCTAGATATAAGATTTCAAATGAAATCCCAATCCATTAGAAAAGAATTTTTTTTTTTTTTTTTTTTTTTTAAATGATAAAATACCAGTAAAGTCCTATATGAATTTTCTTTATTTGAAATCTTTTTAAACATTTATTCTGTTCTGCTTTATAAAAATGCCTTGATGAATGATGACAGCAGGAAATGTCTAGATTGGCTAATAAAATGGAGGGAAAGAAATTTGTAGGTCACATTGTCTGACATTTTTAGCTATTTACAAACTATAATTTCAATGTTAATGTGCAAAATAGCACAAAAAAGAAAAAAGCCAATAAAATTACGTGTAATATGAGATATCTATATGCATCAGTTTATGAAATATATATATAAAGTTTATGATATATATATATATATATATAAGTTGTGTTTGTGTCTTATTTTATAATCTGGATCTTTTTGTTTAAATCTTAAATATGACATATTTTGTGGGAAAGATTTTAACTGAAATATTTAGCCCAAGAAAAATCTTATTTTTGTTTAAATTAGGAAGAGTCATGAATAAAATTCCATAGTCAGAGTGCAAAACTGTATTTTATTTCATACTATCTTATTTATTAATAGAATTACATAGTAGAGTGCGATGACAGTGATGGCTATTCGTTGGATTGCCATTGCTTTTACTTTCTGCTTCCATGGCCTCAAAACTGAACAGAGTAAATAAAAGAAAAGAAATAGTTAATGGACACCGCATGGTTAGCTACTTCATTAGTCTAGGAACAGGACACTTCCTGCATCTTGTTCTTCTGTCTCCTTGTACCCCAGCCACCAAAAGAGGAAAAGAGCTTGAATTATGAGATCTGTGAGATACACACTTACTCTGGGATTCACAGAACACCCTCACTTCTGCTTCAGGTGGTTGACATCTTTCAGTCCCCATCACTACTTGTGATCTGGTCTGGAGTGCTAGATCAAGTGTTTCATGTTGCTGCTAACTCAATGGAAGAGATGTTGAACTCTGTTGACTTGATGTCCATTAACTGTTTGGTTATAATACTACACAGGCTCCCCCTGAGAAACAACAACATGAAACTCAGTTATGAGTTTTTCTCCTGTTTTTATTATCCTATTTTATCGATAAATGTTATATTGCTTTACATTTTTGTGCATTGAGCACTCTAAAGATTTTGCTGATTCAAAACACTTATAACCTGTGTGTGTGTGTGTGTGTGTGTGTGTGTAAAAAATACAAATCTCTTCGTGGACCTTCCCATTTTAAAATATATCCTTATTCTTTCTTTGGACCTACAACAACCATCTTTGTGTGTGTGTGTGTGTGTGTGTGTGTGTGTATATATATATATATACCTTAATTTGTAAGTATTATTTAGAGTAAGTAAGGTTATTAGAACTAGTGAATTCTCCATGTAGCGTGGCTATTTTGAGCAATTCAGGAATTTTTGTTTTCTTGAAAAGTGCCCATATTAAAAACTTCCAAACAATCACCACCCAACAATTTTTAGCCAAGAACCTTAAATAGCCTTTTTTATTTGTTTGTTTTTGTTTTTGTTTTGTTTTTTTTTTTTTTTGTTTTTTACTGACTTCCCAAACTGATTTTTCAAAAATTGAAATTCATACCAGATTTATTATGATTAGGCAAAACTTTGAATGCTTTGTATTTTAAAATGAATTGATTTGATTTGGAAGGTAAGGCTTGGTCAGAAAGATAGTTACACTCCGTTTGACTTATCAAGGCTTGTATGTTTGGTTTGTGTTAGTCAGATTTTACCTGTAACCTATTATTATCTTTGTTTTTGTAAGATCTTAAATTTTGCATATCACTTTCTGGCAAATTCCCATTAACTGTGACATTATTATTACAGATTGGCAATCATATATTGCATAATACATATTACCTATTATTATCTGGCCTGGGTTCAATCCCAAGCTGAGTCATACCAAAGACTCAAAAGATGGTATTTTATGACACCTTGCTTAACACTCAGCATTATAAGGTGCAGATCAAGGGTAAAGTGGAGTAAACCAGGGAATGGAGTAGCATCCTCCCCTACACCTTGGTGAAGTAGCTATTGAAAATGGAGCCTTCAGGTCGCCCTCAACTACGGTCATCGACTTTTTAGCTAGTATATTTTTCTTTTTACACATTAACTTTCCTTTTTTTTTTCTTTTCTTTTTTTTCCCCCCATGATTGGGACATTAAGAGAAAGTGACAAAATTTCCTGACAGAATAAGCCATTTTACATATAGATTAGAACTGTTTATAATAGCATTCATTAGTCTTTGTTTTTGATTAATTTGTAGAAGGTGAGGATGTTAGATATTACGATATATCGTCATTAATCCTGCTGGTAGATATATACATTGATGAGTCAACATTATGACCATTTGACTGATAAGATATTGATCTGCCATCTGTCTACAAAACGGCTCTTACCTGATCTTTGCATAGCCTCTAAATCAAGAGTCTCCAAACATTTTAGCCAGACAGTCAGAAAGCTTAGTTCGAGTGGTCTGGGGCTGTGATCTTAAATGGACAGAATCATCATCATGTCGCGCTGGTAGCACGGATATCCCTAACCCTCTCTCGCCACTCCTCACTATCGTTCATCGCCCTAGGTAGGTCTTCAGGACAACATCCCATATCCTCACATAGCTGGTCGTCCTACTTTTGCATGGCCATGTGTGGGGGTTCATAAGAGTACATCTCTTATGAGTTCATCCCTGCTTCTCCAGCAGTGTCCTGCATGTCTGGTTCGTCTAACTTGAATAGTTTTTGTGATAGGAGGCAGGTGGCCGTACAGTTGGTGTCTTGTGGGGTGTTGCCACCAGGACTTGTTCAAGATTGCACGCAGCAACACAATACTTCGACATTGTAGCAGGAGTACTACAAGGGGACACGCTGGCTCCGTACCTCTTTATCATTTGTCTAGACTACATACTTAGAACATGGACAGAATAAAACAGCTAAATTCATAATGTAACATCAGTGACTTATTAATGAGACATCTAATGTTGTTTGCAATCACAAAAAAAGATCTAATATATGTGTTAAATGAAGAAGTTGACAGCAGGAGCACATCAGTGATGATTTGGCAGTTGTAAATGCAGCATATTCTTGTCATGCTTCATTTTAGAGAACATCTGTTCACAGCGGTATGTAGTGCCAAACATGCTCACTGCTAGCTGGGTGTGGTTGATAATAAGATCAGGGGATTGTCCAGATAGAAGCATGTGGTTCTTACAGAAACTGAGGATGTGGCAAGTAAGAAACTAACTTCTAATT
>OY757909.1:22938590-23118590 GCA_963585895.1 Sepioteuthis lessoniana
GCAGGGATTCAGCCTGAGTGGGTGTATCTTCTGCTTCTTGCTTTTATCAATCCTCAGAAAAATTATGAACTTCCTTATTCCACTTTCAGCTATGGGTTAAATTGTACTACTACTGTTCTATGAAGATGAATTTGGCATTAAAAACCTATGAAGGTTAATGTGATTAAACAAAGAAACCAAACCAAATTAACCGATGATTTTTTTTTTTTTTTTTTTTGTCATTTAGTTAGGAATGATGCTTTCAAATGCCCTAGTAGGAATCTGTTTTCATGTCTACATTTGGATGTAAGTTCTGATCATTTATTTCAAAATTTGTTTTGTTCTGGGAAGGTGATTATGGCTTCTTTTTTTTTTTCTTTTAATTTAATTTCTCAGCAGATTACAGTGTTTTAAGGTGATGTTATCAGCTGGTCCTATTTCTAAGCAAAAAATCACCAATCATCTAGTGCTGTTGACTCTAGGGTTTTTCTTTTTTTTCTTTTTTTTTTTTTTTTATATAGCATATCAACCTTCATGAGTTGTTTAATGCACTAAGCCCTCCTTGTAGATGAACAGTAATGGTTCTATTTAACCCATATCTGGGGGGGGATAAGGGGGTTCATACCTTTCCAAAGGGTATTATCCTAAAAGTGAACAAAGCAACTCAACTGGAGTTTGTAACATTGTAGAAAGCGAGTTCAATCTAGCATGTTAACCTCTCTGTTTATATTACGGGGATTCCCTACCCTTCGTTTTGTTTTGTTTTTGATCATGTCAAATTGTTGTACAGGTATGTTTTTTAGTTCATTACATTTTTCCTTATTCTGAATAACTTCTGTTATTTCACTTTTCTATATTCTGTGGATTTATTTGCTATTCGTTTCCTAAAAGATTTTTGCTTTACTCTCACATCCATTATCAATAATTTCTTTACAAATGTTATCCCTCATCTCATCCTGTTGGTTGGGACTGCAGAATACACCAACTGCACCTCTGCAGGGAAGGGTAAGACCTACCCTCTCCACTGCCACTGAGTGTCTTAAGTATAACACTAAACCATCAGTGAGGTTCTAATCTTAGAGCTTTGGGGAATGTGCCGTACTCTTTCATTACCATTACTTCCAGGTCCACTCAGCCTGAATTGGTAGTACCTGTTAGGGTCTCGTCTATGGGTCAAATAGAATTATTAAAGGGATTATTTTTATTATTGATTTGAAGCCATCCTGCTGTGTCCAAGTTGTTTGTATTGTATAGGAATACTTGATAAATATTGGAGGGGGGTCCTCATGGTGTAATGGTTAAAGCAATGGACTGCGAAATCGTAGTAAGCAAATTCAAACTCCAGTCGCGCTATTATGTTCACTTTCAGACAAATACCCTTGGGAAAGGTATGAACCCCCTTATCCTCCCAACTAGGGGTTAAATAGTACCACTACTGTTCTTCTAGAAGAATGGCTTTGGCATTAAATAACCTACAATGGTTTATATGCCATTAAACATAGAAACCAAACGAACTTGATAAATAGAAATACTTGGACTCGTATTTTAACTGTGTGTAAACAAATTAATATTGAACTGAATTTTTACCATTAGATAGCAATATTTAAAACCATTTCAATGTGTGCAAACAAATGAGCCAGAGCTCATTCAAAAATAATGTTATTTGCAAACTATTTGTTTACAAATATATATATATATATATATATATATATATATATATATATATATATATACACACAGTATCTGGCATTTACATAACCCACAGGGTTTGATATACCTTAAGACACAACCAAACCAAACTTATCCTTTGTTATTTATGTTGTCGCTGTTATTTCTATGATGGTAAGGAACATTGTAAATCACAAACACCTATAAAGAGGTGCCCGTGGTATAATGGCTATCATCGTAGGAAATGGACACGGCGACAAGAGTTCACATCCTGAACGAGACTGATTGCATTTCACTTCACACTAATGCCCTTGGGAAAGGTATGAATCCAATTATTCTCCCTCCACCTAATGGGTAAATTGTAGGGCAGACTAGGTTCTTCAGCCTTGGTGAGGCAACTAGTCTAGAAGAAGGAAAACTCTAAATTGAAACCTGTTAAACTCTGCTTAAAAATTGACCTTGTGTCATATCCTGCCTGAGCAGAGGGGTTGGTAAATAGGAATATGGATGATATCACAGAAGTTCAACTAAAACCTATAAAACCACTCTGGTCTTCAAAATGTCAATACCACCATTGTTGTTGTTGTTGTGGTGGTGGTGGGGTTTTTTTTTTTTTTTTTTTTGTTTTACAAACTCTTCAAGTTAAGAATAGCTTATTTTTTTTATTTTGGGTATGAAGGAGTTTCCATGGTGTAGTAGCCAATGTACTTTACTATGACATTGTAGTGAGTGAGTTTGAATTCCAGTCACACTGCTATGTTTATGTTTGAACTAATTCCCTCAGGAAAGGTATAAACCTTCTTACTACCCCCCCAAAAAAAATATTTTAATCAAATTTAGGAAAACAATAAAAAAAAATCTTATTCTAAGAATTAGTGTCAAGTTTTACTTTCTATTTCACTTTATTTTTTGAAATTTTTATTTCAGGCTTTTTTTGAGTTTTCAATGAAGACTGTTTTTCAATTGTTTTAACTTTTGCTAATAAATTTTAATTATTAACTGTAGACTTCTTTTTTTTTTTTTTTTTTTTTACAAAGTGGATTAATTTGTATAATTGTTTTCATGGTGAATCTTAACACATTTCTATTGCATAACATTAACCATGCCTTTTCATAGTTTAAAAAAAAACTGCTATGTGAAAATATTCTTAAAAAAATTTGGAAAAAAAAAATTCTTTTTAAATTCAAGGCTTTTTACAAATTTAAATTTTTTTTTAATTAAAAACAAAAACTTAAAATTTAACCATAAAATTACTCATTTTACCTTTTTTTTTTTTTTTTTTTTTTTTTTTTTTTTTTTTTTCAAAATTTAATTTCAGGGTTATATATATATATATATATATATATATATATATATATATATATATTAATTAAAAAATTTTTATTCTGTTTTATTTTATTTTTTTTTTCTGTTGGTTTCTTTTAAATGACTAGTTTTATATTTGTTCTAACTTCAGAATATATATTTTCCATGAACAGTGTCATGCCTGTGCCACCCTTCTTGTAGTCATCCTCATCAATATTTTGTTGTCCCTGCACTGAATTCATATTGGCTTTTGATTCAACAACCTTTTGGGCTTCTCTATAGAAATATGCCATCCCTGCCTTTGGTGAGATTGTTCCTTTTCCTCCTACTTGCATTATTTCAACATGTCCAAACTTACAGTTTGGCTCAACTGGCATGTTATCTACTCAGATATGAGTGTTGTGCACAACCCTATATCAACTTTAATACTGCTTCTTTCAAAGAGTCACTGAAATCTAAGCTGTTTGGTCAGCATTTGGTTTCCTCAACTATCATTACGCCATTGAAATTGCACTTAAAAGATGAAAATCCATATCGTCCATTGATCTTTTTTTTTCATGGGAGTCCAGGAACTGGAAAGACTTATACTGCAAAGCTGCTTTTGAACACTACTTTCAGTTATGGTACAAGCAGCCATTTTGTTCGAATTTTCTATTTTGGCACCACATTCCCTAATACCATAAAGGAAACAGAGTATGTTGAATCGGTTCATTTCCAAATATGGTCCCTTACAAAAAGCTGTGAGCGATCCATGTTCATTTTTGACGGTTATGATCCTGTGTGGATCAAAATTCTTAATTTGTTGCGATTGGATGACGAAACACTTTACAAAAAAACTGTCTTTGTTTTCATTACCGGGATTGCCACAGAGTCACTTGATCATTATATCTTTCAAGAGCATCAAAACAGGCGACTAAGAGAAACCCTAACATCTAAAGAACTACTTAATGTTGCTAAAACCCAGCTTATGACAAAAATCGGCTTATTATTCAAGGTTCTCTCGTGGGACAAAATTGTGTATGTCCCATTTCTGCCTCTAACCAGAGAACATTTGATACAATGTATACAATGGGAATTAAAGCAACACAAATTATCTACCATGTTAAGCCAAGAGGTATTTGCTGAAATTGTCAGTGAGGCTGACAATGAATTTGTTGTGTCGGGTTGTAAACGTGTTAGTGAAAAAATTCTTTACATACTTGGTCAATATAAAGATGAACTTTAAGTCTAAAAATGAATAGGACTTTTTTTTTTTTTTTTCCAAATAATTCTTAATGTATCTTGAAAAATGAAAAGTGCTACTACTCATCTATTCATTCTTATAATAATAAAAAGTCTATTGTTCTCAAATCTAATGTAGACAAACAAGATGTTAAAATATTTCTTGGAATATTTCTAGTAAAGTAAAAAGTAAAGTTGGCAACCTTAGTCGAGGGCGATCAGAAGGCTCCCTTTTTGATAGCTACTACACTAAGGTGTAGGGGAGGGCGCTACTCCTTTCCCTGGATTTCTCCACTTTACCCTTGATACATACCTTTATATTGCTGAATGTTAAGTAAGAAAGTATCAAGAATTATTTTTAAAGTCTTGTGTATGACTTGACTTAGGATTGAACCCAAGTCTCCCGGGCAAACACTCTACCCACTAGGCCAATGAGAATGATACCAAACTCTGCCATTCTGTATGAAAGCATTTTGACCAAAATTTAACCATTTCATTATTCTTGTCTAGAAACATTTATGCTAAAAATTTTCAGGATTTTTTTTTTTTTTTACAAATACTCTATTTGTAATACCTCCCAAAGTTGAAAAAAAATATCACTATTATAGTAAAATGGTTCTGTGAAATTATCTAATTTTTACAATTTTTTTGTCTTAAGAATCTTTTAATATTTATTTTCATATTCTTCTGTTTATTTTTATTTTAAAAAATTGATAAGAAATATTTTATATTTAGATTGGATCTTTATTTACTGTCTATACTTGCATATGATGTGACTTATTGAAACCTTTTTGCAGGTGGAAATTGTAAGTGTATTAGTTGGCCTAAGTCTTGTCTTGGCCTACTATTCTCTTGCACACACACACACACACACAGAGTTTGTATCTGACATATTGACCCACCCCTCTAATATTAGGTTAAAATTAGATCTCAAAAAGTCACATGATATGCAAATATATACAGTTTTTTTTTTTGTTTTTTTTTTTGTTTTTTTTTTTCTGAACAGTTGTAAAAATTCTTTTATTGTCATTTTGTTACTAATTTGAGAAAATATATTAAAATTATTTTCCACTTGATTTTTGTCTGTGTCTGTCTGTCTCCTTTTTGATAAAAAATAAAAAAAAAAAAAAGAAATTGAATCCATCTTATTGAATTCACTCATCTCCCTCTACTGCAATCTCTTTATCTAGTTGTAGTAATTTACGAAGCTCTTTGGTTTGATGTGGCACAAGGCCGAATGAATGGGGCACCCAATGAGACTCAAACTCACTTATTTAGATTTGCTAGTCTAGCTTGCTAACCATCACACCACCAGAGGTTCCCCCTCTCTTTACCTAGTAGTGTGTGTGTGTGTATATATATATATATATATATATATATATATATATATATTCTCTTTACTTCTTTTTACACTGCTTGGTTTAATTTGCAATGAGGCATATATGGGATACCCTGAAAAAATTGAACTTCATTGTAATGATCCTGTTGTCTAGCTCAATAATCCTTACATCACTTAAGGCGTCCTTATTTAAAAGAAAAAACTAAATGTAACTTAGATTTGGTTCAAGACTGCAAATATTGGGCTCCCAGTAAGAATCAAACTCAGTAATTGGTCTGCGAGATTAGCTTGCTAAGATTTCAAGTTATATGTTACTTATTTTATCTGTATCTTCCATCTAACACAGTAATCCCCAACCTATGACCCTCACAGCTCATCTATGTAGGCCTTCACCCAACTTTCAAAACTTTCTTTTCATCATTTGATTTAGAATTTAGACTCGGCTCTTTAACCTTGGTATGGTAACCAGTTTAGGAGAAGGAAAACTCTGAATTCAAACATATTAAACTCTGCTTTAAAATTGACCTCGTGTTGCATTCTGCTTGTGCTGTTGTTAGGTTAGGGTAAATACATCTGAGTGTTCAGTCGTTGCAAGTAGGAAAATGCCGAATTTAAAGAAAAGTACAATGTTTCTCACTTTACGATTATTCTACTTCTGATGCTGAAATTGTAATTTATTTGTAGATGAATGATTCCATGTTGGCCTTGCCATACTGCAGAATATTTGTACCTATATTAGGATAAGGTAATAGAATCCATCTGACTTCCAGTCTCTCAAATAATCACAAGCATTAATATGTAGTGTTTAACTTTGTGTGTGTGTTTCACTCCTAATTTACAAAATTAATTGCACTTGGACATTTAACAGATATTGTATCTTCAGCTTAGGATAAAAAGAACAGAAGCCAAGCCATTAACTTGAAGGAGAAAATTAGTGGATCATTAGGCTAAGGTCATATTTAACTTTCTCCACCTTCTTTTTCTTTATTTCAATTTTTTTTTCTTTAGTTTCTTTGTTATAAGGATATATCAACCTTTGTAGTTTATTTAATGCCAAAGTTATCACTGTAGAAAAACAGTTATACTATTTGACCCATAGCTGGGGTGACAAGGATGTTTATATCTTTCCCTAAGTGTATTTGATTTTTTAACCTAAGGTATTATCTTAATTATATGATTGCTTTCCCTGTTGGCAGGACAAAGAACATGTCAACTGCATCCTCTGCAGATTGGTAAGATCCTTTCTCCCAGGATTTGACTCTAAGCTACATCTATTAATGAGACTACATAACAAGCTATGGGTAGTATAGAGTACCCCCTTCATTACCATTACTCTCATGTCCACTTTGACTTGGGGTGGTAGTACCTGTTAAGGTCCCATTTATAGGTCAAATAGAATATTATTAGTATTAGATTGGAATACTTGAAGTCATATAACTATGTGCAAACAAAGTATTATTATTATTATTATTAAATAATTCACTGAAAGCCAAGCTTGCTAATCAATCTTTTAGCATCATAACAGACAAAACAACTGACTGTCACGACCAGAGTATTTTGAATGTGATTTCAAGTATTTAAGGGAGGGGTCATTTCTCAATGAACCTTAAGTCAGGCATGCATCCAAGCTGTAACTCATGTGAATATTGCATTTGAGGATATTTTTGCCTTTGTAACTGATTCTGCAGCTTATTGTAAAAAGCTCATGGGGAAATGTTGTCAAATCTCTTTATTAACAGATACCATGTGTTGTACTTAGCCATATTTTAAATCTTATTGGTGAAGTATTTTTACGCAGATCAGCATTTGAAAATGTTACCCAACTCATTACTTTCATCAAGTCACCCTTTTTTGTTTCTTCACCTTTTTAAGAAGCTAGCCGAAAAAGCCAATACCTTAATAGTTTGAAGGTTCCTTGCCTAAGAAACGAGTGAAATTACTCCCTGTACCAGTGGCAACCAGATGGAATTCCTAGTTTAATGCAGCCAAATATCACTCATCCGTTGTACACTTCAATGAAAGATTCTTTTAGCTAGAAAAGAGCCATGGCCTTGCAGTAGATAGGATTCTGGAATTAGTAGATAATAGTCGACTACATCTTGCCTCTTACTATAATTTGTGCTTGAATGTGCATTTTATAAATGAGAACTGCACCTGTTTGATAACAGTTTTGACAAGCTTAGAAGAAACTAAGTCTCCACATCCATGTGTTGTTTATAACATGATAGAGAATGTAAAACAGTATTTGCATACTGGTACATCAAAATTAACATTTGGTGTTGAAACTGACTGTCTTCTGTCTGAACTAGAAAACAAAGAGAGGGAGAGTTCTCAAATTTTCAAAATTTGTTCAGCTTATCTTTTCAAAAACTGAATAAATACCTGGATGTCCATTTTTGTATATAACTTTTACTTGGCATCTCATCTGTTTGATCCTAAACAGCTAACTTGTATAAGCTATGACATTGATAGTTTTGCAGCAATTAAAGACTTGCAAGATCCTTCTACTGATCTTCTTGAAGAATTCGAAATTTATGTCAATTACCAAGATGACCTACCAAATCCGTTTAATATTCCAGCATTTTGGAATACAAGTAAGAGCAGATTTCCCCTTCTAGAACTGATTGCTAATAAGGTTGTATGGATGCCTGTTACCAGCGTAGATGCTGAATGTTCATTTTTCTCAGTGTAAACATTTACTAAATAAATAATGTGAAAAACTTACTCCTGAGAACACCACACAACTTACAATGTTGTATTACAATGGAGATTTAGAAAAGAGATGGCTAATTTCTTAATTTGGGAAATATCTGATTTTAAATTTGAGTCGTATTTCAATTTGAGATAAGTTGTTTTATTTAAATTTTGAATTAACGTCAAATTTGTTTTTTATATTTTGTTACAAAGATTTAATTATTATGATTTAATTTCTGTTTTGTCAAATTTTAGTCAAAATGTTTGACTAACTCAGATATCTTTTATTGAGATTCAAATTATTTGCTGTTGATTCTTTGAATGTGATTTTTCTGTTGATTTTAATATTGTGAATCAGTAATTATAAATCAATCTGGATTTTTTTACTTAGAAACACAAAAACAATCTAAATGTTATTTCTTAAAGAAGGAAGCTCTAAAAGTTCTACTTTAAAGATAATTGTACACTGCAACATTTCATTGTTTTATTGTCATGTTACATCTTTATTTTTACATATAGTTTATTTTCGGACTTGGATTTTAACATTTAAAAAAAAAAATGAAGATATTTGCTATTTCTTTATATAATAAAACTGAATTATGTTTTTGTTTTCAGTTTTGATAATAATGATTGCATATTTTATTGCAATATTCTCATAAAATACTATAAAAATGGAAAAAAAAACAATATTTACCAAAAGTGAAAATAGAATTAAGAAAAATTTGAAACAGAAAATCAGGGGTCCTTGATAAGGGTAACCAGAAATCAAACTTTTTTTTTTTTTTTTTTTTTAACCTTATTTTTTCACTGCAGGTATCATTGTGGAATGAGAAAATAGAAATTTATTCTAAGAAATCAAATTGTAGTTTACTAAAACTTTTCTTGTTTTCCAGTGATACCTGCATAAAAAAAATAAGGTCTAACAAAGTTTGGTTTCAAGTTACCCTTACCACGCTTTTAACCTTGTATATTTAAAAAAGAATAATAATTGTAAAATTTATTTACTAGTTGTTTGATTGTGTACAAATAATATAAAATCTTGAAAAGTAAATTATTTACTTGGTGAAAACTAGCAGATAAAGTCCCAGTCAAATTAACACCCCCATCCTGTTATCTAGTGATTGTATTTTATAAGTTATGCTTGACATTCTCTTACTGGCAGATGAGAAAGGTTAAACCTTGATTTCTTTTGCTGAAGTCTAGCTTCTATTTTTAAACACTAAGCAATTAATACTACTTTTTCTCTTTTAAACATTCAAGAAATGTACTGAGTTTGTGTTGACATAACTGATTGCTAGTTTAAAGGCAACACCTAAAGTCGATATCATTATTTCATCCTACTGTAATCTTCATTATAAACAAGAGAATTTTAATTTCTGCATTTTAAATAAATAGATAAAGCATATACTGGAGGAGTACCCATGGCTAATATGCTGGACTGTGACATCATAGTAAGAATATTCAATCTCCAGTCATGTTATTTACTTTTGGATTGATATCCTTGGGAAAGGTTTGAACTCGTTTATCTCCCCCCCCCTACACCAGCTACAGGTTAAATAATATCACTGCTGTTCTTCTCTAAGGATGGCATTGGCATAAGATAACCTACAATTTGATATACCATTAAAAACAAAGAAACCGAAAGTATAGACTGCTATTCATATTTACCAACCCCTCTGCTCAAGCAGAATATTACACAAGGTCAATTTTTAAGCGGAGTTTAACAGGTTTGAATTCAGTTTTCCTTCTCCTAGACTAGTTGCCTCACCAAGGCTGAAGAATCAGTCTGCCCTACTATTTACCCATAGCTGGAGGGAGAATAATTGGATTCATACCTTTCCCAAGGGTATTAGTGCTATGTGAAATGCAATCTGTCACGTCCAGGATTTGAACTCGTGTCCATTTCCTACGACGATAACTATTACACCACGGGCACCTCCAATATAGTATAGACTGCTATTGATAGGTTAGTGACCATATGGAAATCTGGTCTGAATAATAAAACAAAATGGGAATTCTTCCAAGCTGTAACCATGTCAGTACTGCTGTATGGTTGCACCACTTTGACCTTAATGAAATACTTGGAGAAAAGGCTACATGGGTACTACCAAAGGATGCTGTTTGCTATTTTGAACAAATCCTGGAAGCAGCTCCACCACAAAACAGCAGTTGTACAGCCACAAACTATCTAAGTAAAACAAACAAGACATGCTTGGCATTAAGGATGGACTCATTAATGATGTTCTGCTATGGACTCCTACTCATGGACACACTAGTATGAGCAAACCAGCAAAAACTTACATCCATCACCTATGTGCAGACACTAGATGCCGTCTAGAGGACTTACCAAGAACGATGGTCAATAGGGATGGATGACAAGAGAGTCAAGGTAATCGATGCTGTCAGTATGCCGATATGATGACTGGTTGCTTTACCAAGGCTAAGGAACCCAGTCTGCCCTACTATTTACCTAAAACTGGAGGGAGAACAGAGGTATTCCTGCCTTTCTATGATTTGAACTTGGGTTGCTGATTCTATTTCTTATGACAATAACCATTAAGTCTGCATAAAACCTCTGATGTTAATCCAGTCGCACTATTACGTTCACTTTCGGACAAATACCCTTGGGAAAGGTATGAACCCTCTTATCCTCCCAGCTATGGGTTAAATAGTACTACTACTGTTCTTCTAGGAGAATAGTTTTGACATTAAATAACCTGCAAAGGTTGATATGCCATTAAACAAAGAAACCAAACCAAACTATCTGATGTTAATTTAAGTTCCAAGAATGAAGATGTTTTTTTGTAAATTCTCGGGGGAAAATGTTTTCTTTGCTGGCCAACTGCATCTTATATTGCAAACTGTTCTCATGAACAAAAATAGTTTGCACATCTCTTTGCCAAGTTTATATTTGAAATACTATCTTGTATGTGATTTTTGTTTTTGTTTGTGAATATTTTTGTTAAAATTTGGTTTTGTTTTTCTAAGCACAAAAAAATATTGTGGGTATTCTTTTTAACAAGTTTGTAAATTTCATTACTTAAGCAAATTGTTCGCCAATAGTCCGGGAGACTGGGGTTCAATCCCAGGTCAAGCCATACCAAAGACTCAAAAAATGGTCCTTGATGCCACCTTGCTTTACACTCAGCATTATAAGGTGAGGATGAAGGGTAAAGTGGAGCAATCCTGGGAATGGATTACCGCACTCCCCTACACCTCAGTGTAGTAGCTATTGAAAAGGGAGCCTTCGGGTTACCCTCGACTAAGGTCGCCAACTTTTATTACCCCTCTCCTTACACACTTTTTTTTTTCTTAAGAATATCATTTGTTTATGCATTAAATCAAATTAGAAGCCACAATTACTCATCTATGAAAGAATTTGAATAAAATAAAATCCTTTCTACTAGTTGGTCATAAATTTGTATAAAAATTTAAATATCCCTATATACTGCTTTTTGAAAGTGTCCATATGAACATTTTATAAAACTTTACTCACTAAAATGTCAGAAAACGGATATGAGGTTTTTACTTTTGTCTGCACAGTTTGAAATATTAAATAAACTGTCAAGACTTGCAAGAAAATTGTTTATTTTTCAATCTTTGTTGTTGATTAAAAATTCATTGTAAATTATTACAAATGATAATTGTTGCTGTTTTCATATTTACCAAATCTTGAATATGATCCTATTTACCCAACCCCTCCGCTCGGGCAGGATATGACACAAGGTCAATTTTTTTAAGTGAAGTTTAACAGGTTTGAATTCAGAGTTTTCCTTCTCCTAGACTAGTTGCCTCACCAAGGCTGAAGAACCCAGTCTGTCCTACTATTTGCCCATAGCTGGAGGGAGAATAAATGGATTCATACCTTTCCCAAGAGTATTAGTGCTATGCAATCAGTCTCATCCAGGATTTGAAATCTTGAATATGATTATTGCCAAGGTACCACACACTTGGTTTGGTTGTTTTTATAGTATATCAACTCTTGAAGGTTATTTAATGCCTCTGTGTGTGTGTGTGTGTGTGTGTGTGTGTGTGAGCAAAGAATTTTTGGGGGGTGTCCTCGTGGTGTAATGGTTAAAGCGATGGACTGCAGAATCGTAGTAAGCAAGTTGGTACTCCAGTCGCACTATTACATTCACTTTCAGGCAAATACCCTTGGGAAAGGTATGAACCCCCTTATCCTCCCAGCTCTGGGTTAAATAGTACTATGACTGTTCTTCTAGGAGAATGGCTTTGGCATTAAATAACCTATAATGGTTGATATGCCATTAAACAAAGCAACCAAACCAAAAGAATTTTTAGGTAATATTTTTAACGAGCCTAGACTCATTTGCTTGCACAGAGTTAACTGGTTTAAAGTATTGTTATCCAACACTAATAATTCTATCTAGGTTTAGTTGGGTTTTATGGCATATCAACTATTGTAGGTTATTTAATCGCAAATCCTCTTTATACACATTAAATATGTAGAAAAACTGATAACAACGATCCAAGTGGAAGGAATGATTTATTGAAAGGTCAACACTATAGCATTTCAGTTCTACTGAACCATCATCAGGACCATGAGGGGTGATATTAACAATTTTAAGTTAACGATGGATGTTTAGAAATGTGAAATACAAAAACCTAGGGGAAAATATGTATATTTATTATATATTGTATATTATACATATTTTGGAACACCCAAGATCATCATCTGATGAAGGCTTTGGTGGCACAGCCATTTTGTTTTTGTTGGTTTGTTTATTTATTTATTTTTTTTCCAGCATATGCACAGGATTTAATTGATTTAAATGGCATATTAATCTCTCTTGGATTTAGGCATTTAAGCCTAAAGGTTAGGGAATTGCATACATTGTATGTTTATATTTACTTTTTTTTTTTTTTTTTTTTTTTTTTTTTTGTAGTTTTTAAGAATTTTGCATATGATTCTGATATCAGGTATTTCTGTCTGATACAAATAATTTGCACACAGATCTATTTGACTCATATGTAGGACCCTAACTTATACTACCACTCCAGTTCAGAGTGGAGCTGGGAGTAATGGGAATGAAGGAGTACTCCACCCTCTCCAAAACTCCAGAACTAAATCCTTGCTATCAGATACAGTTTAGTGTCATACCCAGGACATCTCTTGGAGTGATAGTCTCTGCAGGGGATATAGTCTGCATATTTTAAGCCCCAGCCACTATGGCACAAAATTATTTGTAGAGCTAATAAGTGCTTGTGTAATTCAGTCAGATATAAGACTTAATGATGGTGTTGCATATTGACCGTTGACAGAGCCATCAATTGGGGATATCTCAACAGGATGTTCCAGAACAGCGGAAGTAGATCCCATGGGTTGAGAACTGGAAGGAATGTGTTGGTGTTATAAACATTATATATACATTGATACCCACTGACAAGCGAGCAGTCAAGTTGATCAGATTTCGGGAGCAACTAGCAAGTGCTCAGAAGGTGGGGGCAGCTGGTGGCCCTTGGCTGAGAACCTCCTCTCAAAGAAGCAAAGCCCTGAATATACTCACAATGTGGTAAAGAAAAATGTCAGTAAAGCAGTCCACTGTCAGACTGTGTCCAAGTCTTTTGTCTCTGTTTCTCTCTCACACTTACAGCCAATTTCAAACCTTTCAAGTAATAAAGAAGAGGTTTTGTTTTTTTTTTTTTTTTATAAAGAAATGTGTTATGGTCTCATCATTCTCTCATTACTTAACAACAGTTGTGCTTGATTATCTAACACTATTGCTGGCTGTTTGTAATTTGTTTTTAATAAGTAGATGAGATTTAAAATTATTTAGCCATATTGGATCATCAAGTGATCATAATTAGTCAGAATTATTTACATCATTTAATGATTTAGACTATTGCCCTTATTATATTTTAGATACTGTATCCTTTCAGCTTTCTTCATGTCTTTAGTTGGTGTCAGTAACCCTCAAGGAATCTCAAACCAAACCATTGTTTTTATCCACAAGAGTATACTGCTCTCATTTCACTGTCCATAATGACAAAGATGAAGACAATAGTCGACATTATGTAAATAATAATTCCTCATTTCAGTAATTTACACCAAAGGGGCCAAAATAATTATAAATTTTGATCAATAGATAGATCGCAAAGGTGGTGTGGGTAGATTTTAAAAAAGAGGAATTTTTGTTAGATGTTTGCCTATCATCTATCCTCTCTTTGGTAAGTTAATGACCATGAATGTATTCAATTGTAAATTGCCTCATACAATAATGCAAACATATATATAAAGTACACTCAGTTTATATATAAATACACTGGTCATTTTTTTATAATTTTGACATGGTCAATTTTTTAATAATTTTGACATGGTCATTTTGAAAGTAGCTCATAAGCTGAAAAATTGTTGGCACTTTAGATTTTAGACATTAGAAATTATTAATCTACCAAATTTTTTTAATAAATCTTAATTCATCCAAATTTCTTTGAGACATTGTTATTATTTATTTTTGACTTTTAAAAAAATTTTTTTTTTAATTGCAATACTTGGACTGATAATTAATTTTAATATGGCTGTTGTATGTTGGTGAAATTGAGAGAGTATGGTAGGAAACAGATGGCTGGGGCAGTACAACTTGTTTCACTGGTCGACCTGCATAGTAAAAGGACGTGATTGCTCATCAAGAGATTAGATTTCACTCAGTTATTCTTCTAGCTCTTCTTCTTCCACTTATGTGACGCACATCAAATCCCAAGCATGTTGGTAGGTAGGTATTAATATATAGATATGTACACCTAGTAAAGGCACTTGAGGTTAGAGGAGTTGTCATTTAAATATAAACTAAAAACTTACTAACTTCTCTCTTCCTAAATTCTTAAATATATTCTGATATGTAATCTTATGTTGAAATTTGAGAACTGGATGAAATACAAGGTTTTGAAATTGTTTATTACGTCTTGGTAATTTCTAAGTTAGTCTCAAGGTCAAATGAAAAGAAATCTGGCAAAAAGATGATTACATCAGTACTCTGAGTTAGGTTCATTGTCTATCGTACAAATCAGCAAATTTTTTTCTTCTCCCACCCTTATCTTTAAACACTAAACTTTGGTACTGGTATGAAATATGTACTCTAAATTCTGGCATACGAGTTCAACTTTTAAACCAGAAAAAATCTGTTTATTGAATTACCATGACCAGAAAATCCGGCAAACATTTATGTACAACACACGAAAACACTGAACAGCTGTTTCGACCTTATTAGGTCTTATCAGCAGTGTATACCATGATCTCCCCCACTGGAGATTGAATCAACAACCACAGAATGCAGAGCCGAAACTCTACAACTGAGCCATCCGTCCATATTGCACAGAAGTGACGCCAAATTAACTAGTCATGGTAATTGCGCAACCAATTAATCTGAATGTCTTGCAAGTTACATCCGTACTCTTTACAGAGGACACAGTCATTTCCATACCGTGATCTCCAGTGGTGGATGTAACTTGCAAGACAAATGGAAAGGAGAGAAAGTTAAAAAAAGGAATAAAGCAACCAAAAACATTGTTGGATTGGAAAGACTTAAAATAATGGGATTATAATTACTTTTTAAATTTGAATAAAGACATAGGCACAGCTGAGCAACTAATCAAAAAATCTTTCTTTTTTTTTTTTTTCTTTTTTTAAGTTGGTGCCTTCAGTCATGATATTTATTCATAAGCAGTTTTTGGTGAAACCGGATTATGCAAGTGCAGCACCCTCCACACTCACCAGATCTAAATTTAAACCAGATGTGTCACATCCTGCTTATGGTGGAGGGGTTGGGTGAATATACATGCTGATAATGTGTGGGATGAATTAGTTAATGGAGAACTTGTAAACATAGATTATTGCCTATGTCTTTACCCAGCCACTCAACCACACGCAAGACACAACATAAGGTTAAATTTTAAGCAGTCACTGATCCCATAAACTAGTTTGATTGTAAGCATACTACTCGTGTAGCTCGTCTTGGGTAGGAGTAGCCTTACAAAGCCCATCCCTTTCGAAGTCTGCAGCTGGTTTGAATTTAGTTTTCCTTCTCCTAGACCAGTTGTCATACCAAGGTTAAAGAGCCCCATCTGCCTTACTATTTAAACATAGTGGTGAAGAGAAAAGAGAAGGATTTATGTCTTAAGAGCATTTGCAAATGTAAAATGCAAATGGCTTCATCCATATGTGACCCCAGTTCCATTTTTATTTACGATGATAGTTGTTAAGTATCCCTCCCTAAATAAAAAAAAAAATTAAAAAAATAAAAAAAAAAAAATAATAATGCCGATGCATCATCACTATCTACTGTAGAAAAAAAAAGGCTGAATGCTGTAAATTGATGTCTGTCTGCAAAACATTAAAATCAGTTTTCTATTTTCAGTTAGCAATAAGTATCTGCTTGGTCAACAGGCAAAATGCTCGGTTTTTATGTGAGGGTCAATTAATGCAATGAGAGTAGAAAGGCAGCTAATCTAATTATTAATGTTATATACCCCATCTGTGAACATTAATGACTAGGTCCCATTCATCATAAAAGTGTTGGACACTATTAGGAGAGGTGAAAATATACTAAATAGTCACCACTAGCAGTAGTTACCTTCTTTACAATGCTGGTAAGTATTGTATTTTGTTAATGTTATAAAAATTTCCATTTCATTTCCAGCCTCCATTTTGGTTATTTCTCATCCAGTAACCTTTTTGTAAGGTTACAACAGTTAATAACAGAAAAATGGGCCCTGTGAGCCTTGTAAAGTTCATAATTTGTAAGCTAAATAAAACCACTAATTGTGCAACCTGTCTCATGTTATTTGAAGAGGAGACGGGCACTGCCTGATAATTTCATTGTTCTAAAAAATACCAAGGATACCTGGACGATCTACTATACTGTGGGATAGGGGTTTTTTGTTTTGTATATGGCTTTTTGATTCAAATACTCTATTATTTTGTCTTTCTCTTGCATAACAAGGACCTGATATTTTTTTAATAACTTATACATTCTTGTTAATTTCGTATGTCAATCATCTCTCAATGGGTTGGTTAGTGCTCGGGAGGATATTTAGTTGAGTTCTCACTCATTAGTATATCAATAATACACTAACACTGAATAAACAGAAGGAAAGACAAGATAAGCCTATTTACACATATGAAAACATTTAATACAGTTGTCTAAATTTCTTGGTGCTTTTTATCATTAAGGGTTTTTGGACTATTGTCTTTTATTTCCACAACATGTCCTCTGGCTTTCTTCAGGTGTTTGTCGAACTCGGCGACCTTCACGGAATTTCAAACTGTTCTTTATTGAATCCATTGGGGTTGCCTGTTCTGATTCTGTTAGCTATAAACACGACTCGATTGAACCTGCAACCTTCAGATGATTGTCTTCTTTGAAGCTTAAGGAACCAACCAATGCCTATAACCCTTATGCCATGTGTCCTGCTGGACAATTCAGTCAATTTTTGGGACTTATAAACTTAATATTCTTACTTGACTAGAATTACTATTATGCATGATTTTTTTTTTTTTTTTTTTTTTTTTTTTTTTTTCCATCTAGCCTTCTTAATTATTGGTTCTCATATTGTATTCAACTCTATACTTGGTCTACTCAGCAGGTCATTGTAGCCAACAGATGTACTGATTCCTTAAGGGGTCTAATCCTCCAATGTTCAGCCCTGTCAATTATTTCAACTTTATCCTATAAAAAAAAAATCATGCATAATAGTAAGACATACCAGCTGAAACGTTGTGGAAATAACAATAAAGATGAAGACAATAGTCTGAAAACCCTTAATGATAAAAAACGTAATATACATACAAGAAATATTGACATGTCGTAACAGATAGAATATGCATATATTGTTCGATGAACAAGCAGCATATGAGAGAGGTTAAAAAACAATAAAAAGATTTACTTGATAAAGATGCTTATAATAACCATGGCCAGGAGAAGAGACAACAGAGGCAAAGAGTCTGCTGTTCAAAGAACAGACAGAAGAGACTGAGATGGATTCTCAGATTCTCATAAGACCACATTGTGGACGCACCCCCCCTTTCTTTTTGTCTCCCTACACAATGGTCATTAATTTTACTGCTATTTCTATCATAGATTTGATATGGTACTTTTTTATTTCTATGCAATAAAATGCAGTTCTTTAACAGCCAAAATTGATTTCTCAAAGTTATCTTTATAAGAATGCATTTAAAAGATGATCAAAACTATTTTCATTTGAATTTTTAAAAGATCTTTGGAGAAAAATCTCCACACCCCTTTTTTTGGGGGGAGGGGGGTCCGCACAAACCTTTAAAAGGTTTAGTTATAGCAAATCCTGATAGTATTTTAGTTAATGAAATATTTTTATTTCCATACTGACAAACATTGATAAAAACAATTTCAAAAAACTATCAAATAAAATATAATTCTGTGACTTTGCGGTAGAATAGGTAAAAACTAACCTTGCAATTGTACTGAAAATTCAATTTTATTAATGCGTATAGCTTTTAGGCCCCATAGATTTGTTATATTCTGAGTTGTGGGCGAGAAATGCGTATGGTTGCAAAACAAAGAACGTATATATACTCACAATAACACAGTAATGAGGTTATAGAAATTTTTTATAGATAGAGTAAGTACAGAGAGTAGAACGGAGAAATACGTTCACAGTCAAAGAATGAATTCAGTGGTAGTAGTTATAAAGTTCATGTACTGTACTTGTCTCGTGGTGAAGGGATGGTTTTCTCGGAATTAGGATAACGTTGGTAGCTGCGGAAAGCGTTTGATGTATCGGATGACAGGCGCCAGACGGGGTGAAGAATCCTTAACACGGGTCGTGTGAGGGAACAAATCTGTGGTGTAGGAACGCAACTTTCTGATGATTATTTGGTCCGTCTATTTATACGTTTTCTGTAGGCTCAGAACGGCAATTTTTGTGCCCCGCGGGAAGCGTTCCGATTGGATATTTATTAATGTATTTTTTTTTTTTTTTTTTTTTTTTTTTTTTGTTAATTTATCGCAAACGGAAGTTCTGCGCGGAGCCCATGCGTGAGCGACTAACTTTTCATTTTGGGTTGGGAACTCGAAGTGTTAACTTCCGTTTTTTTTTTTTTTCTTTTCTTCTTTTCTTTCTTTTTGTTTTTTCAAATCAAGGCAAGATCTCGTCTTGTAACAGATTTTTTTTCATTTTACAAAAATGAAATTATTTCGAATGACAAAAATAAATCTTAAATAAAGGGAGTTAACTCTTATATCGTAATTGCAGTAAGATTAGTCAACGGAATTTTATTTGAATGCAATCAGTTTATATTCTTTTCAGCGAGAATAAGATTTTAAAATGTTAACCGAAATGGTTACAAATTCAAAATTCAACAGTTTTAAATTTTGCCTCTATGAAAAATTTCTACTGAATTAAAAAGTATTTGTGTAATCATATTTTTTGTTAGTAATTTGTTATTTAAAAAAAGCAAACAAACATTACTCTTAATTTTTTATTTTTTTTATTTTATTTATTTATTTATTTTTTTTAATTGATTTTAATGGTATGTGAAACCGTCTAGTGTCATTTTTGTGCCTAAGCGTTAGGAAATTGCATTCATATTTTATATTTCGTGTAGTTATTTCTTACGTTTTTTGTTTTGTTTTTTTGTTTTTTCACACAATTGATACCAAACATTCCTATTTAATATAAATAATTAACATACAGTTATAGGATTTCAAGTATTTCTATGGTTTCAAGGAATAATTTTTACATAATAATGGTCATTTGTTAGCTCTATTATATGGTTTCAAGTAACATAATAATTTTTAGTAAACAATTATAACTTCAAATGACTATTTTTGATAAAAATAATTAAGTTATATGGTATCAAGAATTCCTATTGATCCACCAATGGGACCCTAACAGGTACTACCACCCTGAGTCTGAGTTGACTTGGAAGTAATGATAATAAAGAGGTACTCTACACTCCCAAGATCTCAAGAAGTGGAGCCTCACCATCAGATGCAGTTTAGTGTCATACCTAAGACCCCCAGAGGGGTCATCAGACCATTCAATTGGTGCATTCTAAGCTCCTTCAAAAGGGTCGAGGAATTTTTAATAATTTTCAAAACGCTCATTTGAATTTTAGCCCAGTCAACTTGGGCTGTAGAATATACCAACTACATCTCTACATAGGGGTAACCCACCACCACCACTCCCAACGATTGTCCTGGATATGATGACACAAAACCATCTGATGGCGAAGCTCCAGCTTTGGAGATTTGAGGAATGTGGAGTACCCCTTCATTGCTATTGCTCCCAGGTCTGCTCTGCCTTTGCGTGGTAGAACCTAATAGGGTCCTATCTATAGATCAAATAGAACTGTTTGACATTTAAACTGTGCAAACAAATCACTTATGCTAAATTGAATTGTTAGAAATAGAACTGTAAGTAAACAATGACTGTTTAAATGAATTGTTAGTGATACATAACAATACTTGGTACCATTTAACTGTGTGCTAATTAATGAGTAATGTTGAATAGAATTATTTGTGTTAAATAGCAATACTTGAAACTCTTTAACTGTGTTCCTAAACTGAATTATTGGTGTTCAATAGCAATAATTGAAACCATTTAACTGTGTTGAAATGATAGCAATAATAGTGTGTAAATAAATTAGTTTTAACACATTTAAAAATGGAATTACACACAAACTATTCACTTATAAATCGTATGTATATCCATGTAATTTTGTGCTTACAAATGATTAATAGTAAATAGAACAATTCGTATTAGAAATATTTGAAACTATTTAACTGTGTGCAAAAAAAAATGAACTCAGACTTGCTTAGAAATGTTATAAAAATGTTTACAAATAATGTTTAAAATATATGTATATAGAGGATTTGGTTTTAAATAACCTATAATGGTTGATATGCCATAAAACCAAACAAATCTTACCATTAACTTCAAAACAAAAAATTGATAGAAACAAAATTTTTTAAATGTTGCTTAAGAATTCAAAATCAAGAAAATGTCCATCTATTACTCTAACAATCTTTAAAAGAACTTATTTCTGGCAAAAAGCCCACTATGCATACCAACCTTCTAAATATCACGTATATGTTCTCATCTATGAATTCAAAAAAACTTCCATTGTGATCATTTGATATCTGGTGCCAAAATGTTAACAGCAGTTTTTTAACTGCAGGAAGTTGCTCAGTGTTCTGGGATGTTTGGTAGCCAGGCTGCTCTTATTCCTAAAAGTATTCCCATATAATTCATATCATGTCACAAGGTACACTGTTCTGAAGAAAGATATGGCAGATAAATCTCTTAAATTAAAAGATATTTCTTGACAAAACTCCATTAAATTTTTCACAAACCAAATTAACTTCATATGGGTTTATTCATTTATTTTGTAACTATTATTATTTCTAATAAATAAAAGTAAAGTTGGCGACCATAGTTGAGGGCAACCGGAAGGCTCCCTTTTCAATAGCTACTACACCAAGTTGTAGGAGAGGGTGCTACTCCTTTCCCTGGATTGCTCCACTTTACCCTTGATACGTACCTTATAATGCTGAGTGTTAAGCAAGGAGGTATCAAGTACCATTTTTAAAGTCTTTGGTATGACACGACCTGGGATTGAACCCAGGTCTCCCGGACCATTGGTGAACGCTCTACCCACTAGGCCAATGAGCCAGTACAATATTTCTAATATTTTGATGTAAATCCCTAATAACATATATTTAGAAAAATGAAGAGATTTTTGAAATGTTCCAAGTCTTCATCTTTTATGCAGCATAGATGGATACATTTATCTTACAAAAAAGAGAACTATGATTATATGAAAGATAGTATAACCTGGAAAATTAAGACTGCATAGAAAATTAGAAATTATCCTGATTGGTCAATTATTTTTCTTTTTTAATGCTCCTGAAAGTTGTATAATTTATTTAAAAAAAAAAAAAAAAAAAAAAAAAGTTTGTCAGTTTCAGGATTACAAAATTCATTCAATAAATAAAGTGAATTTTGCCTAAGAAGTTGACAATAGAAAACACTTCAGTTTCACCTTTTTCAAGGAAATCAATGTTGATGGGTACTTTCATGTCCCAGAAGATTGTCAGCATGAGCTTTTTTTTTTTTTTTTTTTTTTTTTTTTTTTTTTTCTTTCTTCACTAACCATGCATCTGGAACTTTTTATTTAAAACTCAGTGTGTTGACATAAGTTCATAGTAGCAAACCCCATGTTTGTGAAGATTTTTTTTATTAAAACATGCTTCTCCATACGCATCATGCTATAATACCCTCAGGGTCGAATCCTCGGTCACGGCACCAAATATAATACCCTCAGGGTCGTATCCTGGTCTAAACGGCACCAAATATGGTACCCTTTGCCACAACCTCATCCATCTCCCTCCAATCCCTCTGCTACAGCGTGGGGAAAAACAGATCGAAAGTTCCTTCCAGGAGAGTAACCATACACTGCCCTGCCCCACGTTGTGATTCTTTAAATGGAAAGGCCGATGATCATGTCTGAAAGGAAGAGGGGTTGCTGGCAGCCAAAGACTGAAAACCGAAGGGCATATATTGTAGAACAAAAAAAATACAACTCCAATTCCTGCAGTAGTTAATAATAAAAAGGTTTTATTATAATCAAGTTTACAGATTGTAACAAAATCTGCGGGTGTGACTTATAATGGTCTAAGGCGTCGGTCTAATGAGGGTTAAGTTTTCTTAACAATAATTCGTCCTAGCGGCGGACTGGTGATATGAGCTGGCAGCACGAAGCACAATTCCAATCTGTTGGTCCCTGCCTGGTCTTCGTCTGCTTCGTCTGGTCCCAACTGCTTCGCTTACTGCCACCAACTGCTGAGTTCAAAAATCTGCTTGTTTATATAATAATTGCTAATATTCTGAGGTAGGTTCTGACTGAGGCAGGGGTGATCTCCATAACGTCACTTTTAACTCATCAGACATCCGTTATGTCTTTGTTTCAATTCTCGTCATCAGAAAGGGTCCAACCCCTTTTCCACTTCTTCCATTAAGTCGCTCCTCTCACTGCACTCATGATGAGGAATACAGGAAGATAGCCCTCCTCCTACCAGCACAGTTTCTCTCATTTTACTGCTTATGACGTCAAGCTGGAGATTCCTCTCCTTATGCCCAAATATGCTCGCCTGTCACCTTTTTGATGGAACTGGTTTCAACCTGCATGGGAGGAAGGGCTGGTCTTCATCCCAGACTAGTTGATAATTCCTTTTTCAGCACCGATAAGTAATTCCAGAAAATTACCCCACCTCATTAGTAGTAGTGTTTTCATTAATTGCCAGATAGCCTTCCTATCATCAACAAGATTCCGTTGTTCGCCTTTCAACAATTTTTTTCTTCCTCAATTTCCGCCTGTGAGGTCCATCCTTTTAACTGGGGTATCTCCATGTCATTGCGATCAGGTGCGAGTCACGGGTTATCTTCCCTGATTGTCAAATTACTAATTTTCATTTTTTTTTTTTTTTTTTTCAGACTTGGGAATTGTTTCATGATATCACTCATTTCTTAAAACAACATCTTTTTCTTCCTCTATTTCTGATTGTACTTGTAACCAACTTAATCACCCCCATTACCTGTCAACATCTTTCAAATCTCATTTCTGGCCATTGTCAAAAGTTCTTTTCCCAGAATTTCAATTTTCCACTTCTCGGCAATTATATTTGGCTGCTCAACTTTTTGTTTAACCCTTCATGTACCACGCCACAGACCAATATTGTCACAATGCATTCTTCTGTAAATTTCATTTGGTTTGTACTTCTCAGCTACCAAGATTTTGATCAACCCTGATTCAAGCCTAGAGCACTCGGTCTGATTTACTGCCATTGTAAATAGCCTCAAAACAATTTTTTTTATTTATTTATTTTTATTCTATTTTATTTTTTTATTTATTTATTTTTTAAAAATAAAACATTCCTCTTATTTATTGTATGACCTTAGTATTAACATTTTGTCAACAAATCCTGTGTATATTTACTTCATATATTGGTTTGGTTAGGCTTTTTATTTAATGGCATATCAACCTTTGTAGGTTGTTTGATGCCAAATTAATCCTTGTAGAAGAACAGAAGGGATACAATAGCTCAGTTGAAGTTTAAACTCACTTATTACAATGTTGTAGTCCAATATGTTAACCAATATACCATGGCAATTCCCACTTCAGATATATAGTAAAAATCTGTGGTACAAGAGTCTGCTGTACTTGTCTTCAATGAAACTAACATTAGATCATTCATAATATGAAGTGTTGTTTCTAATGTTCTGGTGTATGAAGAATTCTGAGTATTGTTTTCAGCAAGATCTGTACACAGTTCTGTGGATGCATTCAGTACCATGCCTCCCTCCAATAGGTAAGACTTTAATGTTACAAATGATATGCATAACTTTGTGAGTAGTTAATTCCTTTTATCGGAAAGAATAATATTCTTCAAGAAATGAAAAATTAAAAGCACTATTAAGTTGCATCAGTGTTGTATCACTGTCCAGAACTTAAAATGTTGAAGGAGGAAAAAAAAAAATTTTTGCTAAGATTAATTTTTAGTTTTGTAACTTTTTTAAATGCAACTTTTTGTTTGGGTTTTGTATCAACCTTTGTTGGTTATTTAATGCCAAATCTATATTTATACAAATAAACAGTTCTATTTCAAACAATTCAGTTTAGCATAAGTACACAATTTGTCAAAAACATTTCTATTTCTTACTTCTCCGCAGAGATGCAGTCGGTATATTCTACAGCCCCAGCTGACTGGGCAAGCCACTTCTTTTTATACTCATTTCTGTTGTCCTATTTTTGCAGGGTATATATTCTGGTGTTTATTTCAAGCACTAGCACCTATGATCTGGTTCTATCCACTGAATGAACTGAAAATTACAGGCTATGAGGCATTTTCTGTGATGACACTCACTCCAGTAATTCTGGAGTCTACTACTGTGATAAACTTTCTTCAGACACATCCAGTCTTGTCCATGCTCCGTCTTCTATCTGTAGCATCCATTGCGTCTTTCCAAGCCCCAAACACACTCTCTCGACTAATCATTCTGACCCTGGGAACAACTTGTGCCTTGTTAGTATTCACTGTCACCTTATGGAGTCCAGATGCTAGAATCAGGTAAATCTTTGTTTAATCAAATTCAAACTTTGGTAAAGTAAGAAACTTTTTTTTCTTCTCTTTTTTTTTTTTTTTTTTTTTTTTTTTTATGTTGGAAGTGTTTTATATATATATATATATAATTTCTAATAAATATCATCTTAACCTTTTTATATCTAGATTTGAATTTTTAAACCATCACATAAACTTTCTTTTTTTTTTTTCCCTTTTTTTTCCCTTTTTTTTCTCTTTTTTTTCTTTTTCTTTTTTTACTATTAAAGAATCTATCTAAAGGAAACTTTGTGAGCTCTTGATTAGATCCACAAACTATACAATCTCAGTGTTTGATAAATACATGTTTCTATTTCTTCCCTTTTTATTCTTTCTCACTGTATGCAATTTGCCCAAATCAGCTAATTTTTATTAATCATTTATTTCTTTCTCCTTTTTTAGCTTTTGAATTTTTCTGATTTAAAATATATATTCAGTATTACTCCTAATAAATTGTTTATATATGTCTTATCCTGTTTTTCTATTTGCAGATGTTTGTCTTTCTGGGGAATCATCCTAGGATTGTTTTCATTTTTGGTCAGTCGAATTTGGTTTGTCACATTTGTACCAACATGGTGGAGTCCAACAACAAATTCTGTTGTCATAGCAATTGCAGTCATTGTCACATTTGACCATATACTTTCAGGTACAATATTAGCTTAAATTGATACAGCACTAATACGTATATATCAGAGGTAGGCAGTGCCTGTCTTGACCAATGCTTTATAACTTTAGTCAGGATTGATTAGTCTATATGAATATGTAAAAAAATTTCTGTGCTTGTTTCTGCACCTATGCTGATATGGAAACAGCCTACTTCATGTTAGATCATTAATATGGATAATCAAAGTGCAATGCATATTATATGTACTAACAAATGGCATTTAGCAGTTGTGGAATATCTAAACTGCATAATGATTTTAAAAGTATGTTATGATGAATAATTTTATTCTTTTATCTTCACACACACACACACACACACATATATATATATATATATATATATATATATATATATATATATATATATATATATATATATATAAGCAATAGTTGGGTGTATAACTTTTTATTAAAAAGCCATTTCAATCAGAAATAAACTTCTGAAATGTCTTCTCATTTCAGTTTTGTTCATTTAGCAATGTTTTTTTTTGGTGGGGGGATTATATTATTGCGGCATTTTTGAGCATAGTGTTAAGATCCACTTAAAAAGTTTAAAAAAAAAAAAATTAAGTAAAATGAAAATAAATTTTTAATAAAGTTCAATAATTTATAATCGGTAAGATTCATAAGTTGTTTTTTTTTGGGGGGGGTTAATTGTCTGTATTTCTTATCTGTGAAAATTTAAATCATAAATGTTAAAAGTTAAATATGTGTGATATACTAAAATGCTTTTATTTTTTTATGTTTGGATTTACTTTCCATAGAACATGCATACTAAGTATTGTTTGGAATATACATTAATATTTATTAAACATTAAAAAAAAATTAAGTTTTCTGGTAAGGGCCCATTTGGCATTTGTGTCAGATAGTTGATATTAAGTTGATCGCCTGGTCCCAGCGGGCTTCTCCCTTCCCCCATGCCCTGGCGGTAGCTGCTTACCAGGATTGAGTTTATTGCTTGGTGCCTGAGGCACAACCTTAAAAGGCACTGCTGTGGGTACCAAGCATCTTTTTGTGATGGCCATGCACAAGTCTTGGTTTGTGCATGCCTGTCCCCATAAAATTACCCTGTGTCAAATCTGACTTGGTAAGAAGTTGGATAAATCCTTAAATTTGTTCCCCCAGTTTTATTGGGTGGGGGCTACTATTTGTCTACGAAAGGTTTGAAACCAATTTTTTTTTTTTTTTTTTTTTTTAAGATCCAAATAAAAATAAAAAAATGGATTTTATATGATCTGAATCTGTTTTATTATTTTAATAATCTGAAGGCTTTTGTCAAAAAAAAACCAAAAAACTTTTTTTTATAATTTAGAAGTGGGTGCTTATCTTGACTCTTCAACATTCAATCATGCAAGGAGGTGCCCTTGGTGTAATTGTTATCGTCGCAGGAATTGGACACGGTGACTCGAGTTCAAGTCTTGGACAAGACTGATTGCATTTCACATAGCACTAATACCCTTGGGAAAGGTATGAATCCAATTATTCTCCCTCCAGCTATGGGTAAATAGTAGGGCAGACTAGGTTCTTCAGCCTTGGTGAGGCAACTAGTCTAGGAGAAGGAAAACTCTGAATTCAAACCTGTCAAACTCCGCTTAAAAATTGACCTTGTGTCATATCCTGCCCGAGCGGAGGGGTTGGTAAATAGGATCATGCAAACTTTTAATATAAGTACTCTTGTTTTGATCAAGAATTACTTGTGATAGAGAATTTAAGTTTCGCAGCAAATTGCAGGTAATAGGGCTAATTATCTAGTGTAAAAATATTTCCAATTTATTGTAAATTTGTAACTTTATGCATTAGATTTGGTATATAATTCAGCAAACATTATTATTTTCATCTTGGGCATAATTCTTCTGTAGTTTTCAATCTAATATATTTTGTATCATGATGTTTAAAATGTTATGGACACTACTCCAAGCTACTTTTAATAATTGATATTAAGTCAGCAAATATTTTACCTTCAATTTATAAAGCTCAACCAACTGCCTACCCAGAGTAGTTACTGATGGCTTGTGCCTGGTATATACAGGTCTACCTCTTTAATTTGGCAACTTTTCCAACTATTATTGGTCAACAGGAAATGGTAAAAAAAAAAACATTCCAGACCACAGGAGCAGGTGAGACAAAAAAAACACCAGATCAAAAGTATAACTTGTTATTTTGTATTTACTGAACCCCTCCATCACAAACAGAAAGTGAATACAAGGTCATTTTTTCTTTTAAGCAGAGTACAGCTAGTTTGAATTTTATTTTCCTTCTCTTATCAAGGTTAAAGAACACATTCTGCCTTACTAATTACCTATAGCTGGAAAGAATGTAGATTCATGCCTTTCTTAAAGGGAAACACTGTCAGCCTCATCCAGTATTTGAACATGCATCTCCGATTCTGTTTCCTATGTTGATAACCATTATACTAATTATGACTCTTGTATATGTATTTACCAATGCCTTCGCATAAGCATAATGTGACACAAGGTCATTTTCACACAGAGTTTAATAGGTTTGAATTCTGTTTTCTTTTTAAATTAGTTCCCATACCAAGGTTAAAGAACCAGTCTGTCCTACTTTATATCCATAGCTGGAGGGAGAATAGCTGAATTCATACCTTTACCAAGGATATTTGCACTTTGTGAAATGCAAACAGCCTCATCCAGGATTTGAACTCTGTTTGCTATATCGATTTATTTTACAACGATAACCATTACACTACGAACATGCCTCCTATGTGTGTTTACATTGTTTAACTTAGTGACGTGAACCTATTATTAATCCCTAAAAATATAACTTGTATGAATTTAAAACTTTGATTATATTTTTAACTTCTTGTTTCCTTTTTGTTTTTAGGGTCAGATCACATAACTGATACAGAGGTACTCGATCCAACAGAAATAAAAACCAGTGTGAAACATTCCAAACACAAAACATTAGCTAACAATGGCAATGCTGTAGATTATGAAGACAATGACAGAACAGCAGCCGCTGCAGCAGACACCAACGTGCCTCCAGTAGAAAAGTCTGAGAATAATGTTCCATCTGAATCAATGACAAATGGCGAAACCCCAAAGGAAAAGAAACATCAGGCTCGAAGAAAAGCCAAGGCGCCATCGTCATTTCTTGTTGGACTTGGCTTTGGCAGTTTGATCTTTCTTACCGAGTGGGTGTTTGGCGAAGTTTCTTTGATATGTCGATGGGTTGTTGAAGGCTATCCAAACCATGGACCTTTGCCATATCCATGGGGGTAAGTTTGTTTTTTGTGGTTTTTTTTTTTTTTTTTTTTTTTTTTTTTTTTATCAGGTGTAAAGCCAAAGAAGATTAATTTTGAAATTTTAGCTAGTCTGTTTACAACCAAATTATTTTATTCAATTATTTAAAAAATGACACAATTAAAAGAAAAATTACTCTGTGGTAATTATTTCTTGTTTACAATCCACCAAAAAAAAATTGAAAATATGTTGTCCTAAAGAATGTGGTATTGCGGGGTCTCGAAATTTGGCAGACAAAGATGAGTGATTGATTGTAATGGCATGTAAACCCTTCTAGGTTTATTTTATGCCTAAAGGTTAGAGAATCACTTTCATTGTTCATTCATATTTACAATTTTTGTTTAATTGTTTCTTAAGGTTTTGGTTTTTGCACACAGTTCTATCAAGTATGAATAATTTTTAAACATATCTATTTGACCCATTGACAGGACACTAACAGGTGCTACCACTCTGTGTCAGTGGACCTGAGAGTAATAGCAATGAAGGGTTCTCCACAGTCCCTAAAATTCCAGAACTGGAGACTCGCCATCAGATGCAGTTTAGTGTCATGTGCTGGAAATACTTCTTATATACAGAAATCTCTTCTGATTTACTAATACATTTCAAACCCACTTACGTGGTGCATTCATAAAGGTTCCAGACTTTTTTGTACAGGCATTTAAAATTGTCATAGACTCTTGAAAATTCAGTATCTTATTGCTATACATCTTATGAGATGATTGACCAATTTTTATGATTTCAGGTTCAAATGAACAGCTACAGCAGCAATTGAAATACACCCTACTAAAGCCTTATTGTCACAGCTGGTGAATTTCAAAAATGCAATCTGGACGTGAGGACACTTCAGAAGAACGATATGTAATAAAGTTCTGTTTTAAGCTTGGAAAAAATTTCACAGAAATATATGGAATACTTCAGACTGCTTTTGGAGCATCTTGCATGAATCGAGCATGAGTTTTTGAGTGGCATAAGAGATTCAAGGAAGGCAGGGAGTCTGTGAGGATGAGAGGTATGGGAGGAGTAAGGAAGTTGATACACCACAGTTGATTGGCCAAAGAGTTAGGGTTAGGGTTACTATGTTGAGGTTTTAAGGGAGTTCAGGAAGAGATTCCTTGGGAAGAGGCCACCACTCTTGAAATCAAGTCAGTGGCATTTCCACGAGGAGAATGCACCAGTCCACAACTCCATTCTTGTCACAGACTATTTGACCAAGATGGACATCAAGACAGTTCCTCAGCCTCCTTATAGTCCAGACCTTGGTCCCTGTGACTTTTAGTTATTCCCTAAGCTCAGTCTGTCATTATGAGACAATTGAGGAGATGAAAGAGGCTGTGATGAAGGTCATTGACAAACTCACACAAGAGGACTTCGATGGGGCCTTCCAGAAGTTATTGGAACGGTACAAGTGCATTGCAGCCGGAGGAGATTACTTGGAAGGGGACTAGAGTTTCATTTGTGTACTATCAACAAAAGTGCCCAAATGAAAAAAGTCTGGAAACTTACTTAATGATCCTCATACCAGCAAAATGAATGAATGAACAAACAAATAAAAACCCCACATGCATACGTTTCACTTGACAAAAGGTGACATTAACTGGATGTTGTCTGGACAATGGTTTAAAGCAACATGAATAAAACATATCGCTGCACTGGTATGCTCCGCACATCCATCAGGTTGAAATGTAAAAATAAATTTATAATTAAAAAGGTCCCTTTTTTTTTTTTTTTTTTTTTTTTAACCAATCATGAATTTTCCCCCAAAAGTTTTTCAGAGCCAATTCAATTCCAAATGTGGTAATAAAATGGTCAACAAAAGTTCAAAAATGTCAACTCCGGGGACTTTGTGCAGAGAGAACCATCACATCATATTCCAGACAAGATCAAAGACCGCTTACGCCATACCAATCTATATCCCTAACAAGCCCTGCTTTTTCAACACGAGACCAAGACTGCTCATAGCTTACCAACCCACATCAATATGCCACCAGTAGACAAACCAGTCACCCAAGAACAACTTATACCCACGCACCTCCTGACCCTTATCTGGTGGAAGAAGAGAGCCTGTATCTCTTCTAACATACTGACCTTTATTAAAAAATAAACAAAATTAAATCCATTCCTCTCTTCTCTTGCAACCATACCCTTGTCTATAACATACTTCTAGGTTTGTTTTGATCTGGAGTGGTAGTACTCGTTTGAGTCCCATCTATGAGTCAAATAGATCTCTCAAAATTATTATTTGCTAGGAATACTTGATACCATGTAACTGTGTAACTCATTTGGATTGATGATAGTTATTTAAAGCTATAATTATTTACTAAGGATTATTATTACTTACTTGAAATCATATAACTGTGCGCAAACAAATGATTATTATTCAATAGAAATAATTACTCGAAACTATATAATTATTAGTATTAGATAGGAATACTTGCAACCATACAACTGTGTGGAAATTGTTTGTATTAGATAGGAATACTTGATATCACATAACCATATCCTAAAAACCCCTTTTAAACAACTACACAAAATAATGTGAATGTACTGTGAACATTATTCTCTAACCTCTAGGCATAAAATAACCCTCTTTTTAAAATTCCCTAACTCTCATTGTGATTGCTGCTTGCGCCTACTGTAAGATTTCTCATGGTTGACTCTTTGTTGACAGTCACTTACCCAGTCACCAGGTTCACTGGTCGTAGGGAAGCAGCCACTACATTACACCTACACATGATGTTATTGGATTACATCAGTGGCATGTATTCCTAAGCAAGGTACGCATTACTTTAGAAAAATTATTCTATACAAAATTTAAGATATCTTTTTTGTTAAGTCTAAAAATATTTTAATTATATCATACAGCACTTTTACAAAATTCAGTGAATTCATACCTATTGTGATAAATATTCAAAAATTATAAGCAGATACTCGCCTTTTGAAAACCTGCAGCTCTCATACAAAAAAATTGAATTTGCAGAATTTTTTTTATTTATTACAGTAAATTGATATGACACTTGACACTTACTGATAAAACATAGAGTAAATTTTGGTAAAGACTACTGATTTGGTGAAAGATAAAGAGACCCAAAACATATAACATGGTTTTATATATATTTTTTTAAAAACAAAACACTATCAACATAAATAGAATATTTAAAAATTTTCTATCTTTTTCACTTCATTGATAACTAAAAAAAAAAAACTAAAGGCATTTCCAAACATTGTCAATATTTACAAAGTCTAGTTTTTTGTTTCTTTTATGAAGGGCTTCTTGGAGTTGTTGTGGCTTATTAATTTCATTGGCTATTCTAGTAGTGTTTTCAAGTAAAATTTTTCAAAACACTACTATAATAATAGCTCATGAAATTAATAAGCCACAACTACAAATCCTTGAAACCTTACATATACAAAGAAAAAAATCCTAGAATTAACTTTGAAAATACCAACAATGTTTTGAAATGTCTTTAGTTTCTTTTCTTTTCTTTTTTTTTTTCTGTTTGTTTTTTGTTATTAACAAAGTGAAAAAAAAGATAGAAAATTTTAGAATATTCTATTTTTGTTGACTGTTTTGTTTTAAATTTGTTTGATGTCATTAGCGTCTCAGTTTAATCCAACTGTACACTTACGTAATTTTTGCAATGATAAAAAACTTGAAAAAATTTTCAAAGAAACAATCTTTACACTTGCAAATGACCCCTGATGAAGGGTCCAAAAGCACTTGGGACAATTTTGATAAATTCATCTACCAACTCCAACCTAAAACCAAAACACTTGTCAGGAAACTTAAAAGGATCCTAATAAAATTATATAGACAAAATAGAAATAAGTTGTAAAGTTGGCGACCGTAACCGAGGCCGACCCTAAGGTTCCCTTTTTAATAGCTACTACACTAAGTTGTAGGCGAGGGTGCTACTCCTTCCCCCAGATTTCTCCACTTTACCCTTGATACGTACCTTATAATGCTGAGTGTTAAGCAAGGAAGTAGCAAGTACCATTTTTAAAGTCTTTGGTATATGTCTATTATTTAATCAAACATATCTCTCTCTCTCTCTCTCTCTCTAATATATGTATATATAGTAGAGGTTTATGGTTCTCACTAGCTCATTTGGTGAGTTAATTGTGGACCAAATATTGCAGTATTACTAAATAGTGCTCAATATCAATGATAGAGCTTTTATACGTGTGTGTGTGTTTTGTTTTTACAGTTGAATTTATTATTTATATTATTTATTTCATTAACATATATGATTTGATACCACGAAAAGAAATTGTAATTCAATGGTTTAAGGCTTTTTAAATCTGTTAAATTTGGTTTTGAAATTATATAAGTACTAGGATACACCTGTCAATAATGACAGTTGAATTTTATATAAAATATCTATTTTATAATCCAAATTAAAAAGATTTCAGAATCTAAAAAGAATAAATCAAATGAAAAGTATCTTGTATGTTATTGTCATAAAAAAACACTACTTTCATGTAGCAAACTTAGAATTCTCTGAAAAATCAAATGTTTTATGCTTAGTCTAAAATATCTGAAATGGATAATTTTTAGTTGACATAATATGTAACATAGATTTAAATTTCACAGTGAGATACTTTGGCTAACTGTTCTACATTGTAGCAACATAATGCCTAACATTAGTATCATTCATTTTCAAGCAGAGCTAAAAGCAAAAGATTAAAACTAATTTTTGGTCATTTTATTTTGTTGGATCAAACTTGATGTAACTTATGTTATAATATTTCCTAATTACATTAGCTATTTTGCTGAGAAGAAACATATTCTTCAACTAAGTCTTCATCAGATGATGACCCAGGGTGAGGCATGATTTTTGGGCCAAACTTTCTGATAAAAGTATGTATCAAAAGATACATAGCCAAGCAGACAAACTCAAAAACTGAAGAAACCGTTCCACTGTGACGTCAGTCTGCTTTCCCGACGACTTGTCTGCTTTCTTTTCCTTTCTCTTTTGATGTGGCAAGCCACAAATCACATGATTCGTTCTTTCTCTTTTCACTTTAATATTTTCTTTCTTTAAGGATCACAACAAAAAATGTCAAAGATCTCTACTTACTTTCTTCCCTTTTTTTTTTTTCTTTTAAGTCCTCGAGTCAGCCTGCTGTTACAACTGCTGACTTGACAGCTGATCTCTTTTCTTTTCTTTTGTGATGTGGAAAGCCACAAATTACATAATTCATTCTTTTTTTCTTTTACACTTTAATTTTTTCTTTTAAAGATTACAACAAAAAGGTATCAGAGATCTTACTTTCCTTTGTTTCTTCCTTTTTTTTTTTTTTTTTTTTTTTTTTTTTTTTAAATATTATGTATACAGACACAGAATGCTACACTTGCGTTTTATATTATTAGATGTTAGCACAAGTATTTCTTATTCATATGTTAAATCGATAGAAATCATTCATTTTCGTCTAAGATCCCAACAGTGTTATTTGCTTACGTCTGTATTATATGCACGTGCACATTCATATAAATCAAGCTCTAAGATGCTAACAAGAAAATATGGTCCATGCTAGAGCAAACCTTTTTAGAGCTGCAGTCTAAAAATTTTAATACTTCAAGGGAAATAACTTAATAAATAAACCAGTTTATTATTTCCCTTACACATGGTGTAACTTAGTGTTCTGATTGTGTGCACTTGATATTCCATTAGTGGTACAATTAACTCCTGAAGAAAAGATTAGAGGTTATAAAGCTATCGTCCTTGCCACTCTTATATATGGCTCAGAGTTGTGGGTCACTTATCAGCACCACCTACGACTTGACGAACAGTTCCATTAGTGCTACCTCTACACCATCTTTAATATCCACTGGAGTGACTTTTTCTCACCACCAGCCATGTTGTTTCCTCCTTTGAAAACAACTGCAGGGCTACTCTCAATGAAAAAAGGTGCAGAAGGAGGAGCTTCTATACTATGCCATCAAGCCCAGACCAAACCTTTTGCTGTGGCCAGTGTAACCGTGCCTGTGTCTGTCACAAATGTGCCTGCAGCCAGCATGGACTGACTTCTTCTTGATCTTTTTTTTTTTTTTATAAAGCTTAGACATAACTTAAGGTCTTGGAAGCTGAATGGCTAGTATTTGTACTGCTACCTCAAAACACATTTACCGAGGCAACCTAAATTTAAAATGAAATAAATAACATTACATTTTCTGGTATTTTTCAGCCAGGAGCTTAAAATAGAAGGGGAGGGTTGTTCAGTCCTAATGGTTGAGAAAGCACTTGCGTGCGTGTGTGTGTGTGTGTGTGTGTGTGTGTGTGTGTGTGTGTGTGTGTGCACATATATATAAAGTTTATTCTTTCTTCCAGATGTCCAGTATTGCTTTGTTTAGCCTTAGGAGTGTATTTATCCCGAATGTCATTCACAAAAAGTAAATTGTGGTGGCTTGCTGGTGTCTGCAGTTTGTTTGTACTCTATTACCAGAAAACTTGGTATGGATATCTTGGTAAGTCGATCAACTGATCATCTTTTTTTTTTTTTTTTTTTTTTTTTTTCCTAATTACTTAAATTTGTTATTTTCTTTTATCTTATAAGTCATCCAAGGGTTTTGTCAGTCTCAAATGATTACTTATATGTATCATCTGTTAAGGAATATATAGATAAAATGCAGTTTCATTTATTTATTTATATATATATATATATATATATATATATATATATAGTCATCCAGACAGTTTTGTTGTATCACAACTCTTCAGTGTGGCTAGACACGTAGGACACTTGAAGCTGGGATCAAAACCTGCCCAACTTTACGTTAGACTTAGTATCATACTGCTCAGCCAACAAGCGAACCAAGTCAGCTAAGGAATTATAAAGCATTATGTAGTAGCTTTCATTTGTTTACATTTTTGCCTTATCATACACCAGTGCTCAATTCATTCGAAGAGTTTTGCATTGTGTGTATGTGTGTGTGTATATATATATATATATATATATATAGTCATCCACAGACAGTTTTGTTCTATCAGAACTCTTCAGTGTGGCTAGACACGAAGGATGCTCGAAGCCGGGATCGAAACCCATCCAACTTTACATTAGACTTAGTATCATACCGCTCAGCCAACAAGCGAACCACGTCAGCATGGGAATTATAAGGCATTATGTAGTAGCTTTCATCTGTTTACATTTTTGCCTTACCAGATACCAAAGTGCTCAATTCATTTGAAGAGCTTTGCCTTGGCCATGTAGGAATTATTTTCATACGTGTATGTGTGTGTGTGTGTGTGTGTGTGTGTGTGTGTGTGAGCAGCATTTCTTTGTTTATACATATCTGATTAAATGATGTAGACATTTTTTTTCTGCATATTTTTGTATTCATCCTTTCAAGTTGCCATATTGATTTTATGATACCCAGCGAGAATCATGATTAATTTCTTCCCTCGAACTTTCTGCCCAATCTTGAGCTATCATCAGGAAATATTTACATTGCAAAAGCTATGTAACCTTTTGCATGTACATTACTACTTGGTAAGAATTGAGAGTTTATTATTTGTACTGATGTATTGTTACAGAATTTATTTTTAAATTTGGTTCAATAGATAGCAGCATTAGCTGAAGACATTTAAGTATGTTAACAATGGATGCAAAATCAATTCTTCTGAATTCTTACCAAAAACACATGATTAAAACAACAAAATAACAAGCAAAAATTACAAATTCTTAAGGTGCTACATATTAGAAATAAGCACTCTAAACTCAATGGTACATGCAAAGGTTACATCACTTTTGGAATATACACATCCCCTGATGATGGCCCAAGATCAGGTAGAAAGTTCTAAGGAAGCAATTAATTATGGAAGTTTTATTAACCAATTCCTGCTGGATGTCATAAAATTGATATGGCAATTTGAAAGGATCAAAAATATATAGACAAAAAAATGTCTATCGTTTAATTATATATAACAGTCTGTGATACTGGGTTTCATGTATTTTGCAATTGTCAGACAGTGAAGATTTTAAGATTTTTTTTAAAAAAAGCAATTAATATGGTTAATTTTTTCTTTGAAAAGTGAGGGTTATTTGTGTGTATGTGTGCTGACATTCGTGTGTTATTGAATAGTAGTATGTTTGCATATGTACTGGCATGCATCTTTACATATTTCTGCTGCCTGTTGATGGGAAGGGGTGAGATGAAGGAAAGGAGTGTGAGAAGGGTAGAGTGGGTGAGGGAGGGGAAAATAAATTGTTGCAGTCAGAATTTCTTTTTCTTTCTAACTAAAGTTAGAAAGAAAAAGAAATTCTGATTGAATTAGTTTATTTTGATTTGAATATGAAACATCTGTTTTATGGGGAATTTTGTTGAGTGATAATGTTTAAAATCATCATCATGTTACCTTTATTTTTATATATATATATATATATATATATATATATATATATATAATGTCCTGCATGTCTGGTTCTTCTAGCTTGAATAGTTTTCGTGATAGGGGGCAGGTGGCCGTACAGTTGGTGTCTTGTGGGGTGTTGCTGCCAGGACTTGTTCAGGATTGCACGCAGCATTCTTGTGTAATTGCCATCTAGTTTCTTCTCCAGCCGTTTTGTTAGTGTCCATGTAGTGCATCCATATAGCAGTATCGATGTGACCGCTGCCTGGAAGAAACTGCGTTATATACTCTTATGGATCCCCACACACGGCCGCGCAAAAGCAGGACGACCAGCACGAACGTACATTCAGCAGCTATGTGAGGATACAGGTTGTTGTCCTGAAGACCTACCTAGGGCGATGAACGATAGGGAGGAGTGGCGAGAGAGGGTCAGGGATATCCGTGCTGCCAGCACGATATGATGATGATATATATATATATATATATATATATACACACACACACACACATACTTGTTCACTTTTTAAAAAATTATATTTAAAGACTTTCCCAAAAATATTATAGTTTATATTCATGTGTTATGTACATATCTTTTACAGCAATAAATATAACATATAAATGATGATCCAAAAGTAATACCTCTTATTTATTTCCATAGTAACTATAACAGATATAGAACGGACAATAACATTGGATTGAGCAAGTTTTCTGGTACAAATCATTGGCTTTTTTTCACATAGCCACCACAATTGGCTATGCATTTTTGTCAGCAAAAAACAAGAGCCTGCATGCTGCATATGTAAAGCGTTTATTCAAAAGTGAGGAGTAAGTTTTCCATTACAAAACACTGTTTTTATATTTCATCACCATCATTGGCTACATATTTTCCTTGACAATAAACTAAAGCCTACATGCCATGCTTATAGAAATCTGTACCAGTAGAGGCAACCCACTTTTTCACAGTTCTGACGAGCGTCATTGTCAAGAAAATGTTGTCTGTGAAGTCCATCTTTGATAAGCTCAGTTCACATTGTTCAGCAGATAGACCACCTTCATATTGTGAGTTGAAAGTGTTGCCACTGCTGAAAGACATGACCCACTACCTTACTGTGTTCATATCTGGTGTCTGGTCTCCATGAATATTCAGCAAGTGTCAAAGAATGTTAATTTGTGCAATTTTTTCTGTGTGGCGAATATTCTTGGTAGTATTATATTTTCAATATCATCTTAATATTATCATTATGATCATCTTTATACTCTGTTGGTTGTACCTATGTTACATTCTCTACTTTTTCTCGGGACTCAACACCAATCATATGTAAGTTAATTGTAACTAAACCCTTTTCCTGACTTTATTTTCTGTATCACTATTTATGTTGCATTCTGGGAAAAATAAATCAAATTACTAACCCATTTAATGGGATGTCTTTTGCAAGGAAAAAAAGATATCTTGCTGATGTTAGATTTACTTGATACCAATCATTTATAAGTTAATTGTAACTAAACCCCCTCCCTGATTTTATTTTCTGTATTACTATTTAATATGTTGCATTCTGGGAAAAATAAATCTTCTAATTACTAACCCATGTAAGCCATTTAATGTGATGTCTCCTGTAAGGAAAAAAAGATATCTTGCTGATGTTAGATTTACTTGATACCAATCATTTATAATTGTAACTAAACCCTTTTCTTGAATTTTATTTTCTGTTTTACTATTTAATGTTGTACCTTCCAACAACTTTTTGGCATCATTATTTTATGTTTTTCTATTTTTTGAAGGGGGTTTGTTCCTGTCGGTTTTTACATTAACCATTTGGCCACACATGGTTGATCAAGTCACTAAATGTCCACCTGGCCGCACAATGTTTGTATCTATGCTTACATGGCTTGTAGAAATACTTTTCTTTGTCTGGACCATTGCCTATAATTTTGTTCCCGGTGGATTCTACACTCGGGAGCACACTGATTATCTCATTGCTTTCATCTCAATCACATTAATCTTTGGATATTTTATTGGTAAGTTAGGGTTCTATTTTCTTCTTTATATATCTTTACTTAACCCATCATAAACCAAAGTCCTCAATTGAGGACAGTTAAAATAGATATGAAAATCTCATTAAATATTTAAATTTTGATGAATTCAATGTATTGTTTCCATCAATAAAATCCATATTCATATTTACTGTAAAAGTTAGCGACCTTAAATGAGGGTGAACCGAAGGCTCCCTTATCAATAGCTACTACATTGAGGTGTAGGGGAGGGTGCTGCTCCATTCCTTGGATTGTTCCACTTTACTCTTGATCCTTACCTTATGATGCTGAGTGTTTAGCAAGGCAGCATCAAGTACCTTTTTTTTTTTTTTTTTTTTTTTAATGACTCGACCTGATATTGAACCCTGGTCTCCCAGACCATTTGCAAACACTCTACTCATTAAGCCAATGTAATAAAGGTTAAATGAATGTTTCAGTGTGTTTACTATCCATTTTTATGTTTCCTTATAATTTCCTTATAAATCAGAAAATTAAAAATTTGGATCATAATATCTAAAGTCTATTTCATAATTGTTGTGGTATCATCCCTATTTTTGATACACGATGGACTCTTCCAATAAGGATATAATATTTGACTGTAATCCACTCAGAGTAGGTTACAAAAGTTCACCAATTGTTTTACCAATTGTTTGCTGTTTTGTTTCCTGGTGTCTGGGGGCGCTCCCATTGGGGGCATGCCGACAGGGCCGAAGGTATTTTTGGATTTTGCCGGATGCGTGTGGGCTGCTGCCCTGCATCTGGACCCACTTTAAAAAAAGGTCTTGTGCCGTACTTGTCCGGTGGTGGGATAGAGAATAAATAAAGTAGGTAGCAAAAGCTACACTGGCAACATTGTATTACCTGTTTTATTGTAATATATAACCTTTTATTCTTCTCTCTGAACACTTGTTTGTCTTAACTTATTTATCCCCTTTTCCAAGGATATAACAAAACTTTTAAAAAATAAATATGAAAATTCCATTTGATACTTACATTTTGGTCAATTTAATGTATATTTTACATTAATAAAATCTGTATTTCTATTTACATTGAGAAAGGTTAAATGGATGTTCCTGCGTGTTTGTTATCCATTTTTATGTGTTTGCTTATAATAATTCGAAAATTAAAAATTAGAGTTAAGATGATGCATGCATAAAAGCTCTACCAATTTTATAAGATAAAACAGCTTGTTCAAGGGTTTCAAAATTGCTGCATTTATTTTTATTGATCCAAAAAGTATTGATTTATTGCTTTACCTTGCACCTCCTCTAAGTGCAGGATGTGATGCAAATTTAATGGTTTTAAGCAGAAGCCCTCCATCATACAAATGCCTGACCAAGGTCAGCACCAAAAAATAACTTAGCTCTGTCAGTATTCCTTCTTTGGGGCACCTTGGGCATTAGGCAATGAATCTAACCCTACCCACTTTTTAGAGGAAATTGATACTGTCTTGTGGAACAGCCCCTTGAGGGTACTCTTTTCTTTTTACCAATTAAGTATTGATCTAATAAGAGTCCAAATCAAGTGGAACACAAAATTGTTTCATTTCAAAAGGATAGATTTTATCAGTACACCATCTGTCATGACATGATTGTCATGAGGGCTTAATATTTTACATGAAATAAGTGGGCGGGAGGTGTCCTCGTGGGGTAATGGTTAAAGCGATGGACTGCGGAATTGTAGTAAGTGAGTTCGTACTCCAGTAGCGCTATTGCGCTATTTTGGGCAAATACCCTTGGGAAAGGTATGAACCCCCTTATCCTCCCAGCTATGGGTTAAATAGTACCATAACTGTTCTTCTAGGAGAATGGCTTTGGCATTAAATAAGCTACAAAGGTTGATATGCCATTAAAACAAAGAAAGAAATGAAATGAAATGAAATAAATGTAGTTTTTGTTTTTGCTTTTTCTTTCTTTATAAGAAACATTTTTTAACTTTAGTTGGGGTTTTTTGGGGGGTGGGTTGCATAATTCTTTAACAATAAGACTTTAACTTTTAGTTTAGAATGTTTTGATGGAAATTGATTATGCAAAACAAAACAATATAACAAAGAATCTAATTGAGTCAAAAGAATAGCAATATAATTTTTTTTTTTTTTTTTTTTTTTTTTACTGTTGTGATGCTGACAAAAGATATGGGGAACACAAAAAGGTTGATAGAAAAACATATATATTCAAGTAACAGAAACAAGATACAAGTGAACCTGGTTAAACAGTAGTTAGTTGGTAGGAAGCTGAGAGTCCAGTGAGGTAGTGAAGGACAAATTGAATCAGACCGGCTCTTTCCACCAAAGACTGGAGGTAGACTGAAGATAGTTCTGCCCAGCTTTCTGGCAAGAGTTGTCAGAGGTGAGTCGCACTTGTGCCTGGTTTAGCTCTGACTTTTTGGTCAAGTTCATCTCGCACCAGTTGAATGGGATTTAAGTTCGCTGATTGTGCCAGCAAAGAAATCAGTTGAAGGGCATGCTGTTTCTCTTTGCTTTGAGTACAAATCCTTGACTCCCAAGCTGTGTTCCAGACAGGATCACATGATGCTGCTGTATGCTGTGATAGCCGGTCTGATTCAATTTGCCCTTCATTTGATACAAATTCCCGACTTTGCAATTGGCAAAACCCCTTAAACACCATAATAGAGCATCTTCCATGATTTACAGTTGGTGTGATACAGGGGGTTGCTGCTCTTTCACTAACTCTTTGCTGCACATATTGTACATCAACAACAGTTTATATTCATCTTTCATTCATTCAGGAATGGGTTAATGTCAAATTCTGAAAAAAAATTTTTTTAAAGTCACTTGATAGATAAAGGAATATTTTAACATTTAATTTTAAAAAATATATATTTAAGAAAGTAAATATATTAGCTAAAACTACTTCACTACATGATTTAACTACTTACTACAAAAGTGATAGTGGAGCTACTTAATATTATTCAATATGTGATAGTGGAGCTACTTAATATTATTCAATATGTGATAGTGGAGCTACTTAATATTATTCAATATGTGATAGTGGAGCTACTTAATATTATTCAATATCTCAAAAATTTAGAATACAAGTGATTTTAAGTTAATAAAAATAGAGTAAAGGTCAAAGTGAGATGAAAAGAGCAACTTTAGGAAGATGAACCATGTTTGTGTTTCTTTGTTGTATCTCGATATAAAATTCTAGTCCATATCTCTGTTCATTATGGAATTTAGTGAGTCTGTTCCTTTTTTTATTTTTTTCTTGTACTAGTTTATTTGCCAAAACATTATTTGTCATTTCGATTGCTTCATCTAATCATTCATTCCCATTCATTTTCAGGTGGCTCCGAGTTATGTACATCCCATGTTTCTTATATTAACTTAAAAACTGGGGACTACAGTAAATTGGCAAAGAAAGGTAAGCATTTACTTATTAAAAAAAATGTACATTGCTTAAAGTTGATGGATTTGAAAGTAAAACTAACATTTTCATGGTTACAAGAATAAGATTATTTAAAATTGATTTTCTTCAAGTGATTGTTATAGTAAAATTACTCTTTGAAAATTAAACTGAATTCTTATTTCTCTCAAAATTTGTTAGTGTTTTCACAAAGTATATTGTTATTATTTTTAGAATGGAAATGTTGTAATGTGTGTGTGTGTGTGTGTGTGTATGTGTTTGGTTACTTCCTCGCTAAGTTTTAAAGGTAAATAAATGAGAGAGAGAAGTACGAAGACGAAGATGCCATAAGGTTTTATATGAAGGTTTTAATGGCAGCATGGCATAAAGGGTCTACGTTTATGCTGCAAGTCTCGTAGGAAGGAAAGAAGTAAGGAAACGAAATGAAGTTGTTATAGAGTTGAGAAAGCATTTTAGCAGCTAAATGCCTGAGCAAAAAGTGCATCGTTAGGTTAAGGCATTGTTGAATGTGTGAGGGAGATATGTTCGCCATAGTGTAGCAAAAGTCATGTTTGCTGTTTGAGGACAGAAATGATATAGTCACCCATGAGTCGGTGGTTCTGGTTGTTTCGGGGAGAAGTGTGAATGTTGCCCAGAGATGAAGTAGCTAGGTGTCAGAGCGGAATTTTGTATCACAGTTGACATTGCCAATACTGGAGGTGACTAAAAGTTGTTCCTGTGTGTGTGGCATATTGAGTTCATCTAATTCATATTCAACTGGGAACCCTTTGTCTAAGAGAATACACACAAGCGGTCCATAAATTAGATGGCTTTCCTCATTGTGGTGGTACTGCTATTCAAGAGAGCGGACAGTCATTACGTCTGTCCTGAATGAAGAAGTTCTGAGAAAGGGAGTGTTTGGCAGATTCCCCAATTTGTGCTGCCCGGAAAGATGCTCCGGGTTGAATAGGATGTCATCCTGATTGGGTGAAATTATGCGTCGGCCCTAACGATCGAATTAAATTACGCACCAAACGGTCAATTAAATTATGCACCAAACAAAAATAAGAAATTCTTTCTGCTACAGTGTAAAGAATCACCAATTATAATCATGTTGATTCTTTTACCTTTTTTTTTTTTTTTTTTTTTTTTTTTTATTATATATATATATATATATATACTTGAAAAAGAAATATCTTTGATTATATCAACTATATTGAGTTGAAAATATATTCATTGTATAAATAAAAGAGAAGAGTTTATTATATAATCTAAGACTTGAATATAATACCCCTTAAAAGTTCATCACCATAAAGGGAACATTCTTGGTCTCTCTCTGAATCCAAACTCTGTGTGGCTTTGCATATCTACTGAAATTGTTAATCCTTTTTCGTATGGTAACCCTCATAGGAAATTGTCCACTGGGATTAGTTCTGGTGATCTGACTGGTCAATGGATGTCACCAAATCGGAATTGTTTTTGAAAAGTGGTCAATCATACTGTATGATTAGTGGTGCCATCTTATTGCATCCACATGTGTGGGACCAAGCCTTTGTAACTCAAAAATGAAGGTGTTAAGCATATGGTCGTAGCATTCAGCAGTAACTGTGATAACAGCACCATTTTCCTTTTTTAAAGAAAAAAAGTCACATTTGTGTTGCTGCACACTGCGCTGTTACCTTTGCATCATGCAAAAGCCTTTCATGCACAGTTTGTAGGTTTTTTGCTTGACCCCCAAAACTTAGTTTTCTTTGTTTGCATAATCAGAAAGGCAAAAAAAATGAGCTTTATGTGACGTGATTGAGTGCTGCATAAACTCTTCCAATCTACACATGTTGACGAACCAGTAACTACAAATCTTTCTCTACATCTTTTCTGATGGAAGTATTTGCTGCACTAAGTCTACCTAAAAATGATTGTATCATTGTTAGTCTTTTTTTAAAAATTCAATGAGTACTAGTACACAGAATGTTTACCTGTGTTATATACTCATTTGCCTTATCATAACGACTCAATAATAGAGACAGACGCACGCAGAAAGATAGACGCAGGAACAAACGACGCAGGAAGGAAAACGCAAGAAGACTTCTTTAACAACATATTTACCTCTCACTTTATTGCAAGTGTTCAAAAGGGTTGTTCAAGGGTTGCATGTGAGAGGGTACTGGAGACCGAACATAAACTTCATATTTTGACCCCACTGTTATGACTGTCATGTTGTGTCTTTCTTGTTCTCCTAACTCTGGGGTCCACTCCATCGGGGTTTCCGAGGGCTCCCTCGGTCGTGTGTGGCTTTCCCTACCACATCTGATCTCTAGCTGTCTGGAATTCTACTGGCAACTGCTTCTTGGACTTGAACTCAATTGAGTTAAATAATAATTCAACGCCCACACGATCGCCCACTGGATCTTTGAAATCGAATGTTTAATCGTCATCAAGCGGAAATAACTGTCATGCAGTTCACAGGTCACTTTCTTCCGGTGCATCACTGTAGTGGCACCGTGGGACCTTCACCTTGTCCCATATTATAAGCCTTAATCAGCCCACGTGATCTCTTTCGATTACCGGCCATTGGAATGTGTCACTTCCTTCCGGTGCATCACCTTGGAATAGCATTTTTGGGCCAGGTCGAAGGTCAAAATATAACACCTGTTGATCCAGTTGACTTTGAGATTTTGTTCAATGGTATTTGCCACACATCAACAGTTTTGCCCTGTCGGCTAGGGCTGTAGAATATACTGACTGCACTTCTGCAGAGGTGTGACACAATATTAGGCATTCGTTATGTGGGTGAGTGCCAATCAGAGGATCCCTTTGTCTGTTTTGGCACGAAACCCACACAAAGGGCTTGCACGCGAGATCTCCCGTGAGACCAGAAGAAGACGAAGGAAGGAAGGTCCCAGAGTCAACAGAAGTGGGCAGAACAGGGCAGTCGACAGGAGAGAGCAGTCAACAGAAGTCGAGGGAAGCCGACTGCTAGGATGTGTGGACCCGGATGCCAGGTTGGCCATCGTGAGAGGATGAATCAGCATTCCGGGTGACTTTGTGGGAATTTCACTCAAATACATGCTCTTGATAGCTCACAGAATGCTAGGAAAATGTCACAAACTTCTCCCCTCTTGCGCTTGGAGTGAACCCAAGTCCGTGTTTGTTCTCTTATATTCCACCCTCTTGGTTGTGTATGTTATGTCTTCTGTGTCTGTAAAGTAATGTGAAATACCCTTGGCCAGAGATGAGAGAAACCACTAGACAATCTGATGGCCATGAGTGGTTTAGGAGTTTGTGATAGTGGGGACTGGCCAGCGGTGTATTGTCACATAGGGTTAAGATCCCCCTCCCATGAATGTCCTTATCATGAGACTAAACAATCTGATGGTGAGATTCCAGTGATGCTTTAGTGAATGCGGAGTACCTCTTCATTGCCATTGCTCCCAGGTCCACTCTGGCCCAGAATGGTAGCAACTGATAGGGCCCTATCTATGGGTTAAATAGAACTGCATACTTATGCTCAACTGAATTGTTTGAATTAGAATTGTTTGACTAAACTGAATAGCTTGAAATAGAAATGTTTTTGACAATTAAACTGTACTTACATTTAAACTGCGTGCTTGTGCTAAACTGAACTGTTTTTGACATTGAAACTCTTCTTAAACTAAACTGACTTGTTTAATATAGAACTGTTTTGACATTTAACTGTGTGTAAACAAAATCTGTACTTATATTAAACTGAATTAGCTCTGCTTGAATAAACTGAGTAAGTTGAAATAGAAATGTTTTTGATACACTGTATACTCAGCTTTTGTATAAGAATGGATTTGGCGTTAAATAACCTACAAAGGTTGATATGCCATAAAAACCAACCAACCATCAACAGTTCTCTGCACTGAAAGATGTTCAAGGCCAACCTGGGGATTTTTGTTGTTGGCATTGCCTTTCTTATAGAAGTTTGCAACATCATGAAGGATCAGCTTTTGGAATGGTATCTGATGCTTCCATAATGCGGTCAGGATTTCCTTTGTGCTGCTATTATAGAGTATTGACTTACTAAATATGCTTCCACTAACTATGCAACATCATGAGGATCTACTATCTGCAAAAGAAATCAGATGCTTGTTAAAAATATAAAAAAATGACTCTACCGCCTATCCATTTTCTAATTGTGGACAAATGACTCTGTTCTTGAAAATTAAAAATAAAATGAATTCTTTTATTATGCGGCACCCTATACATAGGATATAGGATTTTTCAACTAAGAATGTAACTCCAATTCTTTTTTTTTTTTTTTTTTTTAATTCATCTACTTAACTTGATTTGCTAAGCTCATTCATGATGCAATTCAATTAAAAGTCTCTGCTCTTATTCTGTGATTAAGATTTAAAATTAACTTCATCTTTTTTTCTTTTTTTCTTTTCATAGTATTGTTCATCATTATCTGTGTTGGTATTTTGGGGTTCGGATCAAGATATCAAGCTCAAGAATTTGAACCACCTAAAGTGAGTGCATAAGTTTGCTTCTATTCAACTTTTTTTTTTTTTTTTTTTTTTCCCCCCCTAATAGATCTGACAATAAAACTACTCTGTAAACACAATTCCTTTACTTCTAGGCATAAAATAACCCTAAATGGTTTGACATGCTGTTAAAATCAATCAGTTTCTAGACAATTTCATAGAATATGATCAGATTTTAAAGAAATTGTTTAATCCCAAATAAAGAAAATCAGATATATATATATATATATATATATATATTGTTTATTATACTAAGTCATCTACCTTTCTGTTCCTCACAACCTACTCCTTTTTTTTTTTTTTTTTTTTTTTTTTTGTTCCCCTCTGATTATTTTTTTTATACATTCCTCTTTTTATTCATTATTTCCTTCATTTTCTTTCCATTACAACTTCTTCTCCTGACTGTACTTATTTTTTATGTTTTGAATTTCACCCCTTTAATTAAAAATCAAAAAATGAAATAAAAGGAAACCAACTGTTTACTTATTTTTCTGTTGTTTCTCATAGGCATCGAATAATTCAGTTGAATATCAGTTTGTTGGCCCCTCTCAACGCAGTGCCACAGCAAGGAACAAATTCAGACTATATGTTCCTCATGTACGCTACTGCCCTGAGACAGCCGTAAACCGTAGAAAATTTAGAAAAAGGCTTGTCTCAGCTTGTTGTCCTCCCAAATACTTTAGACGATTTCAGAAAATGAAACAGGTGAGAATGATGTCACCACTCAGCAAATCACCTGGGCACACACTTAATTAAGCAGTTTACTGAAGCTGTTTTTTGTCTTGCCTCTTGATCACTGATTTTTTTTTTTTTTTTTTTCACCTGAAAACCTGCATTTTACAATTTCTTCACTGATAGCTAAAATTTTTATTTTTAAGAAAGGTTTGCAAATATAATTTATTCTATTTTCTCTTTCTTTTTTCTTTTTTTTTCCCCCCCCAGATAGATGAGTACTTGAATTGTTTGATCTGTGTGTTGCATGTATCTATATTGTATAACTTTATAATTTTCATGTACCATAATTATTTGTGTATATTGTTCACTATTTTTTTCCAGATTTTTTTAGCCTAAATGTTAGGGGTGCATATTACACACAAGAACTAAATATTAACCTTTTTTTTTTTTTTTTTTTCGGCTGCATGTGTCAACATATTCAGGACAGCATGACAGAATAAGTTATATCTATGGTCCAAACTAACTTATGATTTACACTTCTGTTTTATACCACTACAGAGAAATAGTCACTCGACTGCATGTCTATTTGTAATTTTCTTTTTTTCTGTTGTGAACTTATTTTCACTAAAAATTTGTTAAATTTTCATGTAAACATGTCCTTGTTTTTGCTCTGAATACTGTTTAAATTTTGTATTTCAAAACATATAAACTATATTCATTTTTATTTTTAGTTGATATTAACCAGATAAGAAAAAATTGAACAAATATTAAATTTAGTGACTACAACTCCAAAAAAGTCTATGCATATTATACAGGAGGGATGTTTTTTAGAGTGTATTATACACAACGAATTACAGTAATTAGAGATATGATTATTTTCTTATATCAATTTTTATTGACACCTTTTGTTCTGTTTGACCTGCATTACATATAACATTACAATCGTAAATTCTATGCTCTTTATATAATAATATTATGGCAAGATAAAAATTTGTTTATGGAAGGATTTTATAAGCAGGCAGTAGTTTGTTTTTTTTTCCAGTGATTAAACCAGTTTGAAATTAATGAAATTTCCATTAGGTTTTCAGAGTTAAGGAAAATTAGTGGAATTTTGGTAAGGGTTAAGTGAACTGCTCCAGAATTAAATTGAACTCCAAAAAGGGTGCAATGAAGATTTAGGATTTCAGCCATTCACCAAATATGATCAAAATCTTTGAGTTGGGTGGAAAAGATTCTAGAAACGGAGGTCAAAATGGATAATGCCCAAATATGGACTCAACTAGAAAAAAGGGTATTAGGTTAGTTGGTGCTAGGGAGGATATTTTGTTGCATCACTCACCAAGGTCTATTATTAGCATTAGATTATCTATTGGTTGGTTGTGTTTTATGGCATATCAACCCTTGTTGGTTATTCAATTATTAATCCTGTTTATATATGATTTGTAAACAAATTTTTTGTAGGTAATACATTCAAATAAGCCAGATCTCATTTGTTTGCAGTTAAATGGTTTCAAGTATAGTAAATGATTAATAGTACTATTTGACTCGTAGATGGGACCCTGACAGGTACTACTAGTGTGAATCAGTGGACCTGAGAGTAATGGCGATGAAAGGGTACTACTTCACTTTCCAAAAAGCTTCAGGACTGGAGCCTCACCATCAGATGCAGTTTAGTGTCATATCGAGGATACTCTTTTGGGGTGGGGGTCTCACACTTCTGCTGAGATGTGGTCAATATATTCTACTGCTCCAGCCCACTGGGCTAAGTATATCTATTGATACACTAACACTGAATCAACAGAAGGAAAGACAACTTCATTTACATTTGTAGGAATATTTCATACATGCATAATAAACTTACAAGAAGTATTAACAAGAATACATACATGTCCCAACCAATATAAGGTGCATACATTGTTCCATGAACAAGCAGTACATAAAAGGGGTACAAAAAATGGTAAAAATCTTGAGTTTAGTAATTTGGATATGTGTTCTTTACATATCAATGATGAGGTGAGACAGTGCATCACCAGGGTTCAAGACAGTCTCTCTACTATTCAATGAACAGAAATAAATTTAAGAAAAAAAAGCCTGTCATAACCATTGAAAGAATGTGGACAAAAAAGAAAAATATGGATTCTGGGATTGTTACATGGACACACCCCACAGATACAAAGGAAACTATTATTTTTTTGTTTCCCTACAAGGTCTTTCATATTGAAATAATAATTTGAAGAAATTCAATCCACCAATTTGCAGCACTTTATCTAAAGCTTCATAAATGAGAAGGGAGTTCTGATACAAGACTCCAACCATTTACTAGCCATTGACCAAAGAAGTTGTTGGTTTAGCTTGGTCTCCTCAGTGGCCAGACATGAATAATTTTAAAATTATTGTTCCTACATTGCAACTTGTAATTCATTTTTATCTTAGAGTCATCAGACTATTGTCTTAATCTTCATTGTTATATTCACAACGTTTTGGCCAATACGTCCTTTAGCCTTCTTCAGGTGTTCCATGTCAAACTCGGTAGCCCATGCAACTTTTTCACCAAACCCTTTATTCCAAAGAGGTAGATTGTTAATTGTTAAATTGTTTGGGTTGAAGTTCTGTGTGAGCTCCCAAGTTTGACATGAAACATCTGAAGAAGGCCGTAGCATCAGCCAGAACATTGTAAATATAATAAGGAAGATAATTGTCCAAATATTCCAAGTGATAAACACTATCAAGCTTCATCTCTGAAATTTAGACAAATAATTGTGATTCATTCCTCCCCTTTCCTCTTCTTTTTTTTTTTTTTTTTTTTTTTTTGTATAGATTGTTTAGTCCGTGTGGTGCATGTGTGTGTATTGGGTAATTTCATAATTGTTTTGTTGCTACTCTAGTCAGACAAGTACTCTAAAGTTATAATAAATCCATCCGTGGAAAATAGATTAACAGAGATAAGAAAAAATATAAAAGGGTGGATAGCAATGAAGAATAGACTAAAATTGAGTTAGAGAAATGCTGCCAATTTGAAAAATGAGTAAGCTGAAGAAAGATTTGTAAGTGGTTTAAAGTTATGAAATAAAATAAGTAGAAACATCAAAAAGATACAGAGTAGCTTCAGAGTTACTTCAAAAAAGATGATAGGAGAGAAAGATAAAAGAAAGGAAATAAAGCAAAGAAAAATTGTTGAATAGGAAAGATTTAAAATGATGGGATTATAATTACTTTTTAAATCTAAAAGACATTTTTTTCCAGTGCCATTAATCTTGATATTTATTGATAAGCAGTTTTTGGTGAAACACTAGATTATGCAAGTGCAGCACCCTCCTCACTCACCAGCCCCCCCCCCAAGCTCTGGGTAACTTTTTGTATTCAAGACTGAAACTTAATCCTAACAGTAAGATTTAAGGATGTAAATGATGGTACAGTTTTATACAAGACTGACTTTGCTATTGAATAACGCCAGAAAGATTGACATGCCATAAAACTAGCTGAAAGTTACAATTTGGTTATCGAATCTATTATTGTTAGCATTAGTTATAAATTATGTTATGGTTGAGATTTTGTAATCAAAATTATGATTTAAAATTTTGTTTACATAAATGATACAATTAGATTTTTTATTTTTTTTATTTTTTTTTTTTTTTTAATATTTTTGCTGTCATTATTTTTGCATTGATAAATTTATTTTAAAGTTTGCCTGGATATATTTCTGTCATATATTGCATCTTCATCAATGCAATTCTATGGATTTCTGTGACTGTATTTTTCGATATTTTTCTTTATTTTTCTTTTCTTTCTATTCAGTTTTGTAAAATGTTCTTAGACTTCAGACCCTTTTTTTTTTTTTTTTTTTTTTTTTCTTTCAGAAAAAAAGGCTTCTATTTTTATAAGATATTTTTACTTTTATTTTAGAATAGATATTAGTTTTATAAAAACATACTTTGACATTAAGAAAATGATTTTATTTTCTAAGTACAATGGATTCTACTCCATTGGTTATTCTGCCTAACTGTTATAGTTTCACTTTATGTCCAGCCCATCATCTTCACTTATTTCATCCTGTCTTCTTGATCCCCCACAATTTATTTGGATGAATAACAACAACAGTTTTCTGTGAACATCACTCTATTACTTTGACAACTTATACTTATTATTCAGTTCACTAATCCAGAAAGCCTGTCAGATCAGTTCATAAGTGGAAATTAGATCTGCACTCTTTGTGGACTGATTAGAGTTAATATCTAACTTCTAGAATCACTTGGTCACATGACTGAGACTATCCAATCACAGCCAGGTTCTCAACTATCAGTTACACAACAATGGTCGTTCAAAAAGTTCTAAGCCTCTTTCAGGTTTTAGATTTGTCACAAACTTTTCAGCTATCTATGAGCCTCACCTGCACAGAAATTTAGACAGAAATCTGAATAAGTATTTCTAGTTTTATAAGACATAGTAGTGTTTTACCACAATGAAATATTCAGCTATGGCTCTTCTTTCAAGCTTAGAAAACTCATTGTTATTCAATGCAAACTACCCCTAAGAATTATTGAAATTATAGTGATATATTCAGTCAATTCACAGAATCAACCAGTTGCTATGCAATTTCATAGAAATCGATATGTATGAATTAATGTCTGTATTATATGTTAATATCAAACCTTTCAACACGTACTAATGAAATCTTAAACCGCACATAACAAAGGATGGTTACATGTTTTGTTTTGTTTTTTTGTATAGTAATCAAAACTGCATTAATCTAGGGATTCCTATAATTCTTAATCATCAAAACAACTTTTAAATATTTTTAGCGTATTTTTAACTTAAATTAAATAGTAAATGACTATATTTTAGATGGTTCAATTAAGTGTATTTGACAAAGTTACCTCCCTTGCTTCAAATAACAGTTTTGATAAAAAAAAATTTTTCATAGAAAATTATTTGCTCTGTTCAGTTAATTGTATAAACTAGAACACATTGTATTTTATTTATTTAAGGTATAATAATATATAAAGAATAATAGGAATGGTTTTGAATCTGTAAAATAAAATTCTTTAAATCTATATTTTTATTAAATAATCTTTCTTATTTTAAATACATCTCATAACCTCCTTTATAAAGGATATTCAGTTTGTTTGGGTTTTTTGTGGGGGAGTTTAAGATAATGTTTAAAATATAATTGGTTTTAAATATTTTCTTTTGTGAAAATATGATTATATGCATTGTTAATAATGTGGAAAAGATTCAGATCTTTAAAGCCAGTCAAAGCCAATTCATTCATTTAAATGACCTGTATGTTTTGAATGGGTCATATGTTAACTTTAAGAAGCTGTGATCTAGTATGTAATAATCAACTCCTTTTTATTATGTACCATCACATTATATAAATACACAAACACACTTAATAACTAATTTCTGTCAGAATAAACTGAGGCTAAATATATGATTTAAAATTCAGAAATTTTGATTTATTTCCAATTCTCTCTTTGTTTGTTTGTTGTTTTTTTTTTGTTTTTTTTAATCTCTCAATATTTTGCCTCTGTTTTCAGCCAACAAAAAAGATCTTCACTGCTGCCATTTGGACTTTTCATTTTGGCTATGATAACTATGGTTGGCCAAGTATGGAACGAGCTGAGAAATTATTGCGAGAAACTGGTAAGATCTGTCTTATTTTTAGATGATGCATTATCAATTTTGACTTATATTTTCATCTTTTAATTTCAATTGCTTTTTGTCTCAATTCACTTTGGTTGTTATTTCTACAACTATCAGGAACACCACGTACCAAAGGCAATATTAAAAAGATAATCTCTAGGTGAAACTTAAACATATGTCCCCGTTAGCCTTTTGTAGTTAGTTAAGCAGCTAGTGCTGAATAGATAGCCAGGTTTCCCTGAAGCAAGTTTGATTCTCACAAAGAACTTTTCCTTTATCATATATTTACCCAACCCCTCCACTCGGGCAGGATGTGACACAAGGTCAATTTTTAAGCAAAGTTTAACAGGTTTTAATTCAGTTTTCCTTCTCCTAGACTAGTTGCCTCTCCAAGGCTGAAGAACCCAGTCTGCCCTACTATTTACCCATAGCTGGAGGGAGAATAATTGGATTCATACCTTTCCCAAGAGTATTAGTGCTATGTGAAATGCAATCAGTCTCGCTCAGGATTTGAACTTGTGTCGCCATGTCCATTTCCTACGACGATAACCATTACACCACGGGCTTCTCCTTTATTATTGTCCTCAATACGTGCTGTTTCTTGCAGTCATTGTAATAACAATCAAAGTGATTTTTAATCTAAAGATGAACAAAAAATACTAGTTAAAATTAATAATAATAATAGTTGCAGTTATTGAAATTCAGAAAGATTTTATAGTCATATAACCTAACCTTAAAATAAGTTATTCTTTTATGTTTTGTATAATTCTTATATCAGATGTAGTTTCAGCTTGATTAAATTAAAACACTTTTTTAGAAGGCAACTTCTAGGTTTACAGGTGAAGCAAGTAAAAAGAGTCTTTGAAAAAAGGAAAAAAATTTGAAACTGAAAATGTAACTTTTTTTAAATATTTCTGGAATAATAAAACAAAAATATTTTTTTAAATATATATATCTTGTATGTGTTTATGCCAACCAAGAAAGCCATCTTTTTTACAAAAATGTGATACTGTTGTATACTCATATGCATGTGAAATCATGACACCACAATAATAACGAGCGACACAGTTCTTAGAAAAATATACCTCTCACTTTATTTGAAAAGGTTGTGTGTGAGAGGGAGTTGGAGACCAAACAGAACTGCAACATATTGACCTCCCCACTCTTATGGCCATCAGCATTTCTTTCCCGTTCTCCAGGGTTGCTCAACTGGAGGCCTGGGGGCCCAGCTCTCTGCTGCGTGCTGTCTTTCTCTACCACATCTTGTCTCCAAACTGGTCTGATCTCCAAAAGCTCACTGACCGAGGGCCCCTACGGCTTTCTCTACCACATCTCATCTCCAAACTAACTGACTTCCTGTCTTCACCGAGTTATATAATAGTTCAAAGCCCCTTTCTTCTTGTGGGCGTCACAATTGCACTCATTCAACCCATCCACAGTCAAGGTTATAATTCTGATATTCCTTGACCAGATGCACCTGTTATTTACATAGGTACATTTCCTATTTTGACAGCCCGGCTGGGTTGTAGGTCAATATACAACAATACAAGTGTGGACTAAGCAGTAAAAAGATGTGTTAATTACAAGCTTACACCTGGGCGAAGTAAGGACAAACTCATGAGCAACTTTCTCCTGTAGACACACCTTTGTTGGCCAGCCAACTAAAACTTATATTCATCAGATCTGTGCAGACACTGAATACCATCTTGAGGACTTGCTAAGAGTGATGGCCAATAAGGATAGATGGTAAGAGAGAATCAAAGGAATCTATGATATCAACACACCATGGTGGATGTGTCTAATCTAAAAAAAGGACATAGATTTTGTTGAATTGTCTTTAGTTTTTGAGATAAAAAAAAAGTAAATAAAGTTGGCGACCATAGTCAAGGGCGACCATAAGGCTCCCTTTTCAATAACTACTACACCTCGGTGTAGGGGAGGGTGCTACTCCTTTCCCTGGATTGCTCCACTTTACCCTCGATACGTACCTTATATTACTGAGTGTTAAGCAAGGAGATATCAAGTACCATTTTTAAAGTCTTTAGGTATGATGTGACCTGGGTTCAATCCCGGACCATTGGCGAACACTTTACCCACTTGGCCAATGAGCCGTTTTTTGTTTTTTTATCCCTAATAAGCACCCCTAGAATTGTCAGTTATTGATGTTTAATCTGGAGAGGATTAGAAAAACTTGATGATTTTTTTTTTTTTTCCTCCAGGTGCTGATCTCATTACATTATTGGAAAGTGATGCTTCAAAACCTTTCCTCGGTAATAATGATCTTGGCATGTGGTTTGGGGAAAGGCTTGGTATGTATGTTGATTTTGGACCTGCAACTAAGAAACATACTTGGGGGTGAGTATTTCTATTAGTGCATTTGTTGCTGCCACCCACACAAACAATTCTTAAGATGAAAGTATATTTTGTTTCATATTCATTGCTACATTTTTGTTTGTTTTTTCTATAGCTAAAACAAAAATCCTTGTTTGCTCATTCCATATCCTGGATATGACATGAAACTGCATCTGAGGCTCCAATTCTGGAGATCTGGGGAGTGTGGAATACCCCTTTATTGCCATTACTCCCAGCTCCACTCTGACCCAGATTGGTAGCACCTGTTAGAGTCTCACCTGTGAGTCAAATGGGCCTGTTGAAAAATTGTTTGTTTTCAATTTGAATAACTGATGCCATACAATCATGAATTATTAGTAATAAAACTATTAGTAAGAAATTATTAGTAATAAGAGTTCTGAAGTTATGACTGTTTACTAAGGATTACTATTAGCTACTATAATAGAAAATTAGTTACTTGAAACCATATAACTATGCAAACAAATGATTAGTATTAAAAAGAAACACTTAGTCAAAACTGTATGTGTATAAATTATTGTTACTAGTAACTTGTGTGCAAATTATTTGTATTAGATAGGAATACTTGAGATCCTACAATTGTGTGCAAATTATTTGTATCAGATAGGAATACTTGAAATCCTATAATTGTGTGCAAATTATTTGTATTAGATAGGAATACTTGATATATAACTATGGGCAAAAACACTTGAGAAACAACTGTATAAAAAAAATTTTTAAATAAATATACAAAATTTTTAAATAAATATACAATGAATGTGATTCTCTAACCTCAACATATCAAATAATCTTAGACAGGTTGATATGCAATTAAAATCTTTCTGTTGATTCTTCATTTCTGACAGAAAAACATGTTTAAAATGTGTTAAAATTCTTTTTCGGCTTGATTTTTTTTTTTTTTTTTTTTTTTTTCCTATTCACTATTTAAAGTTTTAAATTTTTTTTCTTTCAAGTAAACCTTTAATATTTTGTATTAACATCAAACTGGCAAATGTGATGCACTTAACAAATGTTTGAAGTTGAACATTTTTTCTCTTAACCCTTTCAGTGCCATATTTTCCAGCAAAAAAATGACCATTTCCAAATAATTTAAAACCTTTAAATCCACATGTTGCAATAATGAATGTCAGTTGGTATTATAGAAATTGGAAAAAATTCTGAATAGGATCAATAAATTTCCCCTGCCTTATCAGTAGAGCTTACAGTACACTGACTCTAACCCTTACATAAGAGTAAGAGCCCCCCCCTCAAAACAGGGTGTCCTGGGTATGGCACTAAACTGCATCTGGTGGTGGGACTCCAGTTCTGAACCTCTGGAGAATGTGGACTACCCTTTGATCACCATTACTCTTCGGTCCAGTCTAACCTGTTGGGGTCCCATCTACGTACTTAGAACATCGATTGACAAAATCAAAGAGAATGGCTTCGAACTGACGAAGAAAAGAAGCAGACAACAATTACCGACGCCAACTACGCCGATGACATAGCGATACTGGCAAATACACCTGACCAAGCCGAAACACTTCTGCATAGTTTGGAACGAGCAGCAGCAAGCATAGGCCTCTATGTTAATGCACACAAAACGGAATATATGTGCTATAACCAAACGGGGGACATCTCCACTCTAGAAGGAACCCCACTTAAACAAGTAGACAAATTCACATACCTAGGAAGCAGCGTCGAATCAACCGAAAAGGACATCGAAACGAGGCTAACGAAAGCATGGACAGCTATCAATAGGCTATCGATTATATGGAAATCAGACCTAACTGATAAAATGAAACGCAGTTTCTTCCAGGCAGCGGTCACATCGATACTGCTATATGGATGCACTACATGGACGCTAACAAAACGGCTGGAGAAGAAACTAGATGGCAATTACACAAGAATGCTGCGTGCAATCCTGAACAAGTCCTGGCAGCAACATCCCACAAGACACCAACTGTACGGCCACCTGCCCCATCACGAAAACTATTCAAGTTAGACGAACCAGACATGCAGGACACTGCTGGAGAAGCAGGGACGAACTCATAAGAGATGTACTCTTATGGATCCCCGCACATGGCCGCGCAAAAGCAGGGCGACCAGCTCGAACGTACATTCAGCAGCTATGTGAGGATACAGGATGTTGTCCTGAAGACCTACCTAGGGCGATGAACGATAAGGAGGAGTGGCGAGAGAGGGTCAGGGATATCCGTGCTACCAGCACGATATGATGATGAAAAGTTATTTGTATTCAGTTAAACTATATGCAAAAATTCGATATCAAAATTTGATGAAAATCATAGCTATATTTTCAATGTTCCACTGTAATCATTTTAATCTCACCTTTCTTTTCTTTTTTTTCTTTTTTCTTTTTTTTTTTCCTTTTTTTTTTTTTCGGCCTTATTAGCTGGAACTGTAGAATGTGCTGATTGCATCTGATGGTGAGGCTCCAGTCCTAGAGTTTTGAGTTGAGTTGAGTACCCCTTTATCACCATTACTCCCAGGTTCACTCTAACTCAGATTGGTAATACTTGTTAGGTTGTTAGGGTCCCATCTATGGATCAAATAAAACTGTTCAATCATTTACTAAGAATTATCATTATCAGTTATTTGAAACTATACAACTGTGTTAAAATTATTTATATTACATAGGAGTACTTGATAAATTACTAATGTTAAATAGCAATACTTGAAACCATTTAACTGTGTGCAAACAAATGATTGATATTAAATAGAATTATTTGTATTAGAAAGGAATACGGTTTCAAGCATTCATATCCAATTCTCAAACAGATTTAATGAGTACTACTATTCCTGTTCAGAGTGGACCTGGGAATAATGGCATTGAAGGGCTACTCCACAATCTCAAAATCTGCAGGCCCAGAGCCACGCCATCACATGCAGCTTAGTGTGTCTTTTTTTAGGGGTAGGTACAGTCGGTGTATTTTAAGCCTTGTCACCTGGGTGATCACCATAAAAATATAATTATAATTGATGTAAACTCGTGTTAGAACAATAAACAAATTGATTGGTCATGTCATTTAGATCAAAACTGGCTTTGTAGTTGCTAATTTAATTCAATTCAGAGCTTGAATCATGTATTTCTTCTTGAATCTTCTTAGCCTTAAAGTAATTGATGCCATTTACTCTAAAAAAATGTTTAATAAAGCCATAAGACCTCAGTTAGAATATTGTACTCAGGCCCAAGCTCCACTGACTAGACATGGAAAATGGCACGTAATTTTAAGATTGAAGAGCATACAAAGAGTGACAAAAATAATAAAGAGTAAAAAAAATTACAGTTACAGGGAAAGATTAGAAAAATGAGAAGTGATCTAATTGAACTTTTCAAAATAATCAATCAACTTTCTAATTATGGTTGACATTTTTTAATGGCATCAACTCTTTGAACTGGAAATTTACTGTCAAAACAGATTTCAAAAATTACGTATTAACTAATTAGATTTTTTTGCTAATAGAGTAACATAATTTTTTTTAAATTTTTTTAACAAATTGCCTAATCAAATCAAAAATGGCAAGGAGGGTGTCCTTATTGCTAAAGGGCTGGACTGCTGCCTCAACATGAAAAGTTTGAACTCCAATTAGACTATTACATTCACTTTCAGACTAGTGGCCTTAAGAAAGGTATGAACCCCCTTATCCCTTCAGCTATGGGTTTAACAGTCTGCTATTCTTTGACAAGGATGTTTTTGGCATTAAATAGCCCATGAAGGTTGATATGTTGTTAAACAAAGAAATCAAACCTAAAAACAGCAATAGTATAAAAAAATTTCAGATTGAGTTGGATATCAGAAATAATTGTAAAAAGAATTTAGGAGGGGATTTTTGAGAACTATCGGATGAATTACTTAACAGAATTTGATCTGAGAATTAATTTTTTTTTTTTTTTTTTTTTATTGCGGACTTTTTGTCCTCATCTTGGTAGTTTTTGTATTGTTCCTTCTTTCACAACGTTACAGCCAAATTTCACCTCTGGCCTTCTTCAGGTGTTTAACCGTGACCTCAGATAGGAATGCTGAGTCTTGTAACCGTATCCCCAGTAATTACTGCCTTCTATAGTTGTCTATCACACCAGGTTTTTTGACCAAGTAAACCTCTGGCCGGCTTGGGTAGTGAAAGAAGGAACAACACAAAAACTACCAAGATGAGGACAAAAAGTCCGCAATAAATAAAAAAAAAATTTTTTTTTTTTAAATTAATTCTCAGATTAAGAAGCCTCATCTTAAAATGATTCCAATTAAAGACAGAATTTGATCTGTATATAGGTATTGTATTAATAGTATATATGTTCTGTACAAAGATTCCTCTTTTTTTTTTGTTGTTGATGTGAGAAGAAAAATGGCAGAGGCAAAATTAAGATGAAGTGATGCCAACATATTCATAAGAAAGGAAAAAGTCAAGCATGTGGTCACAGAAAATCCACTCGCCTTATTGTTGGAATTTCAACCTCTCTTGAGATCAATATCAAAAATTGGGAAACGTGAAGTGCTATTCTTGAGTTGAAGGAATTGCTACATTGTACATATTGGTCTAATCAGTGGAGTGTTTGCCAATGTTCTGGGAGACCGGAGTTCAACCCTAGGTCAAGTGATACCAAAGACTCAAAAAATGGTACTTGATGCTGCTTTGCTTATCACTCAGCATTATAAGGTATGGATCAAGGGTAAAGTGGAGCAATCCAGGCAAAGAAGTAGCATCCTCCCCTACACCTTGGTGTAATCATATTTACCAACCCCCTCCGCTCGGGCAGGATGTGACACAAGGTCAATTTTTAAGCGAAGTTTAACAGGTTTGAATTCAGAGTTTTCCTTCTTCTAGACTAGTTGCCTCACCAAGGCTGAAGAACCTAGTCTGCCCTACTATTTACCCATAGCTGGAGGGAGAATAATTGGATTCATACCTTTCCCAAGGGTATTAGTGCTATGTGAAATGCAATTAGTCTCATCCAGCATTTGAACTCGTGTTGCCGTGTCCATTTCCTACAACAATAACCATTACACCACGGGCACCTTGGTGTAATAGCTATTGAAGAGGGAGCCTTCAAGTCACCCTCGACTACAGTTGTCAACTTTACTTAGATATATTTACCCACCCCACTGCACAAACAGGATGTGACACAAGGTCAATTTTTATGCAGTATTTAACTGGTTAGAATTCAGAGTTTTTCCTTCTAGGCTGATTACCACACCAAGGTTGAAGAACCCAGTCTGCACTGCTATTAAACTCATAGCCAGAGAGATAATTGGATTCATACCTTCCCAAGAATATTAGCAGTATGTGAAATGCAAACAGTCTCATCTAGGATTTGAATTCAGGTTGCCATGTCCATTTCCTACGACAGTAACCATTACACCACAAGCACCTTCAAAAGCAAGTTCAAAGGAATTGCTAAGTTGTAAACCACCCCAAATAGGAGGGGTGCAGTTTTAAGCCATTATTTGTTCTTTGCCAGTTACTCACTGACTGACCCTTTTTTTAAATTCCCAACTCTTGTGTATACATTTCTTGGATATACCACAAGAATTCCCATGATTGATCCATAGAGTGACAGTAACCATTTCTCCTTAAAGAATGAGCTCGTCTGTTAGGTATCTCCGGGAGCGTCACATGAAAGTCCTAGAAATCCATTCTTTGAATGGTAGGCATTATCTCATGCTTTTTCTATTTTTGTACCCCTTTCATATACTGCTTGTTCAAAGAACAATGTGTGCATATTTCTAGCTATTGGAACATATTTGTGTATTGTTATCAATACTTCTTGTATCTATATCATGTAGGTATAAAATATCTCTCTATGTGTAAATAATCTTATCTTTTCTTTCCTTCTATTTATTCAATGTTAGTTTATCACAAACATACTAATGCTAATATTAGTCCTTGGTGAGTGGGGACTCAAATATTTTCCCTTCCTCCAATCAAACCAAGAGACTTTTTGTTGTCGATCACATGACTCAGAATCAGGTTCACTGGTGATAAGGGGCAGCCACTACATTACATCTTAAATTGTTCAGAAGCAGTTCTTTCTTGATTAAGCTGATGACATAACATTTATTGCATTATGAATGCTTATATAAATACCAGTCCTCAGACAAGAGGAAGATTTATATTCTATATTATTATTGTATTATTTTGTATTAGTAGGTATGTAACCTATTAATAATAATAAAAAAAATCTGCATTTGATTTTCTTTTTTTTTCTCTCTCTATCCTTTAGAAATTTGATTCTTTCCAAATATCCAATAGTCAAATCTGTGCATCATCTGCTGCCTTCTCCACAAGGTAAGTGATCTGTTTAAAAGAGACCTATTCGTCATCATCCTACAAATTGTTTTCTTGAGTTCTTAAACTTTGTTTCATCAACAGTCAAACTTTAAGAATGATTTCCTCGTGTTGAATCATTTCTATACTCAGATGAACAAGGGACACCTGAGGAGAGTGGCTAAAAGATGAGAACAACTGTACAAAATATTGCAACCAAAATGAATTGTTTTCTGTCAAAGACAATTGTAACTTAAAGATTTTAGTGTTTAAGTTGGATGTCATGCAGGTGTGTTTGGCAGTATGTATACTCAGTTGGATGCAATGCAAGCAAAACACAGTTTTTTCAGTGAAACATTGATGAAAAGGGCAGGGCTGAGTTTATGGCTTAGGCACTCCTGAAGGGAAATGCCGTGGTGACCAAGCATTTTTTGTGAAAGCCTTGTATGAGTCTTAATTCATGCATGCGCCCCCACCCCCACTATAATAAGAATTCATATCAAATCTTACTTGGTGGGAAGTTAAATAAATCAATTACTATTGACCATTTATTTTTTGGGCTTTTTTATGACAAAGTTTAAGGGAAACACTGTTCTCAATGTTAGGTTGTTTTTGTTTTTTCTTTTTTACTTGTATGTTCAGAAGCTTATAATAAGTCAGCCTTGCACCAATAACAAAAATTGTACAAGCCCAATTGCCCGGGACTGTAGAATATACTGACTGCATTTCTGTTGAGGGGTAAGCCACCACACCCAACAAGTGTCCTGATTATGACATTAAACAATTTGATGGTGAGGCTCCAATAATTTTTTTTTTTTTTTAATCATAGTCACACCTATACTCAAGCAAAAAGGTTAGAGGTTACTATGGCTGAAATGTTGTGACTATAATAATCAATATGAAGGATCTTGTCCAACAAAAGATAATAATGACTTGTTTTATTTTTAAAATTCTCTACAAATATTCGACTGCCTTGCTGGTGGAACTTAGAATACACTGACTGTATCTCCTGCAGAGGGTAAGGACCAGCCCAAAAGTGGGCTCCTGAGTATGATACTGAACTGCATCTGATGATGAGTCTCCAGCTCTGGGGAGAGTGAAATACTTTTTCTTTACCATTACTCCCATGTCTACTCTTATTCAGAGTGGTAGTACCTGTTAGGGTCTCATCAATGGGTTAAATAGATCTGTATGAAAATTATTCATATTCAATAGGACTGTGTGCAAAAAAAAACCCGCTAGAAATAACTACACAAAAAAGGTAAATATAAACATGTAATGAACAGAATTCTTTAACCTCTTGGCATAAAATAACCCTAGACAGGTTGATATGCCATTAAAATTAATCATAAAATTATCCCAATGTTTTTTTTATGTTATGAAATATCTCAAGCCTGTTTAATTTTAGTTCAACGCTTAAAAAAAACTGACAATGCCTTTTCCCTCAAGAGGAAGATTTGATTGAAAATACTGTGAAAAAAAAACATTCAGTTTAGTTTTGTTTTTAGAAATAAACCTGGCTATTTTTTTGGTTTTATTTCTTGAATTATTTTTATGTAAAAACAATTTGCTAATTGTTTTTACATAAAAATAATTCAAGAACACTGAATGAAAACACAGACTGAGGTGCTAAGAATTTAACTAGGGTTTATTTACGGTAAGGTAAAGAAATGCTTCTACCCAAAAACACAGTCACTTAGCTCTAGTCTTGTTACGGTCAAATGATGTCAATGTGTCTTCACCACATCTGTCATGGCTGCCATCTTTTTCTGGTGATGTCCCCAGAAAAAGTAACTGTCAAGGAAAGTACTGTTCCCTCACCATCCAAAGAGGAGCAACTCTATATTTTTGTTCCTTAGGCTGCCCCTAACACAAATGTTGTACTTCTTTGATTGTCAAGTCATTCTGATAGCACAGATTCTTTTGTTTCTCTCTCACCATTCATCGGCCATTACTTTTGGCAGGTTCTCTTGATGGCATCTAGTGTCCACACAAAGCTGATGAATGTAAGTTTTTGCTGGTTGGCCAAAACTAAAGATAAAAGAAAATGCTAGCCAAAATTAATAATAATAGTGGTTGATGAATATTTCATCTGTTATATAACATGTGCACTGAGAGGTGCTCAGAGCAGAGGGTCTTGTGTCAAACTTGGACCAGATAGCTAACTTTGAGAACAGGTGAAATGAGGCCCCTCGTGTGCTGATTCAAAACCGTATTCAGAAATTCACTAGCATAAAAAGTCTATAATCAAGAATGATTGGATGTTGTGACAGGTATACTTAGCACAGTAAGGTAACCTCAAGATGATGTATATAGGCAAATGAAAAAAAAATACTTTCTCCCCAATGCTGGTGACAAACTGGTACAGATTCCTTCACTCTCTGAGTTTTCGCACTTGAAGATAATCCACATATAATCAAAAGAAAAGATTATTTTCCTAATAATTCTTGCATTGAGTTTTCTTCTTGAACCAAACCAAGACAAATGGTTCACTAATGAGTATAAATACCTATGTAACAAAAATCCTACACAATGAAAATATTCCCTTTCATCAAATAACTGAGGGTTTTTTTTTTGTTTTTTTGTCTGCAGGTGAACTGGCTCCTGCAATAACTGCTACTATAAATATAAGTGGCTCTTTAGTAAACTTTGTTGTTACTCACATGGGAAATCACCGAGACAGTGAAGACAGGCGGCAGCAAGCCAAGTTCTTATCCAAAGAATTAAGAAATTGGTAAGTTTCTAGTGATATTAAAAATTATTTTTTGCTCTTCACAAAAACTAAATTTATTGGTTCTTTTCTTTTTCTTAGAAAAAAATTGAGATTGTCTGATAGAATCTTTTCTGTTAGCAAATGAAGGATATAATTCCCTCTCCCTCAGATCCAACTATTGTTATAAAGGTGTAAGTGTAGTGGGAGCCATGGTACTGTTGACTGAGGATTGTCTTAGTAAATTAGTTGCATATAGATACCATGACTCTTGCAAACATTAAATGAGTGAAATGTAACAATTTGGACACTGATAGAGGAGTTAGATATTCCCTCACACAGAATAAATGACAATTCGTGATAAATTAGCATGATTTATTTGCCTGAGCTAATTTAATAGAAGGAATACAAAATTAACAGTGAAATACAAAGTTGCATGTATACAAAAGTATATGTTGAGAAATGTCTTAATATGTAGATCAAAAGTGTCTTTAGTATACGTACATATAAGAAAATTTAAAATTGTGTGAAGACTTACATGTTTAAGAAATGTGTTAAATGCTGTTGTGTGCAATGAAATGTGAAGTTGTCAGGAGTGCAATGCCCCTGTCATTGTAGATCGGAGCATACACATGCACACTGGCCCCAAGGCGAAAAAGATTTGACATTATATATTATTTTGATCAAACCACCTAGTGACCATTAGCAGAATTATTTGACAAACAAGGGAGGTAATAACCTTTTTTGTACCATCAATACTAAGTACCAAAGTTCTTTGGCAGACAAGGGATGTAATCCTCACATATGTATTTACCCAACCCCTCTGCTCTGAGCAGGCTGAGACACAAGGTCAATTTTTAAGTAGATTAAAGCTGGTTTGAATTCAGTTTCCCTTCTCTTAGACTGGTTGACTTACCAAGGCGGAAGAACCCAATCTACCCAACTATTTACTCCTAGCTGAGGGGAGACAGATTCATTCCTTCCCGAAGATCATAAACACAAATGGCCCAGTCAACTAAGGCTGCAGAATACACCAACTGCTTCTCTGCAGAAGTGTAAGACTTCTACCACCAATGGGTGTCCTGGATATGACACTAAACAATCTGATGGTGAGGTTCCAGTAATGCTGGTGCTTTGGGGAATGTAGAGTGCCTCTTCATTACCATTGCTCCAATGTCCACTCTAGCCCGGAGTGGTAGCACCTGATAGGGTCCTATATATGGGTCACATAGAACTATACTGTGTACTATTGCCAAATTGAATTGTTTGAAATAGAACTGTTTATATGTATAAAAATTGATTTGGCATTAAATAACCTACAGTGGTTGATGTACCACAAAACAAACCATTAGCATAAAGTGAAATTTAGGAGTTATCTTCCTAGGAAGATAATAAATTTGACCCAAGACTCTAGTCAGATGTTAGCTCACTCTCTCAGACTTGAGAGTCCTACCACCTTTTTATTCACAAAACAACAATGGTAGAACTAATACTTTTGGTTTCTTAAAACTAAAGAAACAAATTGCAACAAAATACAAGCAGCTTTGTCCAGGATTTGAACTTTGTTGGAAATAGAATTAGTGGCCACTGACAACCACTCTACTAGGTGTGTCTGGTTAAGCAGGTGTACCTATGAATATATTAGTGTGATTATTGGTCTATATGCTTAAGTCGCCTTAACATATGAACTAACTGAACAAAATTTTCTTCATGAAAATTCCAAGACATAAAAAGAAAAAAAATGATGGCACTAGAAATACCAAAAGAGGATGTCGGAATGAAGAAAAAATTTCTTGAAGCATATATGTATTTACCCCATCTCTCTGCCACAGGCAAGATGTGACACACTGTCAATTTTTAAGGAGAGTAAAGCTGGTTTGAATTCCAAGTTTTCCTTCTTGTAGACTGGTTGCTGTATCAAGTCTAGTAGGATATTCAGAATTGAAGATGTATTTTGAAGATAAATTTATTATACTGCCAAGATGTCCTAAGTCTTACTTACTGACTAGTTGTTATTACCCATTAAAATCTGACAAATCTATTGTCAGATTTTAATGGGTAATAATTATACTGATCCTGCAGATTCCTTATAAGATCAACAGTTGCAACCATACCACCCCAGTGATGGTGCAGCTTCTGATTTTGAATTCAGTTTTTCCTTAGCTTTACTTACAAAGCAAGACAGCCCATTCTTGCCCTACTATTTTACCCATAGCTGGTTAGAGAACAGATGGATTCATGCCTTTCTCAAAGGGCATTTGCATGAAGTGAAACAAAACAACCACATCAAGTATTTGAAATCTGGTCACCAATTCTACATTCCTTGAAGCATTTTTGTAGAAGGAATGGAAAGATTTAGGTTTGTGTGTGTCAAAATTCCACTGAAGAAAAAAGATTGTTGCAGACGTTCTTTTATCCTTGTCTAGCAGATCTGACAAAGGCAAACAGTATTTGTTTTCTTTCTACATCACAAAATCTGGTTCCTTCATCAACAATGATTTCATTTCTCTCTCTCTCTCTCTCTCTCTCTCTCTCTCTCTCTCTCTCTCTCTCTCTCAAGTCTAATTTATATGCTCCAACAAAATGTCACTCTCATTCTGGTTCACTTCCATTAGTCATTAACTCAAGACTGCCGTCTTTTGAACCATTATGTACATAAGAATTTGTGCATGTGTGTGTCCTAATATTGCTATTGTTTTGGATATGAATAAAAATCTTGTTACAAATGACTCATTACACAAAAAACACTTGAGTGAATAATAATGAAATAATTAATTTGAAGTAATTTGCAATACAAATATTTAAATAGTAATTTCTTAACAAATGTACATAATTATTGTTATTTAAAATAACTCTTAATGAGTAGTCCATGTGGTGTAGTGCCCAATGTCTGTGTGTGTGATATACACACACACACACACACACTACTGCCTTCTATAAGTTTCCAGACTTTATACAGGTATTTAAAATTGTCGTAGACTCTTGAAAATTCAGTATCTTATTGCGATACATCTTATGAGATTACTGACCAATTTTTATGATTTCACGTTCAAATGAACAGTTACAGCAGGAATTGGAATACACCCTATTAAACCTGATTGTCACAGCTGGTGAATTTCAAAAATGCAGTCTGGACATGAGGACACTTTAGAAGAGCCATATGCAATAAAATTCTGTTTTAAACTTGGAAAAAATGCCACAGAAATGTATGGAATGCTGCAGACTGCTTTTGGAGCATCTTGCATGAATCGAGCATGAGTTTTTGAGTGGCATAAGAGATTCAAGGAAGGCAGGGAGTCTGTGAGGGATGATGATTGGTGTGGAAGGAGTAAGGAAGTCAATACACCAGAGTTGATTAGCCAAAAGGTTAGGGTTGCTATGTTGAGGTTTTAAGGGAGTTCAAGAAGAGATTCCATCGGAAGAGGCCAGCACTCTTCAAATCGGATCAGTGGCATTTCCAGCAGGACAATGCACCAGTCCCCAACTCCATCCTTGTCACTGACTATTTGACCAAGATGGGCATCAAGACAGTTCCTCAGCCTCCTTATAGTCCAGACCTTGGTCCCTGTGACTTTTGATTATTCCCTAAGCTCAGAGGCTGTCATTATGAGACAATTGAGATGAAAGAGGCTGTGACAAAGGTCATTGACATGCTTACTCAAGAGGACTTCCATGTGGCCTTCCAGAAGTTGTTGGAACGGTACCACAAGTGCATTGCAGTCGGAGGAGATTACTTTGAAGAGGACTAGTGTTTCATGTGTGTACTATCAATAAAAGTGCCCATACGAAAAAGTCTGGAAACTTATTTAATGATCCTTGTATGTGTGTGTGTTTGTTTATTTTGTTTTACAGCATATCAACTTCATTGGTCATTTAATGCCAAATCAAGTTAAAGAAAAGAAATCTGAAAAGAAATTCAAAGAAGAGGTCTTAGGAATTAATGATAAACTTTAGATAATTAGTTGGTTATTTGTTTTGTTTTTTATTAGTTTATTTGTAGGGAATCCTGATCATTAAAAATAAACAACAACTTTGGAACAGGTTGGGGAATGGATCAGTTTGTTAGAATATATCTAGTAAAAAAAAAGTTTAGAGAAGTAATTTTGTCTTATTGTAAATTTCTTTAGATTTTTGTGTATAACTTCACTATTTTTAGAAATGATATCACATTATTTATTTCAGGTATCTAGAACAGTTCCTTCATATTGTTTGCACTATAGAAAGTTTTTCTTATATGGGCTAGATCAGTACATTCTATAAGAATGTGCTTCACGGTGTATTTGGTCTGACATCCATAACACATTGGTAGTTGTTTTCCATCGAGTAAATAAGAGTGTGATATCCTTGTATGACCTATCCGGAGTCTGGACAATGTAACCTCCTCTTTTCGTTTTTTGTTTTTTAAGCTTTGCTTCCATCCCCCCAGTGTGGCAGAGGTGTATATATATATATATATATATATATATATATATATATATATATATATATATATATACTGACCATTCATAAATTTCTATTTTTTGTAGAAATCGACTTGGCTTATGTTTGCTTAATGAAGGGTTCCTTCTTTTTCAGTAACAATCCAACTGTTTTCCTTGGTTATGTGACGTCCCCACCTTACAGTAGAGATTATTTTCAACTTATCCAAAATGGAAACATGGAAGACATTGAGCCTGGTGATCGGTTTCGATGGTGCCAATATATTATGTACAAGAAACTTATCAAGTGAGTAACTAAAAGCAGCTTTGTTGTCATTGATCTCAGCACATCACTTGCCTTAACTCTATTGTATTTTGGATGTCACTGTGTTAAAAAAAAATAATATGAAAAAGTTATTTCTATAGTATTCTATTGGGCTATATCTGGTATTCTGTAGACAAAATCAAGACATTTTTAGGGGTATACTTTTACTTTTCATTTGTTCTTAATAGGTGTGTCAATTGATCTTTATTATTTCTATTTATAATATGACCAATACGGATACTGTTAGGTATTATTTAGGGACATTTATATATTATCATCATCATGCATGGCAACAGCATGAACCCTCTTGATTTTCGCTTGCTGTCCATCCCAATCTGCTATCACACTTGGTAAGTCCTGAAGATGGCACTCAGTATCCACCCACAGCTTATGAATATAAGTTTTTACTGGTTGGCCAACATTGATGTGTCCATGTTTAGGAGTCTATAGAACATTGCTTTAAAGTTGTTCCTTACTTCTGCAGTATCCAGCACACCTTGCTTAGATGATCTGTGAGATGGGAGGTAAGTGGCCATACAGCTGCTGTTTTATAGAGTGCTGCCCCCAAGATTTGTTTAAAACAACACACAGCATCCTTGTGTGGTTCTCATCTAGTTTTTTTCTCCAATTATTTAGAGTCCAAGTGGTGCAATGATATGCGAGTAATGACTATAGCTTGGAAGAATTCCTGTTTTATTTCATCAGAGATCAGATTTCCATAAGGTCGATAACTTGTCAATAGCACTCCATGCTTTACTTGGGTGAATGTTGACATCACTTTCCGTTGATGAGATATTGCTACTGAGGTATATGAACTGGTCTACTAATTAAAATCCCTTTCCCCTTCCAAACCATCCCTAAAAAAATGGTCAAATATATATTTCAAGTATAAGATAAGAAAACACTGTCAATCCTCAGGTGAGTTGGTATTCAACGCGTATCCTGATATCTGTTATAGTGTTGCATACTAGGATCAACAACATGCAACTCATAGCTTTTACTGTTTTATTTGAGACCTGAAATAATTGTCATTTTCATGTATGAAGTAGTGTTAAGATTTTACCAATAAAAAAACACTTAACATTAAATTTTAATCATAATTGCATGTTTGCGTATATATTTGAATATATAATGTGTGTGTGAGTGACTTTGGGAAATACCCATAATGCTTTAGTAACCCAGTTATTTTTCACTATTTATTTTAGACTTGCTTATGCCAGGATATCACGGGGACAGCTGAGTGACACAGAGATACAAATGGCTAAATTCCAGATTCCTCGTAATCTACAACATTACAAAGACCGTTTCAGAATCACTGTATTACATGAAGATGTTGAAGAGTACCAACGCTTTTCTAAAAAGTAGGTGCTTATTTTTTGCTTGTTTATCTCCATAAATTAACCTATAGTTGGATATTTAAAAATTGACATTCCTTTGTTTTAAGCTGTGATCTTTTGATAATAACTGAGAAATAATCTCCATATTTATCTATTGTAGACTGTAAAGGATATTGTAAAAGGTTGAATTTTGTCTATCTTAGTTTTAATAAAAGTGAACATTTTTAGTAATAATGTTTGATATCAACAAAAGGTCCTTTTGTTGCCTGGAACAAAAGATCAAAGAGGTAACGGTGACTGAAACAATACACACACACACACACACACACGCAATCAAAAATGATTTTTCTTTGAAGATAAATTTTTAAAAATCTAATATTAAATAAAACAAATCAAGGGACTTTTATTATTTTTTATGAACAATACTTTAAAAAATAAACTAAATTTGTTTGATTTTTTTTTTTTTTTTTTCAAAATCTTATGTGACTTTCAAAATATGATTGAAAAACCTGATTTGATTTTAAACATGATAAAAAAAATTAACTTTTTTACTAATATTTTAAAAATCAAATCAGATTTTTTATTCATATTTTGAAAATTGAATCAATATTTTCAATATTTGTGATTTATATTTTGAAAATCAAATCAGATTTTTTTAAAGTTGAATATATTGAAGAATTGCTATATTGGTTAAAATATAGAAGACATGTTTTTTAACAACTTTTGATAATGATTAATATTCGTCTAAGGTACTTAAACCACTATGAAAGAAAAAAGCTTTAAATAATTTTTAATAATTTTTTATGCAGCCTTAATTCACATAAACAATATCTTACAAATAGGAAAAAAATCAATTGAAAAAAATTGAATAAATGATCCTTGTTGTATTATTATATTTAAACATATCTAATCAAAGAATTAGTGCCTCTGTTAAAATTGCCCTTTATTTATTCCTCCCATAGAGTTCATGTGTGAGTGAAGAGGATCATAAAATGTTTTTAGTGTACTTTTAAACAGCTTTGTTCCACAGCGTGTCTAAATTATGTTTTTTTTTGTTTTTTTTTGTTTTTTTTTTTTGCCAGATTTGGTCATTTCTATGCTCGAAGTGCACCTGCAGGACAACGGGAACACAAATTTCATATGGCTACACCCAAATACTTTGTGTGAGAAATCTTTGCAAGAAGAGAAATTGCCAACTTCAAATGTACATCGGTATATCTGTTATATATTAAGGAGTGCAGTTGTTTTCTTCTAAACATTGATTCACTGAATTGCCAATTTAACTTTTGCTTGGCCATGAATTATTAATACTTTAAAAAAGTTTTTTCTCATTAAAATGGGGATTGTTAATGGAAGCAGTATTATTGTAAAAAAGAATTTTTTTTTTTTCCTTTGGTGATGATGCCATGCAATAGATTTGCATTTAAAATTTTTTAATCTCGGCCATTTTGTTAAAAAAAGATTAACCATTCAAAACAATTTAAAAAGTATTAAAAATACCTGTTGTTCAAATATTAATACTAATTTTGGATGAAAGCCTTCTATATAACTTTCTAGCATTTTATAGGCTTTCTGACATTGTCAAAGAACAAAAAAGAAAACCTTGACTGATTTTTGTCCAAATTTATGACCACTTTCAAAATCACAAAAGCAGTTTTACTGTCTTAAGTGATATCTCAAAGTTTTTGGTCAAATTTAAAATTTCATCTTACTTTGAAATATAATTTATATTTATATTTTCCATAAAAATAATTTAACAAATATTTAAAAAAAGAATTCAAAATAATTTTTCTCATAACAGCAAAAACAATGTCACTCAACTTTTTTCTTTGATAAACTATTGTAAATGGCTTTTATATGAAACGCATTGCTGAAGAATATAAAAAAAACAAAATATCCATCCTTCTATAATATGGGAACAGTTGAACAGTTACTTATATCAAATCATTTTTTTTTTTTTTTTGTATTTCTGTAGTCAGCCTTTTTTTTTTTTTTTTTTTTTTTTCTATTTTTTTCTATTTTTTAAATCAAATTTTATCAAGTCTGCTTTATGTGTGCATTTATAAAAAGTAATAACTCTTACATGTTAATATTTAAGCTTTGACCTAAAAATTTGCCATTATATCAAATCCCATTCATTTTTAAATGCTAAGTTTTTAAGTATGATTTTAATAGAATAAAATAAGCAACTATTAATTTAGCACTTTAGAAAATAATCTCAGAAAACTATTTGCTCATATCTTAAAACAATTTTTAGCAGTAACGTAAAGATCATTTGTTATTATTTACTAAGCGTCACTCAGTCCATTACACAGGCCTTAGATTACTAAGTGGTTACCTATTAAAGTACTATGCAGGCTTGTTGCTGCTTAATTTCAGGGATCTTGTGGGAACCCATGCTTTCAGCATGATTTGACAATAAGTCTTAAAAACTAAGTGTGATAGATATATATATATATATATATATAATTAGACTTGGCAAAAGACTGTGCAAGTATGGGGCACCTAGTGAGGATCAAGCTTGCTACTGAGTAGTACATGATCTTCAATACTAGCTTGCTAACTATTATACCACAGCAAGATGACTCCAAAATTTGTTGAATTGGGGGGGGACAAGTATTTTGAACATAAAATTCATTAATTTTTTTTTTCATGTAGTATAGTTTTTCATTTAAAATACAAGCCATTATCAGTTGCAATTACTCATATAAAAAGGATCAAACTCTGACCATATACCTAACAGGGATCAAGATTTTGAAAACTATTTTTCTTTAAAAAGGTAAAAAAAAATTTATTGATTTCTGTGTCCTAAAAATCATGTTCTATGTCCTTAACAATGTTTGTATTTTTCTAATATTAACACGAACATTTACTTAACTGAATTCTGGTGAAAAAGAAACCCTCCCCCTTCAACCTGACAGCATCTCTCCATTGCACTAAGTAGAATCACGGGTATTTGCTGATGTTTATAGTAAAGACAAAGAAGCCTCAGTTCTTTTAAAAGGAAGGAATATCCCATTCATTTTTTTTTTTTTTTTGTTCAGCTGATTGTCTAAATGAGATTTTAGATGTCATATTTTTGTATAATAATTGACATTTTTGAACTGACATTCAATTTCATCAGTAACAGAAAAATTTACCCTGTAGATCCATCTTTTCATATAGTAACAACATCTACCAAAAGACAGCAGGAATTATATGCCAAGAATCTATATCTTTGTGATAAATTTCCTTATATGCTTTAAAATTTCTTGATCATGGAGGGTTTGAAAATTTCAACCATTATACAGGATGCACCAGGTAATTGAGAACACTTTAAAGAAAAAATATTTTATTGAAAAAAAAACAATATATTTTCAAAAAAAATTATACTCTTGTTCAACTTCGAAAAATATTTTTAAAAAAAAGAAAAAAAAAAAATCTTCAGCCTTGAGGCTCCATTTATTTTTGACCCTCATGTCTACAATGGCAGCCTTCAAAGAGACTGGTATTATAGGTCCACTACTTGGTCTCCTTCTCAACATCTTAGACATAGTAGTTCAAAAGATTTAAATCACGAGCTGTGGGTTACATTTTGGGGAAACTTCTTGACCAGCCTCTCTTATGTTGTGGTGGAGAGTCAAGTCTTACTTGGACTTGAAACTGATGTCTTTGTGTATCACATGTCTGAATGTAGACTTTGCCACCCTGAGCTGCTCAATAATATCTTTCATCAAGGATGCTGGATGATGTTCTGAATTTGCTGAACAAACTTGATCATTTTTGCTTAGGATATTTGTCTTGGCCACAGATAACACATCTCTGCCTGAGGCCTCCAGCTTGTTCCTAATCTTGAATACAAAATACATGACTACCTTTGAGTAGTTGACTTTTCTGAGTTGCTGTGGTTGACAGTTAGTGACTCAAGCATGGTGTGTCTTTCATTTCCTGTCTCAGATTGGTTTGGCTTGGCTAACTGAATATCAACCCTTCATGGGTTATTTAATGCCAAAATTTAATTAATTTGTAAATGTTTGATTATAATCATAACTATTTATCAATTTATAATTGCAACATTCCATTGCTATCTTTTTTAATCACACTTTTTTTATCAATGATGATTATTTATTTTGCACATATCATTATGTTATTAAGTGTTCCTATGTAATACTAATAATCTATACACAATTATATGGTTTCAAGGAACTATTTCTATTCAGTATTAATAATCATTTGTTTGCACACAGTTATATGGTATTAAGTATTCCTATCTAATACTAACAATTTATGGTTTCAAATAACTACTCTTATTTGATAATTTGTTTGCATATAGGAATACTTTAAACATTATAACTAATACTAATAATCTTCAATAATCTTTTGTACCGGACATTGGTCTAGCTGTTAGAGTGTTCGCCAATGGCCCGGGAGACCTGGGTTCAATCCCAGGTCGAGTCATACCAAAGACTCAAAAAATGGTACTTGATGCCTCCTTGCTTAACACTCAGCATTATAAGGTACGGATCAAGGGTAAAGTGGAGCAATCCAGGGAAAGGAGTAGCGCCCTCCCCTACACCTTGGTGTAGTAAGCTATCGAAAAGGGAGCCTTCGGGTCACCCTCGACTATGGTCGCCAACTTTACTTAATAATCTTCAAACAGATTTAATTCACCCATAGATGGGACCCTAACAGGTATTACTATTTCAGGTCAGAGTGGACCTGGAAGTAATGATAATGAAAGAGTACACTTTCCAGAGTGAAACCTCACCATGAGATGCATTTTAGTGTCATATCCAGGACACCCCTTTTGGGGGAACGTCTTCTCTGCAAAGGATACAGTCAGTATATTCTAAGTCCTTCTGACAAGGTGAGTGTTGGATTGAAAGTCACCACATTGAAATTGGCACATGCCAAATTAACATTATCTTAGATCATCTTCCATATATGCCCTGCTAAGGGTGTGTTCTCAGATACCAAGTGCACCTTGTATTAAAAAAATGTTCTTGAAATCTTTTTATTGGCCATGTGTATAAAGAGCTTAATATATATATATATGTATGTTGTGGACCAGTAAAGGGTCTAGAAGAAAGACACGACTTGAGTTTACACGGAACAAAGTATATTAATGAAAGTATAATACAACATAGATAAAAAGGTGTTGAACCTCAGTCTGACTGCCAAAGTGTTAGGCTGGGGCGAACTAGCACCGAGATGAATATTCTCCCGGTATTAATAGCAACAGGAAGAGTTCATTACAGTCCACAGGTTGGGTACCATAACAAATATATATATATATATATATATATATATATATATATATATATATATATATAGTGATCCATTATTTAAAATGTTGTTCTAAGCAATAAAAAGAAACTACAGTGAGTGGTCACTTTGGTAATTTAAGGAAACCCAATGTTTTGAATGAATTCCTTAAACTTGAATTTTTTCACAATACTTCTACTCACCTTACAACACATTCTTGAATTGTATCTTTATTATTACACTATATAATAGTTCTTATCTCCTCCTCCTCCTCAATGGTTATCATCCCTAATTACAAAGGTTGATATGCCATTAAACAAAGAAACCAAGTCATCCCTAACTTTCTTTAACAATGAACTTTCTTTATGCCAGTAGCTTCTTGTTTAATGAGTAAATATTTGAGATTAAACTGTTGGCTTTATGACTACCAGTTCTGTACCCTAACCACTAAGTCAGCATGTGATACAGAATCATTACTTTTGAGAGGAAACTTTTATGACTCTAGAGGCACTGGTGGCATAGTGGTTATTATCATGGAAAACTGACTTGGGGAGCAGAGTTCAAATCCTGGAGGAGGCTGGTTGCATTTCACTTTGTGCTAATGCCTTTAGCAAAGATATTAATCCAAGTCTTCTTACCCCTGCTTCATTTTGGTTAGATACTAAGATAGAATGGGCTCTAGTTTTGTAAGGGCAATCCTTCAAGGAAAACTAAATTCAAACCCCTTAGGTATTTTCTTGTGATGAAGTGGCAAAACCAGAAGCCGCTGTTCCTAAGACTGGTTAATATTGGATTGAATCTCATTCTGTAAATTCCTACAGCAACACTGATGCCAAGTTGTATTGTATGTTGTCTTTTCCTTGGACAACATTGGTTGTGAAATGGGGAGACCTGCAGCATGGGCAAATGCTGGTCTTCATACAACTTTAAGATCTAGATATAGATCTATATTTTTGGAAAACTGACAGATTTTTTTTTAAATCAATCTTATATGCCATTAAAAAGATTGATGATAAAATTAAATACAGTATTATAATTTTTGTTAAAATCTCAGTTTGTATTGTTGATATGTTTGAGTATACTATTTTATATATTGACTTTCATCAAGGCTTACCAGCTCCACAGATTTCTTTGACTCTCTCTTACCATTCATTCCTATTGGTCATCACACTCTAGATAGCCCCCAGTGTCCACATACAGCTGATGAATGTCAGTTTCTGCTGGTCGGCCAACACTGGTGGGTTCACATTTAGGAGCCTATAGGAGAATGTCACTTCTGAGTTTGTCCTTACTTCCCCAGTACTGAATAACATATCTTGCCCAGCTTTCTTGGTTGGTTAGCAAGATGGGAGGTAAGTAGTCATACAAATGCTGTTTTGTAGGATACTGCTTCTAGGATTTGTTCAAAACAGCATTCACAGAATCTTTGTTTAGTTTTCATCTAGCTTTTTCTCAAAGCATTTTGTTAGAATACAAGTGATACAAGTTGATGATTTTCGCCAGATTTTTTTTGGATGAAGGTGTGAAGAAAAGAATACATATCTCATCATATTGTCACAGTCTTAAACTTATTCATTATAGATTCTTTAAATTTGTCGGTGGTAGAAAAAAAATGGATGCTATTTGCTGTATGACCTTTACAGATTGAGTGGTTGCATTCAACTTTCATATTTTAGATATTGTGAACAGTTATATCATGGCAGGCAAAATACATACTAAAAAGAATCAGACTGTTACAATATTAAAAGAATTTGTTCCAATAAACATTGAATTTAAAAGGATGAAAAGTTATCAGGCTAAGAAGTCAGCTTGTTCTCTTATAAAATCTATGTGTTTGTTTTTCAAAGCAATCAAGTAACTTTTTATAATCTCTATAGTCATAGTCAATTCACTTTGTTACATTAGTGAATAAGTGTTTATGGGAGGGGGATGTAATGTTCATATGCTGTAATTTTACAGTAGGAGAAATTTATAAAACTATCCTTGAATAAATTTTCTGTCAGTTGAAAATTAATCCATCAACTTTCAATTATAGTGGCAAATTTTATTCTCAACATTTTTCACATATAAGAAAGAAAGCTACTAATAGTCTAGGAGGTTAAAAGCGTGGTCATGGTAACATGAAGCAATGAGAAAAGGTTTGGTTACTTTTCTCATTTCCCAATGATACCCACATCTGAAAAATAGGGTCTAAAAAAATAGTTTGGCTTTCGAGTTACTCTTACTACACTTTTAACCTGGGCTAAAGAAGAGTCTTGTACAAAATTTTTCAACATTTTTTTCTCATTGGTGAGAAACATGACCCTGTGCGAGTCAAAATTTTGTTGAGCAATCAGATCATTGGTCTATTATTGTATCATCAAAGAACCAGCCAAATACTTGTCTTTTCTTTTCTTTTCTTTTTTTTTTTTTTTTTTTTTTTTCCCCAGAATATTGATGAGTTTTTATTTCTGCAATAAGAAAAGTTATCTCACAAAAAGGTTGATAAACAAGTTAATATTGTCTCTTTCCAGAACAATAATTCAGTGAAGCTGAACTGCATTATGAATAATTTAGATATATCTCCCAAGAGGATAAATTCCAAATAGTGAAGTTTTCAATCCAAAACTTTGGTTTAAAGTTGACTTCAAAGAAAGACTTTAAAGTGTTGTTTGCTGATTGGTTAAAAAAGATCAGTTAATATGCAAATCTTCAGATGCCATAATCTTTTTTTGCATAGATTTGTGCTTGTAATAAATATAGTTCAATTTAACAACATAAATGTCCAGAAATAGGTATTATCAGAGTGCTAGGGTCTAGATATACTGAAAAAAATTCCTTACAAAAATGAGTCATATGGTTTTTGAGTTAATCTTTAGTTGATATTGGTCTCATCTTACATGTCTAAACCTCTGCCAAGCCTCTAGGATTGTACATTTGATAAATGCCAATAAAAATGGTTCTTTTGTTTTTATCATTCTCATATAAACCACTGGGATAAAAAGATCAGAAGGTGTCTTTGTGGCGTAATGGCAAAATTGCTGGACTGTAGCTTCAAAAGAAGCAAATTCGAGCTCTACTTGTGCTATTGTGTTTATTTTCAGACTAATACCCTTGGGGAAATGTATGAATCCCCTTATCCCACCATCCATGGGTTAAATAGTACCATGACTGTTCTTCTAGAAGGAGGATGGCTTTGGCATTAAATAACCCACAAAGGTTCATATACCATTAAACAAAAAAAAAAAAAAACTAAAAATATTGGTCAAGATAAGCAAATTTTGTTTCTCTCTCTCTCTCTCTCTCAAAAAATTCCTATAAAAATTACTCTACTGCATGCAAATCAAAATAAACTAATCTAAACAGAATAAAAAAAAAAATTAACTTTGTGACACCCAGGATCTGTTTGTAAGAAAAATGTGATCTCAGGGGTAATTTGAAACTTGGTGTCCTTTTTTTTTTTTTTTTTTTTCTTTTTTTTTTTTTAAATTTAATTCATACTTTGAGATGAAGAAAAAAAATCCAAAAATGTATTACTTTTTTATAAATTTCATAATTTTTACATTACACTTATATCACTGTGATTTCATCTCTTAAAATGAACCACATTGTTATATCTTTCAAAATGAAATTATTGCTTTTTGCTGCTTCTCGGCTTCATGCCCAATTAAAAACAAAATTCAAATGAAATTAACTTTCCTAGTTTCTAATTATGCTAAGATTTGTGGGGGTTGGGGGACAGTTTTAAAAAAAAGTGGCCTCTTTATGATTGGCCATTGTTGAAATAACCTCTTGACTCCCCAAAATTTCCTTGGACTTTGCCACAGACATCAGGATGTACCATTGACCTATCCCATCTTATGGCAATGTGCTGCCTAGACCAGTGTTTCTCAACCTTTTCTTTCATTGTAGTCTTTTTTGGTGTCAAAGATTTTTTAGGCCTACATAAGCACACATAAAAATTCCATGTAAGTAGAAAATATGAATCCTGACTAATGACTACACTGTCCCTGGTGTCTACCAACTTGTCAAATTGAATTACCAGACCCTGGTCCTGTTTCAGACATAACCCTTCTCTCTTTTTTTATCTGCAATAAATTACATTACGAGTATATCATTTGCTGCTAAATACATCACCAACTCCTGGCCTATTTAAAAATATTTCTCAGGCTCACTTATGGGCCTAAGGGCCTACATTGAGATTCACTGGTCTAGAGGGCAAACCTTTAGTCACCAGACCTATAATCTATTTTTAGCCATCTTTATCCAAAAAAAAGAGAAAGCTTCATTGTTGGTGACAAACCACCTGGATTGAAAGGTATCGCCTGTTATACACTTTGTTATAGAATAGGGTAGTCTAATTGGTTGATTTAATGACAGATTCACTTAGTGCAACAGAAAATGTAATTGGTGATCTGAATCCAATTCTCTTGATGAGATTGTTTACTTTTCACTTTACATTAATTCCCTTGAAAAAGCATAAATCCATCTCTTCTCTCCACAGCTGTTGGTAAATAATAGGGCAGACTTGGTTTGTTAGTTTTGGTAAGTAAACAAGACTAGACAAAACTTTGAATTCAAGCCAGCTTTCATCATCATCATGTCGTGCCACCAGCACGGATATCCCTGACCCTCTCTCGCCATTTCTCCCTATCGTTCATCATCTCTGGCAGGTCTTCAGGGCTACATCCTGTATCCTCACATAGCTGCTGTATGTATGTTCGAGCTGATCGTCCTGCTTTTGCTCGGCCACATGTGGGGGTCCATAGAAGTACATCACTTATGAACTCATCCCTGCTTCTCCAGCAGTGTCCATCTAACTTGGATAGTTTTCTTGATGGGAGGTAGGTGGCCGTATAGTTGGTACTTTGTGGGGTGTTGCCTTCAGGACTTGTTCAATATTGCTCGTAGCATTCTTGTGTAATTGCCATCTAGCTTTTTCTCCAGCCGTTTTGTTAGCATCCAAGTAATGCATCCATATAGTAGTATCGACACGACCGCTGCTTGGAAGAAACTGCATTTCATTTTTTAATCCACTTTAAAAAAAAAAAAAAATTAAAAAAAATTGACTTTGTGTCACATTTGCCCATGGTGGACGGGGTGAGTAAATACCTATATAATAATAAATAATATTTAATAATATAACAATAAAATACATGTACATATTTTTTATTTTTTAAGTAGAGGAATTAATATTGTAAATTGAATTATCATGTAACTTGCAAGACACATTTAGGTTATTTGGACATGCAATTACCATGATTAGTTGATTTGGCATCACTTGTGTGTGAGGTGCCCGTGGTGTAATGGTTATCGTTGCAGGATATGGACACGGCGACACGAGTTCAAATCCTGGACCTGACTGATTGGAGGAGGCATAACAAAAATGAAATTAAGATCTCATCTCTTTATATTGGTTTCATAATTAAAAGTTTCTTGGAGGTGTCCGTGGTGTAATGGTTATCGTCGTAGGAAATGGACACTGCGACACAAGTTCAAATCCTGGACCTGACAGATTGCATTTCACATAGCACTAATACCCTTGTGAAAGGTATGAATCCAAATATTCTCCCTCCAGCTATGGGTAAATAGTAGGGCAGACTAGGTTCTTCAGTCCTGGTGAGGCAACTAGTCTAGGAAAAGGAAAACTCTGAAATCAAACCTGTTAAAACCCCGCTTAAAAAAATTGACCTTGTGTCATATCCTGCCCGAGCGGAGGGGTTGGTAAATATGATCACTCGTGTGTGATATGAACTGTTGGCTCAGTTGTAGAGTTTCGGCACTGCAATCTGTGGTCACTGGTTCGATCTCCAGTGGTGGAGATTACAGTATACACTGCTGATGAGACCTAATAAGGTCAAGACAGCTGTCCAGTGTTCCCGTATATCGTGCGTAGGTGTTCGGCAGATTTTCTGGTCGTGGTAATTCAATTCACAACAATAAATACCTATTTAATAATGGCAAATATACTGATCAGACCAATCTATTCACAGAAAAGTGTGTAATGTAAGCAATTGCCTTTTTTATCTATTTCATTATTATTTTCAATATGTAGGGTTGCTCTTGGATCCTTTTTCTGCTACAAACATCATTTCTTTTCTGTTCAGCTTGTACAATTAAGAACATTGTAGAATGAATCTGCCAAAATGTTGTGGCAGCAACAAAACAAATGAATTCAATAATCTAAATAATTCCTAGAATGAAGACTCCTCTTAAAATTCCATAAATTATGGATACTTCCCTCCATTTTTTTTTTTTTTTTTTTTTTTTTTGTCGTCGTCTTTAATAGCTGTAAACGCGCATATATGCCAAAATTGCCTGTCTCTCTCTCTCTCTTCTCTTTTTTTTTTTTTTTTTTTTTTTTTTTAAATTATTATTATGCATTTAATATACCAAAAAGAAAGATGGAATCTCCTATTTCATTTCTTGTCTGTTTAACAAACCATAAATAAAATATCAAAATTCAGTTCAGTGTTATATAACCAGTGTCCAAGTATTGAATATTTGCACTTTTTCTTCTTTTTTTTTTAATCTTTCTCTTTACAGTTATGTCTATAAAAAAAAATTTTTTTAAATTTCTCTCTCTCTATATATATATATATATATATGTATATGAAAATAAAGAAAATATATATTTAAAATTTTTTATTGATTTTTATACTATTACATGCAGTTTTCCCCCCTTCTTTCATCCTACCTCCATTTTTGCTATTTTGAAATGTATTTTTAAAAAGATAAATTGTAAATACTTTATGCAGTGTTTCTTATTGCTACTTAAAGACTCCTAATGTGTATGCATGTGTATATTAATAATATATGTTTATAATTGTTTGAAAAAGTGATTCCTATTATTGAATACATATTTGTAGACAATTAGGACTCCTATTATTATCATATTAATACACATGTATTTTTTTTTTTTTTTTTTTTTTTTTTTTTTTCAACCTACAAGCAAATCATAAGGTAATCCAACAAAAATAAAACTGCAACACCCAGATGTTTCAATTTACCTTGAATTAAATATCCAGGTAATACAAGTGAATTACAATAAATGATGCTAACCGGCTCATTGGTCTAGTGGGTAGAGTGTTCGCCAATGGTCCAGGAGACCTGGGTTCAATCCCAGGTCGCGTCATACCAAAGACTTTAAAAATGGTACTTGATACCTTCTAGCTTAACACTCAGCAATATAAGGTATGTATCAAGAGTAAAGTGGAGCAATCCAGGGAAAGGAGTAGCGTCCTCCCCTACACCTCGGTGTAGTAGCTATTGAAAAAGGAGCCTTCTGGTCGCCAACTTTACTTTTGCTTTACAATAAATGATCACATGTACGAATCAATATGTGCACAGATTCCAAAATAAGGGGGTATCAACAGTTATCATATTGCATTATGTCACAAATAACCAAGGGTTATTACTTTCAGAAGGCTAGTTATGGAGTGTAGATCCACAGATTGTCAGGGCAGTTGTTAATTGCAAGTTTTAACTCTGACTTCAATCTTTACCCCCTCTCCAAGTTGGCTCCCTCTAAGGGATAACACAAACTTCACTCATCTTCCCCTCATTCTTTGACTGTTCCCAAGTCTAAGTATCTTCTTCTCTAGTCTCTATCACATGACACAGTATTTATGATGCTCTATGTGGATCATCCTGTTTATTTTATACTTGCAGTCCCTTTACTCTGCACCAGAAAACATTGGAATCATTTCAAGGTCATCTGACCACACATTTGCTGTATGTAATGACATTTGAGCTAAGTGACATTGCTTTCATATGACTACATCTAGAGGCCATGCAAATATTGTACCCAGGTCAAAATTGGCATTATCCTACAGGGTGTTATAAAAAATCTTTTTTTTTTTCAGTTGGTATTTTTCTTATATTTACTCAGTTTAGTATACAATACTAGGTTAGAAGGGTGAAACACAAAGTAAAGTACAAACTTATATGAACCAATTCTACAATATTGAATTCAGTCTTTGCTGAGCAGTCCACATTTTTTTATTTTATCTCATACGAGATTGAACTTAATCAATATTTGTAGTTTGTGTTTATAAAAACAAAATTGATTGAGTTTGAAAAAAAAGTTGTGGTTCCAAAGAATAGTTTCAAAACATGAATAAATCATTTCTGTATAAAAAATAAAAATATGTATTTACACTTTATTTTTCAATCTAAATTAAGTTTTAAACACACTAATAAGGTTTTCAAGATTCAAATTGAGAAATCTTTTAAAGAATTATTTATTTTGATTCATTGAAAGCAGAAGAATGAATTTATTTATTATTTGAGACCTTTCTTGACAAATTATATATATAATAACAAGTTGCGGGATACATATTCCAACATCTGTTTTTTTTTTGGGGTTTTTTTTAACCTGCTCTGCCATTTTTGGCATTGTGCAAATCTTTTTAAAACAGATTATTCCTCTCAACTTCTGAGGAACAACTTGTTTACAGTTATTTCATTTTGCAGTTGAGCCCTTTATGAAAAATTCTTTTCAAGACTGGTTGTTCCTTTTAACTCATTGTTGGGTGGGAGGGCCATCTTGTTTACAGTTATATTTAATATTGATATATATGTATAATCACCCTTACCAAAACTCTTTTGAATGCTAGCAGGAACAGTTTTGTTCCCTCTTGAAATATATATTTTTTATTTGAAATACCTTCTTTTTTTTTTCTTTTTCTTTTTTTTTCGCCTCTCCCTTGTTCTATAAAACTTTTAAACTGCTACAAATAAATTTTCAACTTTTTATATTTATAATCCCCAGTTTTTATTCTTTTAAGGTTTTAAAAAATTATAAAAACGTGATCTCATCAGGTTGAGAGAGAGAGAAATTAGTAAAATGACTTTTCATTTACTCCAATGTATTATAACATAAAATTTGAAAAATTAATCTCATGGAGTGATAACACAAAACATGATTTATAATATATAAGTTCTGTCTATAGATAAATGCATCCCTACAAGTTTTTTAATAAGTTAATTTTCATCTAACCCTAAGATACCAGGATTTTTCTTATTTCTAGTTGAACATTATACAATCAAAACGAATATTATTGGGTATTATTTATTACCAAACTCCACAGAATTGAAAATTTGTAACCTAGAATAGAATTACATAAAATATATATATGTCATCCATAGACAGTTTCGTTCTATCAGAACTCTTCAGTGTGGCTAGACATGTAGGACGCTCGAAGCCGGGATTGAAACCCGTCCAACTTTACGTTAGACTTAGTATCAGACCGCTTGGCCAACAAGTGTACCATGTTGGCTTGGGGAATTTTTAAGGTATTATGTAGCAGCGGCGGCAGCGTCCATTTGTTAACATTTTTATACCCTATCAGCTACCAGAGTGCTCAATTCTTTCGAAGAGCTTTGCATTATGCAAGCGGCGGCCGAAAATTCTTTCGCCAGAGTGCTCAACCCCCATGGGGGAGCGTATATAATATATATATATATATAAGGGGTGTACTTATTTTTGGACTGCTACATATTCATATTTTTGGTTATTCAAATTGACCCTCTACAAACTAGGTCAGAAACCCTCCACAGCTCATTTTCAAGTACACCATTTTAAAATTGCACATAAAAAACATTCCCTATTTATTACTAATATGCAGTGTCTCTGCTAAAACCAAATGTTAAAAACTTTTTTTCCTAAGATATTGATAACTGTGATGTCTAATATGTGTTTATTTGTTGGTTTGTTTTTACCTGATTTTTAAAAAATTGTAAAATTTTATTTTCATTTCTCTTTTATGAGGTGGAGTAGTTTGAGAATTTCATTAAAGATTTTTGTTATTTTCAGGAAATGTTTGTTTTGTTTCTTTGCATTGTTTTTATTTATTTATTTATATATATATATATATATATATATATATATATATATATATATATATATAATATGATCATTAATATCTATGAAAACTCAACAGATATTATGCCATTATAAATTTATTTCAACAATTTGTTCAATGTGAATTGTCTTATCAGATGACAAACAATTTCACTGAAGAAATACAGCTATTCCAAAGAAAGAAACTTTATCTTAAATTAAACATTTAAAGATTTATACTTGAAATTTCATGCAGAAAAAAAAAGACAAAATTTTTATATATTTATAAATCCAATTTAACCCTATAAATTATAATCCACTTGTAATCCCATTATATTAACCAGTGATAATAACTTGTTGGAATATATGAATTATACCATATAAGTCTAATTTTGGACTTAATTTATATGAATGTGAGATATTTATGAGAGAGAGATCTAAATTTGAATGGCCTAGACACAGTCAACGTCACTTAGTGACTGTCAGTTTCACTCCTATATGATCATCAGACCATGACCTCTTACCAGCCACTAAGTGCCACTGACTCTCTGTCTACATTATTCAAACTTAGATCTATATATGCTCTATCAGCATAGCATAATTATTATTGTCATAGGAAATAGTATTGGCGAACAGAGTTCAAACCCTGGATGAGGCTGTTTGCATTTAACTTTGCACTAACTTGATTCACTCCTTTATGAAATACAATCTCTTCTCTCTCTCCCCCCCCGCCCCAGCTATGCATAAATAGTAAATCAGACTAGTAGCTTAACCAAGGTTAAAGAACACAATGTAGTAGAGGGAAATCAGTGAGTTCAAACCAGTCGTACTCTGCTTAGAAAAAATTGACCGGGTGTCACATCCTACTCGTCATGGGTGGGTGGTAAATATATACCTGTGCTCTATCACAGATATTGAGTAACTCTCCATAAATATAGCAACACACACACACATTTTTTAAACCATGAGATTTTTTTTTATTCAATTTTCATTTCTGTGAAAAGCACAAAATAATTGCTTCATCGAAAAAAAAAAAAAAATGAAAAAAATAATAATAATAATAGAATATGCTATTAATACTACAAGCATTTGACAAAACAATTATCCTATTTACCAACCCCTCCGCTCGGGCAGGATATGACGAGGTCAATTTTTAAGCGGAGTTTAACAGGTTAGAATTCAGAGTTTTCCTTCTCCTAGACTAGTTACCTAACCAAAGCTGAAGAACTCAGTCTGTCCTACTATTTACCCATAGCTGGAGAGAGAATAATTGGATTCATAAAAAACAATCATAACAGACATGGCACTGAGAGTATTGAATGGATTTATAGGCATAATTTGAATTTATACAATATTACCTGTTCTCTTTGCTTAGATTGTAAAATGCTTGGTACAGCTTAACAGGCCCCTTTCAAGACCAAAGGGGATGTGTGTTTAAGTCTTACCAAAAGCTTATTCTTTATCTTTATTTCTAGTGTGCACTGTTCTTCAGTCATACTACACCCTATCCGTGGGGGATTAAAATGTGCTGATTGCATCCCCTGCAAAGTGGTAACCCCCTTCAAAAATAGGTTTCCTTGGTATAACCCTAACCCTGCATCTGATAGTGAGGCTCCAGTTCTGAGAAATGTGGATAACCCCCCACCTTTAGATCCATTCTGACCTAGAGTTGCAGTACCTGTTTGAGTCCCATCTATGGGTCAAATAGAACCGTTTAAAAATTATTCATATTCAATATGAGTAGGTTAAAAAAAAAAACTCTTAACAATTACACAGTATGAACATATAATGAATGTGCTTTTCTAATCTCTGGGCCCAGTTGGCTGGGGCTGCAAACTAAACAGACTGCATCTCTGCAGAGGGGTAAGATTCTCCCAATGAGTGTCCTGAATATGATGCTAAATGAGATGCTGGAGATTTGGTGAATGCAGAGTACCCCTTCATTGCCATCGCTCCCAGGTCCACTCCGACCCAGAGAGGTAGCACCTGATAGGACCCTATCTATGAGTTAAATAGAACTGTTTGGCTTTTAAACTTTGGTTGGTTGGTTTTACAGTGTATCAAGCCTTTTCAGATCATTTAATGTGGAATTAAATTTAAAACAATTCAGTTTAGTACGTATAGTTTTTGTTTACCGTCAAATGTCAAAACAGTTTAGTTAAATGTCAGTACACTGTTTAGTTCTATTTGACCCTTTTAATAGGACCCTAGCGAGTGCTACCAATCTAGGCTAGAGTGGAGCTGGGAGTGATGGCAATGAAGGCGTACTCCACATTCCCCAAAGCGCCATCATTTCTGAAGCCTCACCATCAAATTGTTCAGTGTCATATCCAGGACACTTGTTGGGGGAGTCTTACCCCATTGCAGTGAAGCAGTCGGTGTATTCTACAGGCCCAGCCAACTGGCAAGACATTTAAATTTTGTACTTATGCTGAACTGAATAGTTTGAAAGAGAACTGTTTTTACATTTAACTCTGTGTAAAGAAATGACTGATGTTTAATTGAATTGTTAGTGTTATATAGCAATACTTAAAAACATTTAACTGTGTGCAAACAAATGTTTAATAGTAAATAGAATTATTTGTATTTGATAGAAATAAGTGAAACCATTTGATTGTGCACAAAAAAGAATGACCTCAGGCTGGTTTAAAAATGTTATTAACAAAATGTGTTTAGAAATCATTTGAGAGATGTATCTTTTCTCCTAAAAAAAAACAACCATCGGTCTCACTAAGATAATTTTTTTTTTTGTTTTTTTTTTTGTTTAAGAGAAAATTATTTGCTCTGTGGATTTTATTTACATTGAGCTCTTTACCAGGATTATTTAAATTTAATATTCTATTTTTGAATATTTTATTGGTCCTGATTAGAATTATTCCCTACTCTGGATTTACTGGATTGAATAATATCTTATGTGTGTGTGTGTGTGTGTGTATATATATTGAATAACCTACTATGGTTGATATGCCATTAATCCTAACCAACATCTCTAACCTCTAGGCATAGATAAATTGACAAACCATTAAAATCAGTTAATCACTGTCATATAAATAATGGCCAAAGTGAATTGCAATAAAAAGCAGCTAAATTTAAAAGATGAGAATACTCATCAAAATTAATAATAAGAATGACAGTAATTGATATTTTTTCTAAAAATGCATTATTAATAATTTTGATTTGTAGTCTTACTAATTCTAGTTGCTAGAATTAAGATGAATGATAATACTAGTCAAAATTATCAATAATAATAGTATTTCATCACCAAAAAGTCTTTTTAAAACTGCAAAAATATTTGTTGATGCCTTTTAACCTTATCAGCATCTAACAAAGAAAAATGAAATAAAAAGATAAATGATATAAGTAAAGTAAAGTTAGCGACCAGAAAGCTCCCTTTTCAATAGCTACTACACCGAGTTGTCGGAGAGAGTGCTACTCCTTTCCCTGGATTACTCCACTTTACCCTTGATATATACCTTATATTGCTGAGTGATAAGCAAGGTGGTATCAAGTACCATTTTTTTTAAGTCTTTGGTATGACTCGACCTGGGATTGAACCCAGGTCTCCCAGACCATTGGAAAACACTCTAACCCTTAAAGTTCTATTATTAGTCCTGACCTTTCATCATGCTTTATTGATGAGTATATCTTTTAATAGTAACACAAAAACTGGTGGGTACTCAATATTTGATATTAATTCATATACCTCTAAACTTGCCTAATTTAAATAAGTGTTGCTATCTTTTTAGGAGGCAATAGCAGGTGATATAAACAAGCCTTGAATAGATGTGCCATTAAAGTCAATTTATTTATTTTAGTAAAGTACGGCTGGCTTGAATTCCTTCTTGACCATTTACTATATCAAGGTTAAAGAGCTCACTCAGTCTGCTCTACGATTTACTCATTACTGGAAGAAGAACAAGTGGATTCCTGCCTTTAGCAAGGGCATTAGCATCAAATCAGACGCAAACAGCTTAATCTATGATTTGAACTTAGCTTGCTTCATTTATTTCCTACAATGATAACTGTTACACTAGGTATGCCTCCTGTTTTCGAGAGTAGGCATAACAAGGCCCTTCCATTTCTATGGACCGGGTTTCATAACCTTCCTGTGGTAGACTGGTGGGAATAAAAACATGTCACAATTACTTGAGAGGGTAACTACAATAAATTTGACTCAAGATCAAATGTTAGAGAGTTCTACAATTATTTTTATTGACAAGTAACAATTGCAAAACTGGTACTTTCATTTTCTGTAAACCAGCTGTACTCTGCTTAAAAATATATATATATAATATGAAGGTTGTTCAAAAAGATGTACAACCCAGTTGTACACTAACTGCATGTTGTGATACTGGCAAAAGAAAAACACGGGGATCACAAAAAGGGTTGATAGAAAAACATATATATTCCAAGTAACAGAAACAAGATACAAGTAAACCTGGTTTAGCAGTAGTTAGTTAATAAGAAGCTGAAAATCCAGTGGGGTAGCGACTATCCATCCACTATGCAAGTGGTATCACATGTGGGTCTCGTCAACTCCCTCTGACACTCCATTGGCATGTATTTATGAAGGAGGGTGAGTCCATTATGTAGGGAGTATAACACTGTATCTCTGCAGAGGGATAAGATCCTCCCAACAAGTGTCCTGGATAGGAGAGTAAACAATCTGATGGTGATGTTCCAGCCTTGGAGATTTGGTGAATGTGGAGTAGTCCTTCATTGCCATTGTTCCCAGATCCATTCTGATCTGGAGTGGTAGCACCTGATAGGGTCCTATCTATGGCTCAAATAGAACAGACCATGTGTAAATAAATGACTGATGTTAAATTGTGACTATTATATAGCAATGCTTGAAACCAATTAAGTGTGTCCAAAAAATAGCTCAGACTCATTTAAGAATGTTATTAACAAAATGTGTTTCCTAATCATATATTTAATATATATATAAACAGGATTTGGCATTATTGGTATAATAATCGCAATGTTTCCAAATATTTTTTATTTTATCATTTTTTAACTTTTGGATTTTGATATTTGTTGCTTTTTAAATTGACTTACTTCATCTCTTGCACCTCAGTGATTTTTTTATGCTAATGAGACTCATAAAAATCGCATTTTATATTGATTATTTGAAGTTAGTTAACAATCCTTTACAATCAAAAAATAACTCCATATTTGTGTGACTAAACACGTTTCATAAAAACTTACTAAAGTCTACTAAAAAAAAAAAAATCAATGAAAGATTGTGATATATTCTCAACAGCTGCTCTGAAAGTAATGCCTCTTATTTCTTTTTATTGCCTTGTCAGCTAACTGCATCCTCTGATGAGGGGGTAAGACTCTACAAAAAACATGGGTGTCCTGTGTATGATATTAAACTGCATCTGATGGTAAAATTCCTGTTCTCGGGAGTGTAGAGTACCTCTTCATTTGCCATTACTCCCAAGTCCACTTTGAGCTGAAGTGGTAGATTGGTCAAATAGATCGGTTTAAAAATTATATATATTCGATATGACGATTCACAAAAAAGTAAATATGAGACATGCAAAGAGTACAATTCCCTAACCTCTAGGCATAAAATGACCCTTAACAAGTTGACATGCTATTAAAATCAATCATTTATTTCCACAGAAATACTCAAAGCACAATAACTCAGAGAGAGCAAGTTTTCTGCTACAAAGTATAATTTTTCCCCATAGTCACTACCATTAGCTTTGCATTTTTGTTAGCAATGGACAAGAGCCTGAATAACACACTCATAAAAATTAGCATTAGCAATATTTTGTTAACAACTCCAGATTCTTTTGCTGTGAGATGCCAGGCCCACCTGATACTCTCTTAGTCTGCCTATATAACTTGGAACACTGCATCAGAATGTTTTTAGGCCTACCTGAGCTTGGTTGAGGTTCTTACAACCTGAGCAAAATTTCTTGATCTGCCTGCTGCATTGTGATCAACTACACCTTTAACTTTTATATAACAAATGTTTTGTTGATTCATCTTCATATAAACATTGAAGTTAAGTCCTATCAGGATTTGTAAGAAAGGATGACTGTGTTTACATTCAATTTTAGAATTAAAATGTGATTATTCTGGTTCCATTTTCTTGAGACATTCAAGATTCGAGAACCAGTGTTTTAACGCTCTTGACAATGCTAAAAGGTGTTACACTAATCAAGTGATACAAATCAAAATATATAAAATCTCCAATGTTTTTAAAAACATTTGTCACATAATTCATTACATGTTTCAGCAACTAAATGCTATTCTTTGCAGAGTTTCTCCTATTATTCAGGTAAGTAAATTATTTCTATTTTTATGATACCCATGTGACTTATAATAAACAAATTTCCCCTTGTACAAGGTATGGCAGAAATACCTCCCACATTTTAAACTGTCTTCTCTGGGGTGCAAGTGATCTTTAGCAAAATGTAACTGTAGCTCCATCTAGCTAATGTCTAATTCATTTTTGCTTTGTTTTTGTTTTATTATTTCTTGATGTGATCAGTTGGTGATAGAGAACAGGAGTCGGATGGCAGCAGTGAACAGGATTTAGTCTATTCCTCTTTCTTAGAGAATATGGTTTGTTTTGCCTGCCTGAATCGAATCTGCATCCTTCCAAATGCAAAGAATGTGACTTTAGTGTGTCATGGATGTAAGGTTCAATTCAGGTGCCTGAATGTTATATGATTGTCCTGCCCTGACCATATTGCTTGAACGGTTTTTGATTCAGGTGCTCAGATATTGGAAAGCTGTGTCAAGCACATATGTTGGGAACTGATCAAAGATTTGAGGAGAGAAAGAGAAAGCAAAGGAGAGAACAAAGGAAGGAAAAGAAAACTGAGATTCCACTTGCACCTGATCAACTGAGAGTAGAAATGCCAAATTACTTTAAAAAAAAACCCACACAGTTACAATCTTGCCTTGAACTTTTTGTTTTGTTATTCCCTGATTTGATCAGTTGGTGATAGAGAACAGGAGTCGGATGGCAGCAATGAACAGGATTTAGTCTATTCCTCTTTCTTAGAGAATACGGTTTGTCTTGCCTGCCTGAATCGAATCTGCATCCTTCCAAATGTGAAGAATGTGACTTTAGTGTGGCATGAATGTAAGGTTCAATTCCGGTGCCTGGATGTTATATGATTGTCCTGACCATATTGCTTGAACAGTTTTTGATTCAGGTGCTCAGATGTTGGAAAGCTGTGTCAAGCACATATGTTGGGAACTGATCAAAGATTTGAGGAGAGAAAGAGAAAGCAAAGGAGAGAACAAAGGAAGGAAAAGAAAACTGTGATAGCGCTTGCACCTGACCAACTGAGAGTAGAAATGCCAAATTACTTTTTAAAAAAAACCCACACCTTTACAATCTTGCCTTGAACTAGAGCACACTATACACTGGTTGTTGGAATGTTTTTTAAGACTGGGGAATCTAATTGCTACACAGAGAGTTTTTCATGCTCCTTTCATTTTATATTAGAATAATTCTATTACTGATAGAAAATCAATACTGCTTTGGGTTGAAAATTTCAGATCCATAGGTTCGTGAATTACAAGAAAGCTACCTGGAAGACCTCAAAGTGCTAAATCTTCAGAAAATGTCCACACATTGTTATTCAATGGCATATCAACCTTGTCAGATTATTTAATGCCAAGTCCATCCTTTATTTTTAGAAGGACAGTAGTAGTACTATTTAACCCATAACTGGGAGGATAAGGGGGTTCATACCTTTCCCAAGGATATTTGTCCGAAAGTGAACGTAATAGCATGACTGGAGTTTGAATTTGCATACTACGATTCTATCGTCTAGCACTTTAGCTATTACACCATGGGGACATCCCCCTTGAGACAGTTGTGTGTTAGTCTTTTTGTCCACCTTTTAAAATAATGGCCAGTTCAAGCCATGATTATAACTGTATATAAAAAAAGATGGTAAGACATTAGCTTGATGGAACTACCGTTGTCACTTACCTAAGTTTACTTTTACTGCACAGTTGATAGTTTAAAATGTGGGAGGTATTTTTGCCACACCCTATATAAACACCAAACCAAAATGAAATTCAATTTACTCTGGATTCTACAAGTCAACAGAAAAAAAAGGGACATGAAATGGAAGTCAGTGAACAGATCTAAGAAGAACTCTATAAAAAAAAATTATATGTATATTTTAAAAATTTTGATTAGAAGAAGTTTGAGAGTAGTTTTGTTTTACAATCCAAAGAAACCAGCACGGGAACCTTTTTCCTTGAAGAGGTGCATATTACACCTGAAGAAGGCTGGAGAATGCAACAGTTTAATTACCATGTGGAATAAAACGAGGAGTTTAATTGTCCAAAGGATTCTTTGAATGTTAAGGGGGAAAAAATGCAAGTTAAACCCTTGCTGACATCAAGCAATTATATGGTTTTTTTCTTTTAATTCTACAGAATTATAGAATTTTTTTTTTCTTGTAAGGTTTTCATAGATTTTAATAAAGAATTTTATTATTAGCAGTAAAGATTTTCAATTTTCTTTTTTTCTTGGCCTTCATGGCTGTTTTGTTTTTGTTTTTTTCAGAAATATGAAAATGGGAATTTTTTTTTTATTTTGAATAAATATAAAGAAACAGATCTTTAAGCTTTTTTTTTCCTTTACTCACAATAAGCTTTTGTAAAAAGAATAGGATCTGAATCTGCTGTTGACTTCTGTCTTTTTTCCTTTATTGTTTTCTCTCTCTCCTTTTCATTTTACTTCAATAATTAACTCTTACTCAGCCTATTACTTGTATGATTTCTGTGTCCTTCGTCCAGTTTTCAAAACAAATAATAGAGCTAACATCAAGTAATTAAAAGGTTCTGGAATAATCCTCTCATGTTTCTTAAAAAGTCATTGGTACTATACTTGACATTCCCAACAAGCTCTGCTGTTCTATCAATAGAGATATATAATCAGGATTAAGTGTTTTCTTTGACAGGTGAATTACTGTTTTATCATAATTGTAACTAGTTGCTCCAAATCTTTAAAAGAGTAACAAGTATTTTTATTTCACTGTATTGACGTTATTTTTTAAACAGAAAATAAATACATGTAAGTTTTTCTCGGGATTTTTGTTGAAAATCATAAACTTGAAAAGTTAAATATAACCAGATATTTCAACAGAAGTCTTAACATCAAAGGTTTATTTTGTGGCAATCACCATTGCTTAAATAAAGACTGTTGTGGTTTTAGGATATGACTGACTATCCTACCAACAATTATGACTTAGTTCAGAATGGAGTGAAGTAATTTTCCCAAGACACAAAGCAAGAAAACAAAATTGATCATTATTCTAAAGATTTCTGTGTAAGTATACGTGTATATATATATATATATATATATATATATATATATATATATACGTATGCAAACTTTTAAATGATGTACTCCTATGGACCCCTTCACATGAACGAGCAAAGGCAGAACGACCGGCTAGAACCTACAGACGGTAGCGCTGTGCTAATACGGGATGTAGCCCTAAAGACTTGCCAGAAGCAATAGATGATAGAGAAAGGTGGCAAGAAAGAGTCAAGAATATCCATACTGCTAACATGACATTATGATGATGAAATACATATGTATATATATATGCACGTGTATATATAGATGTATATATATATATGTATGTGTGTGTACATGTATATGTGTACATGGACACATATATGCACACATATATATGTATATGTATATATATGTATGTGTATATACATATGTATGTATGTATGTATGTATATTTATATAAGTATGAATGTCTGTATATATATATATGCACGTATATATATATATATATATATACACGTATGTATGTATATATTTATATACATATACATGTATGTATATTTATGTATGCCTATATATATATGTATGTATATATATGTATGTATGTATATATATATGTATGTATGTAAATATATATACATACGTATGTATATATATGCATGTATATATACATATGTATATATATATATGCACGTATATATATATATATATACGTATGTATGTATATATTTATATATATATATACATGTATGTATATTTATAAATGCCTATATATATATATATATATATATATATATTCGAAATCCCGTTGCATTTTTACATTCACTTTCAGACTAATTCCCTTGGGAAAAGTATGAACTCCCTTATCCTCTCATGTAATGGGTCAAATAATACCACTACTGCTCTTTTACAAGTATGGTTTTGGCATTAAATAAGCCAGGAAGATTATATACCATTAAAACAAAAAATCAACGAAACCATAATAATTTTTCAAAGTAATAAATGAAATAGCATTCAGTTTGTGGATTGATGTACTATATGTAATTAATAACTAAATAAGTAGAACACTACTGTTAACAGTACACAAGCTCTGTCCTCTGCTACATTAGTAAACTCTAGTTTCACATTTATAATAACATGGACATATAATCATCTAAATTTAACGACTCTAATGAAACAAAAGAGATAGCTAAACTAGAAAACATTAAAAATCTCTCTACATTCTGGATAGAAAGTATTTCCAATATTTAAAAGACAGAGGGAGAAAAAAAAAAGAAAATTTCTCTAAATTAAAAAAATTATCATACCCTTGAAAATGACCTTGGATGGTAGAAAGTGTATAGGAAGAAATATTTGGACAAAATTAAACCGAACTTTTTAAAAAATTAGTAAAAACATTTAGAAAATTTACATTGAAAAAATAACTATTAAAAGGAACTTCGTGTTTTTTACGAAACATATTTGAGAGGATTATATACATATATATGTGTGAGCAAGTGTGTGTGATTATAACCCAGACGAAAACGCCACATCATAACAAGATTTTTTTATTGAAGCAATACAGTGCTCTACCTTTGATGATAAGGAAATTTTGTTATAAAATAGCCGAGGGATTTCGGTTCATGCCTTTGAGTTTAGTTAGGCTGAGAACCTTTCGGCTCAGCACATGGGTTGGTTGGGTGTAAGATTGAAGCAGGTGTTAACGTGGGTGCGCGCGGGCGGATGGAGGTGTCACTCAGATGTCATAGCAGTCCGAGACGATACTGGGTGACAAGGTGCGGGTGACGTCACACACCGGAAGCACGCGGAAGTTTGTGTAAGAATTTGAAGAAAATGAGGGTCGAGAATTAGAGGCCAAACGAGAAGGATCGATTTTGGAGCTCGCAGGCGCGAGGCGAGTTTACGCCCTATGGGGGGCCGCTCGAGACGGGGGCCAAATGAATAAGACAGCATAGAAGATTGTGTCTCTCCTCCTTACGTCGAAACCTTTAACTCAAAGTTAATAAAAAGGTTTCGTACCTGAACAAGAAGTCGTTACGTGTTTTCGAATTCCGAGATTCCTATGTTCTTTATATATTCTATAGTAATGAACATTATATGTCCATTTCGCAGTAGTGTTAATTGCGAATATGGTACAATTTTCTATCTAATTTGCCTCTGAACGATTATTTTGTTGGGATTAATAAAAAGAAATAAGAATTAATAAAATCAAATAGATTTTTAAAACGTTGCAGTTCCCATGCCTGAAAGATAGACTTACTGGCACCAAAGAGAAATATGTTCTCACTTCAGCCTTCACAACTAGTACTGGAAGAACCCTCTTTTACTCGGCCGCTAGCGAGGTAGTGCACCTGTTTATCATGTCCCAGGGCTTCGCAGCTGACTGTGTTTGCTGCTAGTAAGTCACCATTGCCAAACATATCTTACTGAAAAACCACTACAGAACCTAACGACGGACTTTAAACTCACCAAAAATTTCTAATATATTCAAACACCTTGTCTGGTAAACGTGACATAATTCTACTGGTTCCAGAAATCTTTCTCGCCACAGAATAGTCATTAATACCCTAAAATAAACTTGGAATACAAATGGTATCTTTGTCTCTTTCCTTCCTTCCGTAATTCTCTTGCAGCTTTCCACAGACAAAGAAGCCGACAAGTTAAATGGGTTAAGAAGAAGAACAAAGGAGTCAGATACTTAAACCTAAAATCAACGACCGACGACCAACCACGTCGACAACCAATGAAACATATTAACCAACAAACCTTCACAGTCTCATAGGTCTGCATTTATGCCGAATATTATTTTTAAACATCCAAATTCTCCATATATAAAAGATAACTAAAGTCTAAAATTCTCGCACTCTGCTCCTTCCTTCTATTAGTATCATCACGGTTATTTGCTAAAACTTGACGAGTTCAAAGGTTGTCTAGTTTATACCGCACAGTGGTAGAATGCTCGCCTGCCACGCAGGCGGCCCGGGTTCGATTCCCGGCCGATACATTCTCTTAGCTTTTACAACTGGCTCATTGGTCTAGTGGGTATAATGTTCACCACTGTCCCGGGAGACCGGGGTTCAATCCCAGATCAAGTCATACCAAAGACATAAAAATGGTACTTGATACCGCCTTGCTTAACACTCAGCATTATAAGGTACGTATCAAGGGTAAAGTGGAACAATCCTGGAAAAGGAGTAGCGCCTTCCCTTACACCTCGGTGTAGTAGCAACTGAAAAGAGAGCCTTCGGGTCACCCTCGACTACGGTCGCCAACTTTACTTTTACTTACTATAACAATTATTACAATGCTTTTTTTATACTGCGGTAATATTTTCCCGATGTGTAAGTTTTGACTTCTATGACCAGCGGCTATGGGTATTTTTTATGTAAGAGACAGGTAATCTTTTGACACCGCCTAGCACTCTTGTCTTACTTCGAAAAAAGTTTTCACTCGAACCAAAATATACGATGCTTGCTTTTCATTTTTCGGTTTCATAAACTGAATCCCATTTTTACGCCTACCTATGAGTTGAATAGTATAATTGCTGTTCTCCTACAAGAATGGCTTTGGCATTAAATAAACCCTGAAGTTTGATATGCCATCGACCAAAGAAACCAAACCAAACCATTATTATGATTATGTTTTTAAGTTGGACATTTTCAAGAAAGAGAATAAATCGGAAGTTGACAAGATTGAATTTTCCCGGGAGGGGTTAAAAACATTACAAGAATTGCGTCGGTATGTATATAAGTTGGCCGACCGAAGTCGAGGGCAACCAGAAGGCTTCCATTTCAATAGCTACTCACTGAGGTGTAGGGGCAGCGCTACTTCTTTCCCTGGATTTCCCTACTTACCCTTGATCTGTACTTTATAATACTATTAAACAAGGAAGCATCAAGTACCATTTTTGAACCTTTGAGATGACTCAATTTGGGATTGAACCTCAGTCTTCTGGGTCATTGGCGAACATTTTAACCATTATACCAATGGACCAAAATATATATCTACCTATCCTCTTCAGCAGCTGTTTGCATACTTTTTTGACTATTTTGTTTTTAATGGCCCAGATCGAAATTCAAAAAAAAAAAGAAGGTAAGTAATGAAACGTGATAGATTATATATTCAAGAAATCTACCCTCTTGTTTTCATTTAAAACAATAGATTTTTAATGATTTTTAAAAAAATATTTATCCATGACTTATATTTACTGAATATAAAAACAGTAGACAAACTTATAAATTGATTTGGCAACATTTGCAAAATAAAACTTATTGGCACTTATCCGGAATAAGTCAACAAAGAGATTTGCCGATATTTCTGAGATGATATAAGATAGATCAATCGATATATATATATATATATATATATATATATATATATATATATATATATATATGAAAATGTACAGAACTAAAAACACAAGGTCTTCAGATGATTGTCTTATTTATTGAATCATCTTCAAGACCTTATCTTTTATCATCTCTGTACATTTTCATACTGACGGATTTATTTTCAGTTTTTCATACACACACACACACGCACACACACACACACACACACATATATATATATATATACGACGATCATTAAATAATTTTCCAGACTTTTTTCGTATGGGCACTTTTATTGATAGTACAAACATGAAATTCTAGTCCCCTTCGAAGTAATCTCCTCCAGCAGCAATGCACTTGTTGAACCGTTCCAACAATTTCTGGAAGGCCTCTTTCATCTCCTCAATTGTCTCATAACGACAGCCTCTGAGCTTAGGGAATAACCAAAAGTCACGGGGGGCAAGGTCTGGCTTGATGCCCATCTTGGTTAAATAGTCTGTGACAAGGATGGAGTTGTGGACTGGTGCATTGTCCTCGTGGAAATGCCACTGACCCGATTTCAAGAGTGCTGGCCTCTTCCCAAGGAATCTCTTCCTGAACTCCCTTAAAACCTCAACATAGTAACCCTAACCCTAACCCTTTGGCCAATCAACTCTGGTGTATTAACTTCCTTACTCCTCCCACACCTCTCGTCATCCCTCACAGATTCCCTGTTTTCCTTGAATGTCTTCTGCCACTCAAAAACTGATGCTCGATTCATGCAAGATGGTCGAAAAGCAGTCTGGAGCATGCTATATATTTCTGTGGCATTTTTTCCAAGTTGAAAATAGAATGTTATTGCATATCGTTCTTCTAAAGTGTCCTCACGTCCAGATTGCATTTTTGAAATTCACCAGCTGTGGCAATCAGACTTTAGTAGGGTTTATTCGAATTGCTGCTGTAGCTGTTCATTTGAAGCTGAAATCATAAAAATTGGTCAGTCATCTCATAAGATGTATAGCAATAATATACTGAATTTTTAAGAGTCTACGACAATTTTAAATGCTAATACAAAAAAGTCTGGAAACTTATTGAATTCACCACGTATATATATATAATGTACAATACAAGCGTGTGTGTGTGTGTAATGCCTTCAACATGCATGTGTGTAATACTTACAATATAAGTAATATGTAATAAGTTCAATATAGGCATATGTGCGCAATCATTCAATATTCGGGTTAGTGTGTTATACATTCAATATCCGTGTGTAATATTTTCAATATACCTGTGTGCGTATAATACATTCAATGTACGGAATATGTTATACATTCAGTATACCTGTAATGCATTCAATATACCTAATGTATACAACATTCGATTTACCTACTTGTAATACATTTTATATACGTGTGTGTGTATGTGTGACACATTTATTATACATTTGTGTGTAAGGCATTAATATACCTATGCAATGCACTCGATGTAAGTAAATGTAAATACATTCAATCTGAGTGTGTGTATATAATTTATTCAATATACTTAATGAAGCTTGCCTCATGTTCAGTATTCACACAACCATAAGAATTACAGTATTCAGTAATTAATATTTAAAGTTATCTGAATTTATAGTTATCCGCAAAATAAAATTTGTTTATCTCAAGACATATGGCCAAATATTCAATCTAAAAGATGAAATTTAAAATATCAAATAAAAACTGTATTTTGAAAATGAAATAAAAAAAGTTATAGTATTTAGGATTTATATTTTACCATTATACTTGAGTATCTGCTAAAACTCGGCGAGTTCACACGTCATCTAGTTTATACCGCAATACTACTATAACAATACAACTATAGCAATTATTACAATGCTTCTTTTATACTGCGGTAATATTTTCCCGATGAATAAGTTTTAACTTCCATGACCAGTGTAATTTAGTGTCATACACCGTATACCCCTTGGAACGAATACTTCCATGACAAGTGTCATTTAATATCATACACAAGATACCCTTTGAATGGGATACTTCCATGACCAGTGTAATTTAGTGTCATACACAGGATATCCCTTGGAACGGACACTTCCATAACCAGTGTAATTTAGTGTCATACACCGTATACCCCTTGGAACGGATACTTCCATGACCAGTGTCATTTAGTATCATACACAAGATACCCTTTGAATGGGATACTTCCATGACCAGTGTAATTTAGTGTCATACACAGGATATCCCTTGGAACGGACACTTCCATAACCAGTGTAATTTAGTGTCATACACCGTATACCCCTTGGAACGGATACTTCCATGACCAGTGTCATTTAGTATCATACACAAGATACCCTTTGAATGGGATACTTCCATGACCAGTGTAATTTAGTGTCATACACAGGATATCCCTTGGAACGGACACTTCCATAACCAGTGTAATTTAGTGTCATACACCGTATACCCCTTGGAACGGATACTTCCATGACCAGTGTCATCTAGTGTCATACACAAGATACCCTTTGAATGGGATACTTCCATGACCAGTGTAATTTAGTGTCATACACAGGATATCCCTTGGAACGGACACTTCCATGACCAGTGTAATTTAGTGTCATACACCGTATACCCCTTGGAACGGATACTTCCATGACCAGTGTCATCTAGTGTCATACACAAGATACCCTTTGAATGGGATACTTCCATGACCAGTGTAATTTAGTGTCATACACAGGATATCCCTTGGAACGGACACTTCCATGACCAGTGTAATTTAGTGTCATACACCGTATACCCCTTGGAACGGATACTTCCATGACCAGTGTCATTTAGTGTCATACACAAGATATCCTTTGAATGGGATACTTCCATGACCAGTGTAATTTAGTGTCATACACAGGATATCCCTTGGAACGGACACTTCCATAACCAGTGTAATTTAGAGTCATACACAGGATACCCCTTGGAAGGGATACTTCCATGACCAGTGTAATTTAGTGTCATACACAGGATACTCCTTGGGAGAGATACAGTGTCTTGAAATCTCTGACAATAGTACTATAAAAAACAGAAAGTAGATAATTTTTTAAAAAGGTTGTTGATTTTTAATATCTTGGGTTATGGATCATGGACTCTAGAAATATTTGAATACGTGTCATGTATACCAGATGTTGTTCACCAGGTATTACATAACGAAAGCAGTTCAAGCCGTCGTCGGTAACCACTCAGGTTGGTAGTATAATGGTCGTTGGTGCACTGACACATTGTGCATTACTTCATTCTGTGCATAATTTGAAAGCTGCACAGTTAAATGTGCAATGCAGTCTTATTCAGGAACTTATGCTTTATGGGTTCAAACTGAGCTACTGCACCACAGAAGCACCCAAAAACATTTGTTGTGCAAAAGGTGGAGGTGATGTTGATCACAGTTCAGTAACCTGATGGTTCAAGAAATTTCACTCAGATTGCAAGAACCTCAATAATCAGGCAAGGTCTAAGACTGTGAACTTCGAGGCCATGATCAAAGCCATAGAAGTAAATCCAGGTAGTAGCAATCAGAGTGTATCAGGTGAATTTAGCATCTTACTGTCCTGTGTAGTTTATTACCTTCACGACCTTAGCAAAAGCTGCCAAATTATGCATCGTTACCAAAATTGTGCGAAACTTTTGACTCACTCTTGTTTTGTTTTGTTTTGTTTTTTCCGTTTTTTTTTTTTTCGTGGGGGGTGTTTTGTTTTTGTTTTTGTTTTTTTCGTTTTTGTATTATTTCATATTCTAAGAGTGTGCTTAAAAGAAAGAAATGACCATGAAAAATATTTGCTATTTCATATATTTCATCTTGCAGTTTACCATACTTGGCATATGATTTTTCAAGTTTTAAACCCTTCTACTAAAAATACAAGATTGATTATTCAACCATGCTCTCTAGCGATCCAAGTTATGACAACATGACCATTGCCAGCACCCTCAAAATGAAAATCCAGTCGGTTCAACACTTGAGGGTGATGAAAACAAAGTTTCTAGCTACGGTTATGGACTTTGGTGTGATTGCAAGTGAGGGCCATATCATGCCACCTCACATCTTCAAAGTCGGCTTGAAAGTCAACACCAAATGGATGTGCTGAAGAGTGTGGTGATCTCCTCCAATCAGGTGGCCAGTAGCAGACCCTGGCTGTGGCAGTAGGACTCGGCGCTGGCCCACAAGTCCAAAGAGACCCAGGCTTGGCTTCAGAAGGAGTGCTACGACTTTGTACCCTTCTCTCACTGACCCCCCTCCTCCCCCGACCTGAACCCGTTGGACTACTTCGTTTGGTCATACGTCGAGAACATCACCAACATGACCTCCCACGACATCAAAGCCAGCCTGATCGCCGAGTAATCGCCGAGCTCCTGCCGGCGCTTGTGAAAAAGGCATGCTCCAGTTCCGGATCCGTATCGAGGCGGTGATTCAGCCTGATGGCAGCTACATTGAATAGATGTCAGCTCTACTACATAATCAAGTTACCTGAATTGATTTTTTCAATAAAAGTTTTAAAATAAAGCTGTAGTGTTGTTTTCTTTCGAACGACAATTTTATCGTTCCATCCTGTATATGCAATTATGAAAAGAATAATCAATCTTCTTTTAAGAGTTTTTGCTTCTTGGAGTGATAGTACCTGTTAGAATCCCGTTAGATCTGTTTAAAAATAATTTGTATTAGAAATGTTACAAAAAACTCTTAAGAAAAAATTATACATAAATGTAAATATGACTGTACAATGAATGTACTTTGTATAGAAAACGGTGGAAACAACAAATATTACAAACATTGATTATAAAAATCCCTTTTCCTTTTCTAAAAATTCAAGTAAACAAAAAACAATTGGAAAAAACACATATACTGAAATGTGTGTGTTGTAACCTAACAAAAAGGTTGAATGAGAAATAACCAAAACGGAAGTTGGAAATCTTTAACAAAATACAATACTTGCAAGCAGCATGAAGAAGGTAACCGCTGCTAGTGGTGAATACTTAGTATATTTTCACCCCCTCGCAAAAGTGTCCAACGTATTTATGAATAATGGAACATACCCATTAATGTTCATAAGTAGGTTATATAAAACATATTGACACACATTGGAGAAAAACAATCCCAGTGTGAAATCTGTGAGACTAAATTTTCAAAAGAATCAAATTTAAGGAGACATATACAGAGACATATACAGAGACATATTGGGGGTAAATCCTTTTATTGAGGTGTGTGTGGGACTAAGTTTTCAGAAAATGCAAATCTAAGAAAACGTGCGAACTCACACAGGAGAAAAACCCATTCCTTATGAAATATGTGGCTTGACGTTTTCAGAAAAATCAAATTTGAAAAAGTACATGCAGACACACACTGGTGAAAAACCTTTCCGCTGTAATGTATGTTGGGTAAAATGTTCTCTGTGTTCAAATTGATATTTCTTTCAAATTGAAATTTCTTTCAAATTGATATTTTCTCAGTGTTCAAATTGAACACATACCAAAAGCAGTTCTGAATAGAAGAATTATGTGTTGCCCATTTATAAAGAAACACTTTGAGTTGCATGATAAGGTCTTTATTACAGTTTCTGTCGTGATAGAAACTAAATTAAAATCCATAAACAGGCGCCAAATTATGATGGTAGTTGATTTTTTACTATTTTATGTTTAAAGGTTAGGAAAATCTATTCATTGTACATTCATATTTACATTTTATGTATAATTATTTCTTAAGAGGTTTTTTGCACTGATTTCTAATACAAACTACCTTTAAACAGATCTAATGGGATTCTAAAAGTTACTATCACTCCAAGTCAGAGTGGACCTAGGAGTAATTGTAATGAAGGAGTACTCCACACTCTCCAGATATCCAGAACTAGAGCCTCACCATCAGATGTAACTTAGTGTCATACACAGGATACCCCTTGGAAGGGATAGAGTGCCTTGTAATCTCTGCCGATAGTGCTATGAAAAACAAAATGTAGATGATTTTTTTTAAAAAGGTTGTTGATTTTAAATATCTTGGGTCCTGGATCATGGACTCTAAAGATATTTGAATACGTGCCATATATACCAGATGTTGTTCACCAAAGTGGGGTGAGATGTACTAGCCATTATTATTGAACCTCCAGTGAAGTTATCATCCCCTTGTTTCTAAGGAAACTACAATATCTAACCTACAAGAGAGACCATAAGCTGTCATATTTTAAAATGTTTATTGCTATAGCCAGGAATTCTTCTAATACTGAAGTTTGGAATTTGGCTATCATAATGAGTGATAGACCTTCATGGAAATCCATTGTTAACTTCATCTTGGCTAAGTCTGTTGGATAATGACAATGAAGTCACACAGAAGAACATCTATTATATTTCCCATACTGCATATTTAGGGGCATGTAATACTATTGTTTTGTACCGTTTATCAAATGTAATACTATGGGTTTGGGCACAGCACCTCTGTAACAATATCGTGATCATAACAACCAACTCCGATATCAGCGCCAAACGCGTTTCCAGTTTGTTTATCAGTTTTCCCAGTGCCCACGCTGTGTTTGAAAGATCCACAGATAAGGAATGACATAATCCATCCGGAACTTTTCTGACGGTTGCGGTGATCCGTTGGAACAAAGTTGCCTGAATGTTGGCAACTCAAAGACAAGAAGAACTCTCCGTCAACAATAAACAATCATTTATTGTTTGATGTTCAGACTGCATACAGTAGCAAGAGAGAGAGAGAGGGGGGAGTCTGTAAGGTTCTATGAACAGACGCAAAGAGACCCCCCAATCCGACCGAACTCCTTACTGCTCCAGCTGACTACTGACCGACTGACTGACTGATTGCTATTTATTTAAAAATTTCGAAACAACCCCACTTCCCACTCTCGGATTTTAGATTTTTCATGGGGCAACAGACCTAAAATTAGGCCGTACTAAAAAAAAACATGACGTCTTTTTTTTGTGGCTTTTGACCCCATCCACGGCTCTTCAATAGTAATCTGATATCTTGTAAAATGAACATACAAAGAAAGTAAAATAAACTTGCTTCCTTCTCTCCTGGTTATTAACCAACTATACCTCCAACCATCGTGTCACATGACACTCTGAAAATAATACTTTCTATTTACTTGGGAGAGTCAAAGGTTTTGCAATATTTTAGTAGTACATGAGGCACAATTCAACAACTCTCGATTCTTTTCTCAAGGAGGAGACAAACTACACTGGACTATGTGATACCAAGCTCACCAGATACTCTCCGAATGCTACTCACAGGATTCACCTCTTTGGCCTGGAGCCCACTTAAACTTCTCCTGACTCAGCAACAACAAAAGCCGACTGACTTACGATCAAGTCACTCTGATTAATGAAGTTCTTGCAACCCCAGAGAAATTTCTTGAATTATCTGGTTACACCTTTGCTGTTCACACTACTAATGTTTTTTTTTTTTTTGTTTTTTTTGCTTCTGCTGCATTATGATCCATTTCAAATTTGTAAATGTTATATAACAGAAAATTCTTCTGATTTAAAAATACAATTTAAACTCACTCACCAACATAATGAATGAATAAATAAGAACACCACGAGCATATTATTAGTGAGACATAACAATACTTGGAACCATTTAACTGTCTGCAGACAAATGACTAATAGTAAATAGAATTATTCGTATTAGATTGTGACGATACCCCTCACGCCCCCACACGCTACATCATCTCTTCTAACCATTCTCTTTACGGCCGGTGATCAACTAATGGTTCCGAGAGGGGTAACGCACATTTCTTGCCACTACAAGAATACAATCGAGGGAACAGGAGAAGAAAAAAAAAAGAACAAACGAACAAACACAAACAATATGCTTGGGGTTACTCAAGAGCAGAAAGGGAGTTCTCTAACACCTTGTGCATGTGCAGACTAGCGCTAGTGTGGATTCTAGCGAACTTCTACAAAGCTACTGGAATGCAGACTCATCTTCCCTCACTGTGGCTGGACCCTCATGTCATGCTGACTCGCCTCTCTGCTACGGTGTCCGGAGTCGACTATCCCTGTCCGTGTCCTGTCGCCAACTCTCTCAGCTCCTTTTCCCAACCAACTCTCTTCTCGCGTCCCGTTACCACTTCCGGACCCGCCGAGATTTCAAATCCAAAAACCCTTTGTCTGATTTCGCGCCAAAACAGACAAAGGAATCGTCTGCTTGGCGGGCCACCTACATAGTGTTACAAGATAGCAATACTTGAAACCATTTAAATGTGTCTAAAAAAAAATAACCTCTGGCTCGTTTAAAATGTTAACAAAATGTGTTTACAAATAATATATTTAATATATATCTATGAATAGGATTTGGCATTAAATAACCTTCAATGTTTGATATGCCATAAAACCAATCCAAACCAAAACCGGCTCATTGGCCTAGTTGATAGAATGTTTGCCACTGGTCCGGGAGACCAGGGTTCAATCACAGGTCGCGTCATGCCAAATACTTTAAAACTCGTACTTGATACCTCCTTGCTTAACACTCAGCAATATAAGGTACGTGTAAAGTGGAGCAATCCAGGAAAAGGAGTAACGCCCTCCCCTACACCTTTGTGTGGTAGCTTTTGAAAAGGAAGCCCTCTTTATGTATAAAGAGGATTTAGCATTAAATAACCTACAATGTTTGTTATGCCATAAAACCAAACCAAACCAAATCATATATATTTAATATATATGTATAAAGAAGATTTGGCATTAAATAACCTTCAATATTTTATATGCCTTAAAAGCAAACCTAACCTAATCTTCTATATTCAATATATATATATATATATATATAAAGAGGATTTGGCATTAAATAACCTTCAATATTTTATATGCCTTAAAAGCAAACTAAACCAAATCTTCTATATTCAATATATGTATATATAAAGATTATTTGGCATTAAATAACCTACAATGTTTGCTATGTCATAAAAGCAAAGCAAACCAATTCTACAAGCTTTTTCAAATCCATTGAATTTTGTTTTGAAAGTTACACTCCAAGTTTGATAATTGTTAACACAAACTATTCTAATTCATATGTCAAATTGACAAAAACGATTCATTTTTGTTTTAAGTCAAAACAATATCATAGCTTATTAACGCATATTTTTTAGAACATGTCACTAGTTTAAATAAGCATAAACAATAAACATTAAATTGCGATGTTTACCAGCTGCAGCAATTTTTAAAAAATGGAGGTAATGATTTTAAGCTGATGTCATGGTTGTATATCGGTAGGTAAAGTGACAACAGCATTTGTTTATAAAAACTTAAGCTTCTGGTTTATTTACAATGAAATGTCGAAATGATTGCCTGCGAGAGGGAGTCGGTCAGGAACTGGTTGGGAAACGCTCGTTTGAAATACATCTTCAGAGTCAGTCGGGGACTGCTCAGATATACACCATATCTTCATCTCTACACCAGGTTGAGATAGATATATTCAGAGCCTTACTTCTTCGGGCTTCTTTCACGGGAGACTGATATTGGGCAGGTTCTCAACTCGGGAGTCACAGGGCCTCCTCCGAGCTAACGCCCATACAGTGTGACTTGGCTTTTCTGCTGACTGCCGACTGACTGCGATCTCTGATTGACCGCCTCTTTTCGGAGTTGAAAACTTCCCTTGTTATATATTTTTTGGACGCACATGCATTCTTCCAACGAAATTCACGTGGCATTTCCGCTAACCCTTGTTCAACTTAAGACAGAGCTGCACGTCCTGTTCTGAATCCACAAACTAACTGGCCTGTCAAAGGTCAATATGTAACATGACCATTTTATTATCAGCAAGTCGCGCAGACAGCTGGGATTTCCCTGACTCTCTCTCTGTTCATCCGTCACTACATCAGCTGTGTGTGGACACAAGATATAGTTTGGAAGAACCCGCTTGGAGGCGATGGATGATAAATAAGTTTTTGCTGGTCAGACAACATTGACATGTCCATGTGTAAGAGTCCCTTGAAGAACGTTATGTATAAGTTTGTCTTTGCTTCTCCAGCAGTGTCTCGCATGTCTTGTTTGTCTTACTTAGAGGCTTTTTGAGATGGGAGGTAAGCAGCCGTACAGCAGTTGTCGTGTTAAGTGTTGTTTCCTGGATTTGTTTAAAATAGCTCATAGCATTCTTGTGTGGTTTCCACCAAGCTTTTCCTCTGTGCGTTTTGTTAGTGTCCACGTAGTGCATTGACGTAGCCACAGCTTGGAAGAAATCCTGTTTTATTTTATCATATAGATCAGACTTCCATATGATCGATAACTTATCAATAGCCTTCCACACCTCGCTAGTTTCACTTTTATTGTTGTTATTTACTAAGCTTGCTTAGTATGCCACAGAGGCCTTATGTTGCTTACAGTGTCTGCTACTACTTCGTCACCCATGCTAAGTACGGAGCAAATTTATCATGACTTAACTTTGGTGATCTGACAGAACTTTTTCAGAGTGACTTGATTGTTAGTCAGTCGGCTTTTGTTGCTGCTGAATCAGGAGAAATTACTAGTCAGATGTCTGGTGATACAAATCAACTGAAATTCTGTAAGCAAAAATAAAATTGTATAAGCAATATACTTATTTATTCATTCATTTATTTATTTATTGTATGAAATAGAATTGGCAACCAAAAATCTATTCCTGGACAAGGCTGTTTCCTTTTACACAAATGCCCTTGCAAAAAGCATGACTCTATAACTGGCTACGAATAAATTGTTAGGTAGACTAGGTTGTTTAACCTTGGTCAGGCAACCAGTAAAACTCTTAATTTAAACAAGCTTTATTCTATTTCAAATTTCATTGGCGTCCGTGTAATACAACCATACAGTAGTACTGATACAGCTACAGCTTAAAAGAAATGTTGTTGAAATAAAAAATAAAATAAAAATATTGTCGGTCAAAAATATCAAGAAACAATTATTATTGGCTCATTTTCTCTTTAACCAAATGATATATCCTGAGGTGGCAATAATATAAGGATAATCAAGAGATAGTATTCCGTGAAAGGAAATTAAGGAAATAATATGTACTATAGGTTTGAATAAATAAAGAAGAAGTTTATTGTAATATTTACAGAGAGAGTATGTGTAGTTCTTAACGTGTTCTGTCCAGGGTGTCTCTCCGTGTTTCTCTGTCCGGTGACCGGTGACATAGTTGCTTATTTAAACTGTTCCGGTGGCGATTACATATCTCACCATAACACCAAATCATAAGTAGCTGTTAGTATGACTGCTGAAGAATTCTCTGAATATTTCCTGACTAAAATTAGTACTCAAATTTACTCCACATTTCGTCATAAATGCTTTATCATTGCAAAAGGAATTTTGCATATTTAAGTCAAATATCTATTTATGAATGTCTGCTTTCAAAGACAAATATTGATAACAAATTTCAAATATTATTGGATTTACATTCCTATATTTTAAAATGGCCGTTATGCCACTTGTTCCTGAAACAAAGATGGCGGACGTCTATAATGTAATCAGTCTCAGGAACCTATTGGCGAAGAAAACCACGTCTGCAACTTCAATTTTATCCCGCGTTTTTGGAACCTACTGCATGACAAGGATTGTCTATAAATACTCTTGTAGAGAAGAGGAAAATTTCGTATTTTGGTTTGGCGCGCAAATTTAATTCAACACTTAATTTCACCCAATCAGGATGACTTATCCTATTCAGCCCGGACCTTCATTTTCCGGCTAGCAAAACGGGTGAGCGGCCAAACCCAGTCTCTTTGGCTTGAGACGGTGACCAGAGCAGACGTCCCTCTAGCCGTTCTTAATTAGCGATGCTTTTTAGCTAGACAAGCCGCCCAGTGTGGACATCTCACTACGCCTTTAACATAGCAGCACCAGCAGCAACATGGACACTCACGAGGGAACCATCTAATTTATGGATTCCTTACGAGGAATCCCAGTTGAATATGAATTGGATGCATTCAGCATGCCTTCCACAGGCACCACTTCATGTCACCCCAAAAATTGGCTATGTCGATCTGAGCGTAACTCCGCTCTCGACCACATGGAGATAGCGCCTACTCTCCTCCCCAAATACCAGATACAAAACTACACGGTGACTCTAAACACAATCCCTCCCACGTCCAGCAACACACGCTGCCATCTCAACATCTCGCTACGCCATTTCGTCTCCATACTAACAAGCCTAAACTCCACGAGTCTTGCAGCACCAAAAGCAACCCATATTCCATGCTGCAAAAAAACTTATCCTAAAAACACCTTTCGACTCTCGTCCATCTTACTACTTCTTCAATCTACCTTTTCAATTCCGAATTCTGTGGGGTGTCCTCGTGGTGTAATGGTTAAAGCGATGAACTGCGGAATCGTAGTACGCGAGTTCGTACTCCAGTCGCGCTATTACGTTCACTTTCGGGCAAATACCCTTGGGAAAGGTATGAACCCCCTTATTCTCCCTCCAGCTAAATAGTAGGACGGACTAGGTTCTTCAGCCTTGGTGAGGCAACTAGTCTAGGAGAAGGAAAACTCTGAATTCAAAACCTGTTAAACTCCGCTTAAAAATTGACCTTGTGTCATATCCTGCCCGAGCGGAGGGGTTGGTAAATAGTACCTTTCAATTCCGAACAACTATTAGCGAGGGCCTTACAAACTCAGCGAGGAAACAACACAACGTAAACACACATACGTTACACCATCTTCCTCGCTAAACCAAACAATAAACTTTCCCTCGCTACTTACCAACAACTAAACCTCTCCAGCTAAAATCATCCAGGCCAAAATTCTCGCACAAAATTCCTGTACACTCTCATCTTCCAACACTCATTATCTTCCACATTTTCACTTACAGGGTCAACATGCTCTTTCCATTGTGACTTCCAGAGAGAACACTCTCACTCTCTCCATTTCGACTAACAAAGTCAACATACTCTTTTTTTTTACATTTGACTTCCAACAGCCACGAAAATGTATACTCCATGCAGCCATTCTCTTCCTTGTTATACTTTTTCGGTGAGACTTTTTCTAGTCTCGAACACAGAAATTTCGTCAAACCACAGAAACAAACAAACATTAGAAATACTTAGTCAACACGCATAGGACACTTTTGTTATTTAGTCTTTATTTTGTATTATTAGTGTTAGTCTCGCACACTCACAGGAATATTTAACGAACAGTATTAGAACACTTGTAATGTTTTGAAATATTTCATTGAATGTTTTGTTGATATATAAATTTGAATTTGTTTGTACTGCTTTGTTTTATATGTTCTTTTTGTACGCCTCGTTTCACACATCATTATTTCGTTTGCTTTTTCCAAATATAAACCAAACTTAAATGGTGGGGGAAATAATAAATCAACACCAACAATATACCTCTACAAATTGGAGAGTAACAAATCCACTACCAAATTACATGTCACCCCTACAGTATTCATTACAATAAATATAAATTCATAATGTATAACTGTTGTATCATGATAAGGAAACTATACACAGTGAAACAGAGTATATCATTTATTAACTGAAGTAGTACAGTCTGACTAGTATTATAAGCCTCTTGCTGTATGTGATGTCCGAAGTTGGTCTTTTACTGACTGCTGTCCTTCAGAGCTCTTCTATCTCTGCTTCTGCTCCTGCCTCGTTTCTGTCTCCCTTCTGTCCCTGTCTAAGAGACACAGCGTCTTTTATACTTCCGCGATGCCGGAAGTCACGTCGTACGAGCCACTATACAGCTATAACAAAATGTTGAAATATTTTTTGATTTATATAGGAAAAAATAATAGTAAAATAACAAATAAGTCAAATGAAAATCAATATTCTATAACGCAAGGGCGGAATTCAAATGTTGATTTAGTCACCGTTACCATTATATAAACGAAAATAGAAAGAAGACGGAAATATCAAGTTTCAAAGTTTTATTGTTCAGCTGGAGGCAACGGAAATTGTCCAAGCTCCTGGTTATGTGAAGAAAGATGCAGAAAGCTATGTCTGATAAGAGTGGAGTTGAAGACTAGCAGGACTCAGGGCATTATTTGTTGACGAGTGGAATCCTCGGGGTTGAAATGAGCAACACGAAATAGGCCAGACTAGTGTGTGTAAATGTCGGTAGAGGTGACTCATAGATTACGGGGTCAACGAAAGTTTATGTCGACAGGGAAGGAGAAACGTCGGCGTTGAAAGAGTGGAATGTAGATGGGGTGGTGATCCTCGAGTCATGCGGCTTTCATTAAAGACCACAGTAAGATTTTGGCGAATTTTTGTGATGTTGAATGTTGCAGGCATCGCGAACCATGTTCTCTCATGAGGTTTCGGAGCCGGCTGACTTTCTAAACTTTCGTTGACCATTTTATAGTCGCATTTGAGTCGAATCGGCTCCAAAGAACTTTGGAGGGGGAAATTGCTGGTTGGGTAAAAAAAGAGCATTTAAATTGTAAACATAAACATTTCAGCCGGATGGATGCGCTGGGCCTACCTGCGCAGCGACGTGTTTTATTCATTTTGGTCTCGGCCATCGTCTAGATAATATCAGGCCTTTGAAAAGTACGTTTGTGGTGTTTTATGTGTTTACTTATTGTTTTTGCTTGTGAGTTAGTTTGGAATGTATTTAGTAAATCAGAAGGGATTTCTGTATATAAGAGATATAACCAGCAAAAAGAAAAAAAAAAAGACTTTCTTGCATTCACCTCATAATAGAATATATTCCTTTCACAATTTGCTAGTGTTGTCTTATCTATGATATGGATTCTACATCAGAAATATTTCCCGGAAAGAAAATCCGCCAAAAACAGCTGAAGTGTCCCAAAAACTCTATGATACAAGGAGGTGCAGTTTGCATAAAATCAAAGGAATTAAAATCAGAAACCTGAGTTCAAATTCTGGACAAAGCTGTTTGCATTCCACTTCATGTTATATATGTTATATAACATTATATATGTTGAGTTAAGACACTAACCCTTCACTTCTCTTCTCTTCTCTTCTCTGCTATGGATTAATGGAAGGGCAGGTCGGGTTCTTTTCTGAGGAAACCAATCTAGAAGAAAAATACTATGAATTTATGAGGAACCAAAAGAGCTAATTGGGCATTTATTCAGTTTGGTGTTTTTGGTTGTTGTCTCTGACTCTAGTTGTTTTTATTGTTTTCCCCGTCTAATTCATGGGCTTCTTGGTCCGCGAAGGCTGCAAAGGAATTCATGTAGGAAGGAAGAATAGAGACCAAGATACCTTTCAAATTTCAACTTTATTTCTGGGTTCTACAACCTTTCTGAGGGTGCGGAAATTCTTCCTGAATTTAATGGAAATGGTCACATCTCCCAGACAAGGTGTTAAAATATACGAGACGCCTCCAGTGGTTGATAAGTCTAAATTGGTTGCCTTTTGTAATGTTTTTTTCGGCGACGTCGGTTCGCTAGCAGCAGACATGGTTAGGTATCAGGCTGCAAGACCTAATCAGTACACGTGTTCGCTGCAAGCGGTCTCGTGAAAGGAGGTCCTTTCTATGGTACGGTAGAGGCTGAAGTGCGGTCGAATTTCTCTTTTATGCATGACGACACTTTTTCCAGGGATGCATCGCCTCAACTTCCTGTCAGGGGCTTCTAGGAATTTCAACACTTTTAAATTTCTATTTTATTCATTTTCTTTTTCTTTTTCTTTTTTTTTTCTATCCTCTACAAATTCAAACCAGCTCTACTCTACCAAAAAATTGACCTTGTGTCGCGTTCTGCTCGTGGGGGTGGGGTTGAGTAAAATACATATTCTTTGATACAAGTTTAGCGAGGAATATTGTTTACGTGTGTTGTTACGTTGGTTATTTCCTCGCTAAATGTTGTTGGAAAATAAAGGAGAGAAGACGAAAATGCCGTAAGGTTTTTATATGAAAGTTTTAATGGCAGCGTGGAAAAGGGTTTACGTTTATGCTGCAAGTCTCGTAGGAAGGAAGGAAGGAAATGAAGTTGTTATAGAGTTGAGAAGGCATTTTAGATGCTAAATGCTTGAGTCAAATGTGCACCGTTAGTTTAAGGCATTGTTAAATGTGTGAGTGACGTATGGTCGCCATAGGTGTAGCAAAGGTCGTTTTTGCTGGTTAAGGACAGGAATGATGTAGTTGCCCACGAATGCGTGGTCCTGGTCGTTTGGTGAGAGAAGCATGAATGTCTCCAGAAGTGGCTGGCTGCCGGAGCGGAATTTTGCGTCGCAATCGACATAGCCAAAGCTGGAGGGGACTTAAAGTTGTTCCTGTATGTGGCGTATTGAATTCATCTAATTCATATTCAACTGGGAACCCTTAGTCTATGAGAATAGACTCAAGAGGTCCATAAATTCGATGGCTTTCCTTATTGTGTCGTGATGCGGCTGCTAATGAAGAGAGCGGACAGTAAATACGTCTGTCCTTTTTGAAAGCTTCTGAGGAAGAGAGAGTGTTTGGCGGGCTTTCTCCAATTTGGTGCTGCCCTGAAAAATGGTCCGGACTGAATAGGATAAGTCATCCTGTTTGGGTGAAAATATGCGTTGACCCCTAACAGTCAAATTAATTAACGCGCCAAACAAAAATACTAAGTTCTTTCTGCTACACAAGTGAAATGAACAATACATTCAACTCAATCAAGGTGTTGAGAGATAATAAATCATTATATCCATTTGGAAATGGGCATATTTGCTGGATGTCTCGTGGAGTGTCACATAACAGTCACAGAAACTCATTCTTGACCTCTTTTGTCTCTGTTCTTTGAACAGGAAAGACGTGTCTCGGACCTTACCAGGGAACGGTAAAACCACGTGGTTATTTCACTTTCATCATCAAGTAAGCTTCATTCTATTTTTGTATCTTTTCTACATATTGCTTGTTCATCGAACAATACGTATATATTTCTTACTGTTGAGACACATTTGAAAATTTTCTTCTTAAAATTATTGATATGTATATTATATATATAAGTGATTAAATGTTCTTTTATGCTTGTATATCTTCTTTCCTTCCGCTGTGCTCAGTAATATTGATCCCTGGTGAGTGGGGACTCAATCAAATATCATCCTTAGGATCAAACATACCATTAAAAATATTTCAGATGTTCTACTGAATAATTTTTATTGAGTAAGCAATGCGTCTTTTGCTTCCTTGGGAATACATACCACTGATTTAAACTAAACTTACTTAGTTATTTAAAAGAGTCAGAGTTTTTCAGTCAGATAATTATCTCTATAATTAATTACGGCTCTAACCATAATTATCAGAAGAACTCATATTTTCGTTGACTGAGTTAATATTTTCGATCTTCGACTTAGTTTTAATTTCTGTGACATCACTTTAAGCATTTTTTACGTTAGGAACGACTTATCCTCTAACACCGATTTATCTCTATTTTCACTGTAACAAAACTAACGTATGATCGCTTTTTGTTTTCATAATCTGAAAACCGTATTTTTATGGTTATGATTTTCAAATTAGAAAAGAAAAAGAAATTGACATTGAGAAGACTGAACTTGACTGGGAAGAAGCAAAAACTTTACAAGAATTGAGTCGAGAATATATATATATATATATATATATATATATATATATATATATATATATATATATATATATATATATATATATATATATCGCAACAAGTGTTTACATTATCTTTTCTATTTTCAATGGGCCAGATTGAAATTAAAAAAAGGTGAGTTATGAAACATTACTGAGTTTATATCTAGAAATTTACCCTCTTTTTTTCAGTTAAGAAACATCTAGATAAACTTCAATTTCCTGAATCATTTTGGGTGTTTTTAAAGATATTTACTTCATTCATTCATTCTTTCTTTCATTCATTCATTCTTTCTTTCATTCATCAACATTGTCATTAAGCAATCAACCAGTGGTCCATTTTACGTGAATAACAATAAAGTAGATTGACGTTTTTATCGGTTCTTAGAGCTTGTATATTACTTCATTCATTCATTCTTTCTTTCATTCATCATTCTTTCTTTCATTCATCAACATTGTCATTAAGCAATCAACCAGTGGTCCATTTTACGTGAATAACAATAAAGTAGATTGACGTTTTTATCGGTTCTTAGAGCTTGTATATTACTTCATTCATTCATTCTTTCTTTCATTCATCATTCTTTCTTTCATTCATCAACATTGTCATTAAGCAATCAACCAGTGGTCCATTTTACGTGAATAACAATAAAGTAGATTGACGTTTTTATCGGTTCTTAGAGCTTGTATATTATAGTTTGTTAATTAAAAATTCCTGTTGTAATATACAAGCAAATATACAGAAATGTAATACTTTTATTCACTACACAAAGTAAGTTTTGATCATTTGTTGTTGTTTTTTTGTTTTTGTTTTTCAACTAATAGTTACATGCCAACGATATGTCTTCAACTCACTAGAATTCATCTATGGCCATATTTCTTTAGTCTTTCTTTCCTCCAACCTCCAAGAAGATGTCGAGTTACAGTGAACGTCAGATATATCATTTTGGGGACTTTAAGTTAGAAAAATTTTAAGATTTTAAAATAACTTACTCTGATCTAGAAAATGAATGTAAGTAATATTTATATATATATATATATATATATATATATATAAAGAGAGAGAGGGGGGGAGAGAGAGATTTACATTACCCCCCCCCCACACACACACACACAAACACAAAATAAAAACAAATAAGCGATAATAGAATATTTCTTTATTGAACTATTTTAAAAACAACCACTAATTTTCTGGTTACATTAACAGAATAAGAATGATTTGAATGGTATCTTTTAAATTTCTATGTGTAAATATTTTACTTTTTGGAGAGTATATAACTGAAGGGCAGATAAAATTACCATTCATACAAAAATGGTAATTAATCTTGATGAGTCCTGTTGCCTTTGTTATATTAAAATAAAGAAAACAAATGAGACGACGAGAATATTAATAGGTTTCAAAAGGGAAGCTTTAATGGCTGCTTGAGACGAAATTTTCCTTGTGCTGTGAGTAATAATAGAAGAAGAAGAGTTGTAAATAGTTGAGCTGGAATTGGGTATTCAGCCAGAAGTTCGTGGTCCTGTTGATTTCGGAGAAAGGAGTAAAAGGTGAAAGAATGGTCTCCTAAATAGTTGTGCCGGTATTTAGTTGCTGAAGACAGAGCAAAAATCGGGTTGCTGAAGATAGAGCAAGAATTGAGTTGTTGATGTCAGAGGCGGAATTAAACATCCAATTTAAAGCTTCTAGGATCCGTTGATCTAGGAGGGACGAACAAATGATTATGGAATGAATTCCTAGAAAACAACGGTCCATAAATAGGATGTGCTCTCCTCATGGTGATGTGGTCCGCTGTTGGACTTAGAGAGAAAAGGAAGATCAGTCCATCCTGCTCGAAAAATATGCGAGAAGAAGAATATCGTGCGTTTTCACTGCCCTTTGTATTGCCCAGGAAAGTAATCTGGGTAGAATGGGATAAATCATCCTTATTGGGTGAAAATATGAGATCGAGACCACAACAGTCAAAATAATTAACGCACTAAGTAAGTATTTTAAATTCTTTCTGCTACAAGTATATCTATATATCATTACAGCTCAAAGTGAATCAATGAATTAAAAAGACTGTACTCTTTTTTAGCATTATTCCAAAACAAAATCCAGTACATTTTAATAGTTGGTGTCTGTTTATGTTATGTTCAAATTCAATGTGCGGTATTATGTTTATTTTCAGGTTAATACCATTGGGAAAGGTATGAACCCTCTAATCCCACTCCCAGCTATGGGTTAAATAGTATCTTGGTTGGTTGGTTGGATTTCATGGCATATGCATGTTATCTAATACCAAATTCTGTTTATACATATATATTAAAAATATATGATTTGTTGATAACATTTTTAAATGAGTCTGAGCTAATTTTTTTCTCACAGTTTAATGGTTTTAAGTATTTCTCTCTAATTCAAATTATTCTATTTACTATTAATCATTTGTTTGCATACACTTAAATGGTTTCAAGTATTGCTATGTAACAGTAATAGTTTAACATCAGTCATTTATTTGCACACATTTAAATGGATATACATATGATTTGTAAGTGAATAGTTTGTGGGTAATTTTATTTTTAAATGAGTTAGAACAAATTTGTTTGCACATTAGTGTTCCTATTGTTTCTACACAGATAAATGGTTTCACTTATTACTAGCTAACACGAATAACTCTATTCAATATTCATCATTTGTTTGCAGACAGTGAAGTGGTTACAAGCATGGCTATTAACACTAATTTTTCTATTCAACACTATTCATTCATTTGCACATAGTTTAATGGTTCCAAGTATTTCTATTTAATTCGAATAATTCAATTTAGGCATACTAATAATTCTATTCAAAATTACTTATTCATTTGCACACAGTTAAATGGTTTCAAAATTGCTATCATTAAAAATTCAATTAGACAGTCATTTGTTTACTGTTAAATGGTCAAACAGTTCTATTTCTAACAATTCGATTTAACATAAGTCATTTGTTTGCACACAGTTTAAATGTCAAACAGTTCTATTTGACCAATTGATAAGACCCTATCAGATGCTACCACCTTGGGTCAGAGTGGGCATAGGAGCAATGGCAATGAAGGGATATTCCATTTCCCCGAAAGCTTCAGCGCTGTAGCCTCATCATCAAATGGCTTAATGTTGTATCTGGACACTCATTGGGAGAGTCTTACCCCTCTGCAGAGATGCAGTTGGTGTATTCTACAGCCCCAGCCAACTGGACTGAGTATCACTGTTGTTCTTCAACAAGAATGGCTTTGGCATTAAATAACCCACAAAGGTTGATATACCATTAAACAAAGACACAAAACCAAAGAAATATGACTAAAATGTGTCTTTTGTATTCTTTATGGTTTTGTAATTGCTATATTGTTTGGAGAGTTATTTACACTAGTTCTATGGTGTTTGTTCTAATTTTAAAGCATTGCATAAAAGACCAGACTTTTAAAAACAATTAATAACATAGATTGGGGTATGAACTAATAGTATGATATGTGACTCATTCAATCCTCCTACAAGTCTTGCTGAATTGTGTCAATAGGTACAAGAGGCATGGAATAATATAACAAATAAGGTATTGTGAATTGAATTACCATGACCAGAAAATCTAGCAAACCCTTGCGTGCAACATACGGAAACACTAGACAGCTGTTTTGACCTTATTAGGTCTCATCAGCTGTGTATACCATGACCTCCCCCTCTGGAGATCGAACCAGCAACCACAGAAATAATGTATGCATGCTAGTGTACATGACTTTGTGAGTGCCCAAGGAGAATATACGGTTTATTGATTTAGGTCCTTTGCACATATTAAACTGTGTTTGTATGGTAGGCACTTGTGGTGTAATAGTTATCGTCCATGGAAATGAGCATGGCAACCCATGTTCAAATCCTGAAAAAGGCTGTTAACATTTCACAATGCTAATTCTCTTGGTAAAAGTAAGCATCCAACTATTCTCCCACCAGCGATAGGTAAATAGTAGGGTAGCCTGAACTCTTTAACCTTGATATAGAAATCAGCCTTGGAGAAGGAAAACTCTGAATTTAAACCAGTAAAAACTCCGCTTTAAAAAAAAATGACCTTGTGTCATATCCTATTTGTGCAGGTTGGGTAGATATATATTGATCTGTATTGATCATGGTGATCCAACTATATATCTTAAACTAACTCAAGTATGGCCAAATTTCTTTTCTCTTTCCCTCTCCCAACCACCAAGATGTTGAGTTATTGCTGATTTTAGTATATGTATCGCCTATGTAATTTAGTTCTTAAGTTTTAAGAAACTAGATGTACTAGTTCTACCATTGTGTAAGTGAAACAGAAGTACTAGTTTTGCCATTGTTATTTGTCAATAAAAAAAAATGATCAGACTCTCTCTCTTTTTCTCTCTCTCTCTCTCTCTCTCTCATCTGACAGTGTTAAATTTATTACAGTTATCTTCCCAAACAATTGTGACAGCTTATATTTACCCAATGCCTCCATCATGAACAAGATGTGACACAAGGTCAATTTTGAAGCAAAGTACAACTGGTTTGAATTCAGTTTCTTTTCTCCTAGACTGGTTGTCTAACTAAGGCTAAAGAGTCAGTCTATCTGACTATTTACCTATAGCTGAAGTGAGAACAGATTGATTAATGGTTTTCCCAAGGGTATTAACATGAAGTGAAATTCAAACTACTTATGCCAAGATTTGAACCCGAGTTGCCAATTTTTAATTTTAGGACTTAATTATAATTGTTCAGTTTTTTAAAAAAATGTGAGCAAATGACTAAAGCTTTGTGAATAGAAGTTCTATGTTTCTCTCTAATTCTTTTGTACATCAACATAGAATTAACATAGATTTGCATTGTTGGGCTATTCTGTACAAGTACTTAGTATTTGTTGTAGGTGACTCACCTTTGATCAGAATAATGGACTTACCCAAAGGGTATATTAATCAAGAACTAAGCTGGTAGAGCAAGAGCAGCAGCTGTAGTAAGCACCTTGCCTGTCTTCATGTATGTTGAACCAAGGAAACCCTCCTCAGAGACTTGGATATATTTGTGTGGTACCCCATATCTCCATGTTGAGTTATTTATTTATTGACCCTTAATAATTGGTCATAACAGTATTCATGAAAAAAAGTAGATAAAAAACACCAATATTATAAGTGGTAAGTTAATTGCAATCCTTTGAAGGATGATGCGTTTACCTGGATAAATTTCAAAACATATAATATTTAATACATTGTCCATGGATACGAAATAAAAAGGAAAATATAGACATGGTCTAATGAATAGAGTGTTCACCAATGGTCCGAGAGACCAAGGTTCAATACCAGGTCGAGTCATACCAAAGACTAAAAAAATGGTACTTGATGCCGCCTTGCTAAGCACTCAGCACTATAAGGTGAAGATCAAGGGTAAAGTGGAGCAATCCAGGGAATAGAGTAGTGCCTTGCTAAGCACTCAGCACTATAAGGTGAAGATCAAGGGTAAAGTGGAGCAATCCAGGGAATAGAGTAGTGCCTTACCCAACACCTCGGTGTAGTAGCTATTGAAAAGGGAGTCTTTGGGTCACCCTTAACTAAGGTTGCCAACTTTACTTACTATTTCTTATTTAAAAGTTTCTCTTGTGTAATTAATTACATTTCTACATGCACATGTTCTACACTCTAATCTTAAGAAGAAGTGCTGTGGAGTAGCACTCTTATTCCAATCAAAATAAACACATATTACATTCTCATCATAACAGAAATTGTGGATTCAACGTTTCTTAAATTAAAAAAATACTGTATATATGTGTATACATAGATATGTAGGGAGACAATAAATAATCGTCTCCCTTGGATTGGGAGTAGCAATACTTAGGATAATTTGCGGTCATATTTCAATACTATAATCTACCTCAATCCTCTTTTGTCTCTGTTATCTGAACAAACAAAAAACGTGCCTTTTTTTTATCTCTGTTCAACTATAGACTTTATTTTCCTGAGTGATTGAAACATAAAACCAAAATGGTAAAATAATCAATGACAAGTAAGAATTTGTATGAGGATATTTGTGTAGGATAATTTTAGCTGGAGATTTTGGAGGAGGATTTTAGCTGGAAAAGTTGGTTGTTGTTCGTGAAGGAAAAATTGTTCTTAGCGAGGATAGGTGGTTACGTATGTGTGTTTACGTTGTGTTGGTTACTTCCTCACTGAGTTTGTAAGGTCCCTCGCTAATAGTTGTTTGGAAATAAAAGGAGGTTGAAGATGAAGTAGTAAGATGGCGATAGTCGAAATATATTTTTATGAATCGTTTTTTATTTGCAGCATGGAATATTGGGTTTGCTTTTGGTGCTGCAAGACTCGTGAAGTTATGCTTATTGAGACGAAATTGACTTATGAGAAGATGAGAAGGTTGTGATGGCAGCATGTGTCGTCAGACATGAGGGATTGAACTTTAGAGTCACCGTGTAGTTTTGTGTGTCTGGTATTTTTGGGGAGGAGAGTAGGCGTTATCTCCATTAATGTGGACCAGAGGTGAAATGGGAACTAGTGTGTCGAGAGCGGGATTACGCTCAGATCGACATAGCCAATTTTGGGGTGACATAAAGTTGTGCCTGTGCGAGGCATGTTGAATGCATCCAATTTATATTCAACTGGGATTCCTTATAAGGAATCCATAAATTAGATGGATTCCCTCGTGTGTCCACATTGCTGTTGCTGCTATTTTAGAGCCGCAGTGAGATATCTGTACTGGGCGGTATTGTATAGCTAAAAAGCATCGCTAATTAAGAACGGCCAGTGGACGTCTGCACTGGTCGGCATTCTCAAACCAAAGAGAGTGTGTTTGGCAGCTCACCCAATCTTGTTGGCCGGAAATGAAGGTCTGGGGTGAATCGGATAAGTTATCCTGATTGGGTGAAATTAAGTGTCGAATTAAATTGTGCGCCAAACCAAAATACGAGATTTTCCTCTTCTCTACAAATTTTAACATATTTGTGCCCCTTTTATTTTCCTGAGTGATTGAAACATGAAACCAAGATGGTAAAATAATCAATGACAAGTAAGAATTTTAACATTTTTGTACCACTTTCATATGCCGCTTGTTCATAGAAAAATATGTACATATTTTATCTGTCAGGGCCTGTTTGTGTATTTTTTTAATACTTCTTGTATGTTTATTATGCATATACCAAATGTTCTTTTATGTGTAAAAGTACTTGTTTTTCCTTTAGTTTATTCTGTGTTAGTGTATCATTAGATATACTAATGATTATATTGGATTATGGTGAGTGGGTAGATGATGATATACAGTTTATTAATATGGGGTCTGAGTATTATTGATACATCCCTTATTTTGGAACCCGTGTATATATTGATATGTTTTTGTTATCATTTGCTGTAATGCACCTATATATTTCTAACGAGCTACAATATCCTCTCTATTACTGTTATAGTGTGCAGAACCACCCCCATAAGAATGGACTAATCTTAGCCTGTAAAGAAACCAAGCTGAAGCTAGTGAAGGTCATATTGACTCGATACTTAGTGTGTACTGTATTTCCTTACTTGTCCATTTATTCCAAGGATAAATACCTATTTTCTCATGTGTATCTTTAATTATATCATTAGAATATAACATTAGATTAATTAGGGATCTTATGATTTTCCAAGAAATCTTAATAGTGGTCTGTGCAGTATGTGCTTGCTTGAGAGAAGTAGATATTTTTATAAAATTCTCAACATCTTTGGCTAAAATCTTATGATTTAGAAACACTTATAGTAGTATACTGTCTATATTTGCATGCAAAAATACAAACTTATACTATCAGATATACAGTGTATTAATATAGAGTTTGAGTATTGCTTAGTTTTACACCCCTTATTTTGGAACCTGTGTATGTATCAATCTGTATATAGGTGATCATTTGCTCTAATCCAGCCATATCAGTCATACATTTACTCTTGAATATGTATCAACCTAACCTCTCTATAACAAGGGGGTGTCCTCATGGTGTAATGGTTAAAGCAATGGAGTCCGGAATTGTAGTAAGCAAGTTCATACTCCAGTCACATTATTATGTTTACTTTTGGGCAAATACCCTTGAGAAAGGTTTGAACCTCCTTATCCTCCTAGCTATAGGTTAAATAGTACCCTTACTCTTCTTCTAGAAGAGGTTGTCCTCGTGGTGTAATGGTTAAAGTGATGGACTCCGGAATCGTAGTCAGCGAGTTCATACTCCAGTCACGTTATTACATTCACTTTTGAGCAAATACCCATGGGAAAAGTTTGAACCCCCTTATCCTCCCAGCTATGGGTTGAATAGTACAACTACTATTCTTCTAGGAGAATGGGTTTGGCATTAAATAATCTACAAAGGTTGATATGCCATTAAACGAAGAAACCAAACCAAACCAAATTTCCATAACAAGCTAGATGTGACAAAAGGTCAATTTTTAAGTGTAGTAAAGCTGGTTTGAATTCAGCTTTTCTTCTCTTAGATTGGTTGCTTATTCATGATTAAAGAAGCAAGTCTGCCTACTATTTACCCATAGGTAGAAGGAGAACAGATGGAATCATGCCTTTCCAAAGTGAAGTGAAATACAATCAGCTTTGACCAGGATTTGAACTTGGGTTACCAATTCTATTTCCTACGATGATATACATTTTATTAATATGGGGTCTGAGTATTATTGATTCATCCCTTATTTTGGAACCTGTGTATATATTGATATGTTTTTGTTATCATTTACTGTAATGTAGCTATATATTTTCAACTAGCAACAATTTGACCATATTTTATTTAGTCTTTCCCTTTCTCAACCATGAAGAAGATGTATAAAGTTAAATCTGATGGCTCTTTTATATGCATTTACCCAACCTCTCCACCATGAGCAGGATGTGACACAAGGTCAGCTTCAGGTAGAATACAACTAGTTTGAATTCATGCCTTTTACTTCTCCTAGACTGGTTGCCTAACCAAGGTTAAAGAACCCAGTCTGGCCCACTCATAGCAGTAGTGGGAAGAAGAGACAGATTCATCCTAAGTATGCCACCAAGTTTAATCTTGAGTAAATTGAAACACACAATCAGTGTGTGATAATTTCATTTTCCGTTGGCGTATTTTGCAATACTTTATATTATAACAGATAGAAGTTTTCTCAATAGAATTAAATTATTCTTTTCTCTCTTTACAGATTAAAGAATAGCTGAAAAGAATTCTAATGCTTCAATCAAAGAATAAGTTCAGCATTGTGAATTACATAAAGGCAAATAAAGGAAAAAGACTTTGAAAAATGAACATTTTTTTATTGGATTCAAGTCATAACTTCCAAAAACTATTTATGAAAGAATAGGGTTTCTTGAATAAACTACTTTAAATTTTGAAAAATAATGTAAAGTTTTCCAAAAGTGCAAGAAAGAGTTGTGGAATTTACATATTTTGATTTGCTTGTATAAAATAATGGAAACAACAAATGTTATAAACACTGATTATAAAAAATCCCATTCCTTTTCTGAAAATTTGAGTGAAAGAAAAAACAAGAGAAAAAAAAATGTATATTGTAATGTGTGTCAAAAAGGATGTGCTTCCCACTCCCAGTTAGCTATTCATATGCGAATACACACTGGAGAAAAACCCTACTGCTGTGAAATATGTGGGGCCAAGTTTTCACAAAATTCAAGTTTGATCAGACATACACAAACACACACTGGAGAAAAACCATTCCATTGTGACATGTGTGGAGCAAAGTTTTCTCAGAATTCAGATCTAACTAAGCACATGCGAGCACACACTGGTGAAAAACCATTCCAGTGCGACACATGTGGCGCAAAATTTTCTCAAAATTCAGATCTGACCAAACATATCCGAGCACACACTGGAGAAAAACCATTTAATTGTAAGATATGTTGCTCCAAATTTTCACGGAGTTCAACTTTGAAAAGACACATTCGGATTCACACTGGAGAAAAACCATTCACTTGTGAATTGTGTAATTTGAAATTTTCGGAGAATTCAAACTTGAGAAAACATATGCTGATACACACTGGAGAAAAACCATTCCAGTGTGAAATTTGTGGGACCAGATTTTCAAAAGAATCTAACTTAGGAAGGCATATACAAAGCCATATTGGGCACAAACCATTTCATTGTGATGTGTGTGGGACCCAGTTTTCAGAAAATGCAAATTTGAGAAAACATATGAGAACTCATACAGGAGAAAAACCATTTCTCTGTGAAATATGTGGCTTGAAATTTTCAGAAATATCAAATTTGAAAAAACATATGTGGATGCACACTGGTGAAAAACCTTTTCATTGTAAAGTATGTGGGGCACAATTTCTTCAAAGTTCAAATTACAAAAGACACTTGCAAACACACAGTAGAAACAATTCTGGATTGAACAATTACAAGCAGCCCATTTATCAAGAAACACTCGGCGTCTGATTATTTTTATGAAAGTTTTTGAAAGCTCAAAATAGTTACATTGTACAGAAGAGAATCTTTTTACATTTCCGTTTGACATACGATATGTATAGATTACTTAGAGAGCTCCAAATGTAATGCCTCTAATTTATTTCTGTAGAAACTACAACAGATACAGAAAACATAATACTGTTAGATAAAACTCCCAAACTAGATACAATTTAGTGTCATAACCTTGATATGAGAGAAGAAGGAAGAAAGCCATAGTAAAAGAAGAACAAATAGAGTTAAAGTAGTTTTATTTAGTGAGATGATATCACAGCTATATTTGAATTTTAAGAATGCCTCATGATACAATAATAATATAATTTCTCATTATTCTGTAATAAAATAAGGTGACTATATATATATATATATATACACCCCAGTAATCGGCTCATTGGCCTAGTGAGTAGAGTGTTCACTAATAGTCCGGGAGACCTGGGTTCAATCCCAGGTCGCGTCATACTAAAGACTTTAAAAATGGTACTTGATACCTCCTTGCTTAACACTCAGCAATATAAGGTACATATCAAGAGTAAAGTGGAGCAATCTAGGGAAAGGAGTAGTGCCCTACCCTACACCTTGGTGTAATAGCTATTGAAAAGGGAGCCTTCTTGTCACCCTCAACTATGGTTGCCAACTTTACTTTTTTTTACTTTATATATATATATAGAGAGAGAGAGAGATAAATACAATGGTCATTGAAAAACTTCTAAACCTCAATCAGAAAGAATAGCCATAGATGAACATTTTTGTGATGGCAACACATGACCACTTCTTATAAAACTAGAAAAAAAATCATTCAAGTTTGCCTAGTTTCAAAAAGTTCTAAGCCTCTATCAGAAAGAAGAGCTATAACTGAACATTTTTGTTATTGCAACATATTGACCAGTTCTTATAAAACTAGAAAAAAATCATTCAGATTTTTCTAGTTTCAAAAAGTTCTAAGCCTCAACCAGAAAGAAGAGCTATAACTGAACATTTTTGTTATCACAACATATTGACCAGTTCTTATAAAACTAGAAAAGCTAAATCAGATTTCCGTCTATCTAATGGTGAGACTTAAGCTTTGGAGATTTAGGGAATGCAGAGTACCTCTTCATTGCCATTGCTCATGGGTCCACTCTGACCTGGAGTGATAGCACCTGATAGGGTCCTATCTATGGGTCAAATAAAACAAACGAACTGTGCAAACAAATGACTGATGTTAAATTGTGACTGTTATATAGCATTAGTTGAAACCATTTAACTGTGTGCAAAAAGATGCTCATTTAAGAATGTTATCTACAAAATGTGTTTACAAATCATGTATATTCAATATATATGTATAAAGAGTATTTAGCATTAAATAACCTCCAATGGTTCATATGCCATAAAACCCAACCAAACCAAATCATATATATTTAATGTATATGTATAAAGAGTACTTGGCATTAAATAACCTACTATGATTGATATGCCATAAAACCTATCCAAACTAAATCCTATATATCTAATAAGAGGATTTGGCATTAAATAACCTACAATGGTTGATATGTCATAAAACCCAACCAAACCAAATCATATATATCTAATATATATGTATAAAGAGGATTTGGCATTAAATAACCTACAATGGTTGATATGCCATAAAACCCAACCAATCAGATTTCTGTCTTAATTTCTGTGCTCATGAGGCCCATACAAAGATGAGAGGTGGGCAACAAATCTAAGATTTGAATGAGGCTTAGAATTTTTTGAACGACTCTATCTATCTCTGTATATCTAAGTTAGGTCCAATGATCATATCAGTGAGAAGCTGACTGTCAGCAACAACTGTTGACCCTGTATCTGTGCTGTCCTAACTTAGATCTATATGCTCTATCATTAATATTGAGCACTCTTTATTTATGTTGTATCGCAGTCAAGGAAGAGATACACAGTGAAATAGAGTTAACTATTTATTAACTGAAGTGGTACAGTCCAACAAATATTATAAGTCTCACACTGTGGGTGTTATATCCGAATTTGGTCTTACTGCTGACTGAGATCTTGCAGAACAGGCATGCTTAAGAAGCATGACATCTTTTATACCTCCACGATACTGGAAGTCACATGGTACGAGCCATTATACAACAATTTATGAATATAGCAAATTACATTTTCAGTATTATCATTAATCACTTCTGCCTGACCTTCCTCTCCCCCAAATCTCCACTATAAAAAAGGCTTTGCATCAAATCCTACCTGGTGAGAAGTACAGCTAAATATCTATGAATATATATATATATATATATATATATATATATATATATATGTATGTTAATGAATAGATGTTTACTCACTTCTCCTTGGCAGTCTCATTACTGATTTTCTTGTAATTTTCAAAAAAATATAATCATCTGATAAGATTTGTGGTTGAATTCAAATTCAAAACGAATTTATTGATTGATTTTAATGGCATGTTGACCCATCTAGCGTCATTTTATGCACAGAGGTTAGGAATTGTATTCATTGTGCATTCATATTTACATTTTTTATATAATTATTTTTTAAGAAGTTTTTTTTTTTTTTTTGCACATGATCCTATCAAATGTGAATAATTTTTAAATAAATCTATTTAACCCATCGATAGGCCCCCTAATTGGTGCTACTAGTCTGGAAGTAATTGAAATGAAGGGATACTCCGCACTCTATAGATATCCAGAGCTGGAGCCTCACCATCAGATGCAGTTTAGAATAATACTCAGAACACCCTTTTTGGAAGAAGTTCTTACTCCTCTGCAGGGGATACAGTCAGCATATTGTAACCTCTGCCAAAAGGGTTAAAATCATTAAAATCATTTGAGTCATAAAATCATTAAAATCATTTGAGTCATAAAATCATGAAAATCATTTGAGTCATATTTCAATGTTGAACATTACACAAGGTTACCCAGAACATCACAGATTGAAGCAGAACAAAACTATTTATACTTTGAATTCTTTTACCATCTGTGAATTTTTTTAAATTTCCCAAACAACTTAATAATAATTAACTAGATGGAAACTTTTTTTTTTTTTGTTTGCTCCACACAAGATGGAACCCCCCTTAAACTAGTAGACAAATTCACTTACCTCAGAAGCAGCGTCTCATCAACCGAAAAGGACATCAACATGCGGCTAACAAAGGCATGGACAGCTATCAATAGGCTATCGATCATATGGAAATCAGACCTAACCAATAAAATGAAACGCAATTACACAAGAATGCTGCGAGCAATCTTGAACAAGTCCTGGTGACAATACCCCACAAGACACCAACTATACGGCCACCTGCCTCCTATCACAATAACTATCCAAGTTAGACAAACCAGACATGCAGGACACTGCTGGAGAAGCAGGGACAAGCTCATAAGTGATGTACTCCTATGGACCCCCACATATGGCCGGGCAAAAGCAGGATGATCAGCACGAACATACGTTCAGCAGCTATGTGAGGATACAGGATGTAGCCCTAAAGATCTGCCAGAGGCGATGAATGATAGGGAAAAGTGGCGAGAGAGGGTCAGGGATATCCGTGCTAGTGGCATGACATGATGATGATGAGAAGAAAACTGTACTGGTTACAAGGAACACAATAAAGTAAGTAAAGTTGGCAACCATAGTCGAGGGTGACCTGAAGGCTCCCTTTTCAATAGCTACTACACTGAGATGTAGGAGAGGGCACCCCCTCCTATACCTGGATTGCTCCACTTTACCCTTGATATGTACCTTATAATGCTGAATGTTAAGCAAACAGTTATCAAGTACCATTTTTAAAGTCTTTGGTATGACCCGACCTGGGATTGAACCTTGGTCTCCCAGACCATTGTCGAATACTCTACCCACTAGACCAATGAGAACGCCATTAAATTGAGCAGGTTTTTAGCTAGAAAGCACAATTTTTCCTCAAAATCGCCACCACAAACTATTCTCCTGTGATGAACCATGCCATGCTTATAAAAATCTGCGCCTGCATAGATGATCCCACCCTCAATTTTCACTGCATTATTTGTAGTAACATTATCAGGAAAATGGTTTATTGGTAGGAAGTCTCAGCCTCTACTGCCATACCACCACATCTGCCTCTAATGTTGTGTGGCAATATAATAAAATCAGAGGCATTACTTTCAGAGCAATTCTCTCACCAGTACACTTCATTGCTGGCAAGAATACATAGTGACTGTAAGGAAAAATAGAATTTTATAGCTAAAAACTTGCTCTATCCAACAATGTTATTGTGTTCCTTGTATCTTGTAGTTTCTTTGGAAATAAATAGAAGACATTACTTTTAGAGCAACTCTTGTATTCAATTATTTGGATGATTTTTTATTCCAATTCATTATTCATTAGTATAGATATATATATATAGATTTTTATACTAATTCATTTAGTATTGATTGATTTTATCAACACCTTTAAGGATGTTAAAAAGCAATCCCTTTCTTTTTCCAAAATGATGTATCAAAATTGTGTAAAATAATCAACTGATTTCTAATGGTTTTAATAAATCTTTTTTATAGTTCATCAAATATCCGTCCATCCATACAGCTAAGGCTTCATCATTTAGGTCCAATTTCAACTATACTTTCAAGTCATGTCTGGAAAGGTGTAAGACTGTACGAAATCTGGCTCAGACTGGTTTTTCAGTAGGAACGCTCTCTCAATATTTATCTCTTATTGTCCACATTGCGATAAACCAATGTTTGTCTTTGCCCAGCTTCAGTAACCCATTCTGTTGGTAATCTTTATGAGTGGCAGATGATTCTCTCTCTCTCTCTCTCTCTCTCTCTCTCTCTCTCTCTCTCTTATGCACAGTCAATCAACATAAAACCCAACCAAGATTATGGCGTTTGCTTTTAAATGTACCCTGTCGAGGAGAATTATAATGCACCTTTCTGACACAAGTTCAATAGCTCAGCATTAAAAAACATTCATGCCCAACAACACAACTACGAAAAATTCTCACCGACAACACAACAATACTCGAACATCAAAATAATAAACAAAAACTTTAGATTCTCGAAGCACTATATATTAGAAACCTGCAACCAACACTTAATAGAATTAATTTTCAAACCAGTGCTAATGTACTTAAATGTCTTTAGCTACTGGCACTATTTACAGAATTACATTTAAAAGCAAACGCCATAATCTTCAACGGCAAAGACGCCCTTACACAGTAGTAATTTGCTAAAACAAAAGTTACATCACTTTTGTTATAGATTCTCCCCTGATGATGGCCCAAAGTCAGGCAGAAAGTACTAGGGATACATACAACTATGGACAATACATAAATCAATTCCCCCCGAATACGATAAAAGTAATACGGGAATTCGAACAGATCCAGAAGAAAATATGTAGGCATAAAATGTCTATTATGTTTAATAAAATTTGCATTAACGAAGAAATGCTGCCTAAATATACACATATATATATATATATACATATATTATATGTAGAGAAGGGAAAAAATTTGTATTTTGGTTTGGCGCGCAATTTAATTTGACACTTAATTTCACCCTATCAGGATGATTTATCCTATTCAGCCCGGACCTTCATTTCCGGCTACCAAATCTTGTAAGCTGCCAAACACAGTCTCTTTGGCTGGAGAACACCGACCAGTGCAGACGTCACACTGGCCGTTCTTCAATAGCGATGCGTTTTAGCTGGACAATGCCGCCCAGTGCAGACATCTCACTGCGGCTCTAGTATAGCAGCAGCAACATGGACACACGAGGGAATCCATCTAATTTATGGATTCCTTACAAGGAATCCCAGTTGAACATAAATTAGATACATTCAACAAGCCTCGCACAGGCACAACTTTATGTCACCCCAAAATTGGCTATGTCAATCTGACGCGTAATCCCGCTCTCGACACGCTAGCTCTCAATTCACCTCTGGGCTACCTTAATGGAGATAATGCCTACTCTCCCCAAATACCAGACCCGAAACTCACGGTGACATCCGAAGTTCAATTCCTACAACTGCAACATGTCTTTCATCAAAATACAACGAACACAATCCCTCACACATCCGACGACACACGCTGCCATCTCAACTTCTCATAACTCAATTTCGTCTCAATACTCACAACCCTTTATGAGTCTTGCAGCACCAAAAGCAAACCCAATATTCCATGCTGCAAATAAAACCTTATTCCAAAAATACCTTTCGACTATCGCCATCTTACTTCTTCATCTTCATCCTCCAATTATTCCTAACAACTATTAGCGAGGGAATAACAACACTAAGCGAGGAAACAACACAACATAAACACACATACGTTACACCCATCCCCCTTGCTAACGACCAACTTTCCCTCGCTACTAACAAACAACAAAACTCTGGCTAAACATATACTATATGAACATAAGATATATATTATATTAATATGTGTATTATATATGCTAGTTATAATATTTTATATATATAACATATATTGAAATAAAAATATTATACTTATGTGATATCAGAGAATATCATATTTTAATATTTTTAATATGACATTCATTTTGTAATAACATATATATTATACATATGCATATGCAGGGAATGGAGTAGTGCCCTCTCCCACCACTCGGTGTTGAAGCTATTGAAGCGGGTGCCTTCAGGTCATCCTCGTCTACTACGGACTATATATGCATATAATATATATTATATAATGTATGTATTATGTATATATAGATATATTTTATATATAAAATATATCATGAATATATATATATTATAAATATTATTTTATTTTAATATACAGATATATTTTTTTACACACACACACACACACACACATGTTTGTGTGTGTGTAACTGGAAAAAAATTCAACCACGATTATATTGTCATTATAAATTTATTTTGACGAAGAATATAATTCTCTCTCTCTCTCTCTCTCTCTCTCTCTCTATATATATATATATATATATATATATATATATATATGAGAAAAATGTGGATAGGATAGACCGAAACACTGACAACAGATTCAAAAATGATATTTTCGTCTCTATATCAATCTTTCGCCTTTATTTCATCAATATAATAAAGTCTTTTAAAAATAAAAACAAAATATCATTTTTGAATCCGTTGTCAGTGTTTCGGTTCATTCACTTTTCTCATCATATCAGATTTACCAAATATACTATATATATATATATATATTGTTGGGTCCCGTTTTGACTATCTTAGTTTCCTCGAAGCGTCGGTTTTGTCTTTATGGCACTTAAGTTTAACACTTTCCCACAGTAAAATCTCTGCAGACAGATTACTGGTGTCGACTGGTTTTATTCACTGCAGAAATGTGTGAAAATATTTTGGTCCGCATTCTAAAATTAACTTGGAGAGGATGAAATCTAAGCTTTGTTTGGGGGGAAAATGATGAGACCGGAAGTCCCTGAACCGGTGACAATTTAAGGATTAGTCCTACTGCTAAAAAGGGCTGCTAAGGGGAAGTAACTTTTAAGGGATATTAAGCTATTATGTGTAACACGACAGTATATATATATATATATATATATATATATATATATATATATATATATATATATATATATATATATATATATTGTAACTGTGTTGGTTGTCACTAATTCACTTTGTGGGTTTGAGGCGAAGGAAGTGCGATATAATTTGGAGAGTGCTCAATATCTAGGATAGAGCTGCTGCTGCTATTATTATTATTATTATTATTATTATTATTATTATTATCATTATATGATGATGATGATGATGGTGATGATGGCATGGAAGTTTGTCTGCGACCTTTGGTTTCATGAAGTTTTTACGAAGAACAATCTTCAAGCAGAAACATCATGAAATCAAAGGTCACAGACAAACTTCCATGGCATTAAATATATAAATCAAATATATATTTATTATATATATTTCTTTAAGAAAAAACAAAAAACAGTCTCATTAGGATTATAAATTTATTTTCATCCTGTTATGGGTTTTGATATAAATAAAAAACACCAAAAATAACAGGACTCCTTCAGATCTAATGGATAAAATAATTCAGAATAGACACGGGAAAGAAGGGTGGGAGGGAGTAGAAGAGGGGTGAAGAGTTTTCTCCTCATTTAGCCCACTTCTGGGGGGGGGTATTGCCGGATGGAATTATAGGAAACTTATTTATTTATTTATTTATTCATTTATTTTTTTGTAGACCCTGACAAAATTTTGGAATTAGCAGACTTAGAGGATGTTCAACTTGTTTTGTCTTTGCTTTTTATTGTGTGTTTGTTTGTTTGGGATTTTTTGTTTGTTTTTTTTGTTTTGTTTTTGTTTTTGTTGTTGTTGTTGTTTTTTAGCAATTAATAAACTAATCACAGACAAGGCACAATTTTTTCTTTAATACTTGAACATTCTGGCTATAAGAGATATTCCAAAACAAAATTAAATTATTTGGCGAACATGTAGCGTTGAAAACCCCACCCTCAAGAATTTTTGTTATGGATTGTTCTGTAAAATTTTCTTCGGAATAACATAAATAAAAAAAACCTAACTTTCAAATTATAAATAAATTTGGGAGGAAAGATTGCCCATCAAAATTTTCAAAGGTGGGGATCAGTTTGATAATTTACTTTTACGTTATACTGTACACCCTTTTGCCATGCAATTACTTTTGATTTATCCATACACAATATTACGAGCATTTTGTTTTACAGAACTGATTTATTTTTAATCTTTAGTAATTTACAATAAAGACAGAGTGGAAAGGCGTTTTGGTTGATAGGGAAAATACATGCTTATGCTTCTTGTTTTTTCGCCTAGAGGAAATGAATTTTGTGTTACACCGTTTACCATCTTCTTTGTATTCATTACATTCGTTGAGACGATCACTCTCTTAAGTGATAATTTATGACTTAATTTTTATTTATTTCATTTTTTTCGTTTTACATTCTTTAATCTTTTTATTGAGTGATTTAAAAAAAATTTTAATTCAACATTATAACTAATGAGTAGACTGACCGATAAATTCTTCTTGACTAAATTTTGATAGATATGAAAACACAATAATTTGTTTTTGTTGTTAGTTGTATGTTCCAGTGATTCATCACAGCATCTTCATTTTCTGTCTTTGGTTTTGGGGTAATGGATAAAGAAATGATTTAAAAAAGGTAAGTAAGAAAAATGACCACAAAATTTGCACTTCTGAATTATTCTGGTCCGATTTCCTAAAAAATATTCTAAAAATTTTTTTCGTAAATTATTTAGAGTGCTTTTCATTCGAAATTTTCACAAAATTTGTTAATTTTGTATATTTTCAATATTTACTTATAATTTTTTTAGAACAAGCATTGTATTAGAAAATTTCAATTTTAATCACGTCGTTGTAATATTTTTTAAATGACAACACGCACAATGAAAAAATGTTGAAAAATATTTTATCTATTTGTTTATTTCTATTTATTTATTTTAGAATTTAATATTTTAATGGCTATTCGTTATTAGCTACTTAAGATTTGTTTCCCCGGTCGGCTGGAGCTGTAGAATACACCGACTGCACCTCTGCAGAGGGGCAAGTTCCCCACCCCAACGAGTGTCCTGTTTATAACACTAAACAATCTGATGGTGAGGTTCCGGCGATGCTGGGGCTTTGGAGAATGTGGACTCTCCCTTCATTGCCATTGCTCCCAGGTCCACTCTGGCCCAGAATGGTAGCACCTGATAGGGCCCTATCTATAGCTTAAATATAACTAAACAGCATACTTATACTAAACTGAATTATTTTGAATTAAAACTGTTTGATTAAACTGAATAGCTTGAAATAGAAGTGTTTTCGACAATTAAACTGTGTACTTATGCTAAACTGAATTGTTTGAAATGGAACTGTTTTTGACATTGAAACTGCTAAACAGAAGTGTTTGATATAGAACTGTTGTGATATTTAACTGTGTGTTAACAAAATCTGTACTTATACTAAACTGAATTGGCTGAATTAGTACTGTTTGAAGCAACTGAATAGCTTGAAATAGAAATGTTTTTGACAATTAAACTGTGTACTTATGCTCAACTGAATTGTTTGAAATAGAACTGATTATTTGTATAAAAATGGATTTTGTTGATATGCCATAAAACCCAAACAACAAACCAACCAACTACTTAAGAATTGGAGTCAGGAATGCAAAGAAATTTACACAACAAAGAATGACTTCATGCAACATTGTGTACAGTATTTAACTTAAGAGGAACAGACACCAAAATACTGCCCAACTTTAAAGTTTAAGTTAACAGCATCAGAACTAACTGCCTAAAAACTATGTGACGTTATACTTTGTTGTGTACACTTTTTCTGAATTATCAGTCTGGTGTAACATGAAATTGCCCCTGATAGTCAGGCTCAAATTCTAGGGATCTGGAGAGTGTAGAGTACTTGTTTATTGCCATTACTCTCAGGTCCACTCTGATTTGTTGTAGTAGTTCTTGTTAGGGGTCTATCTATAGGTTGCCCAGTTGGCTGGGGCTGTAGAATACACCAACTGCTTCTTTGCAGAGAGGTAAGACATCTCCAACGAGTGTCCTGGATATGACACTAAACAAACTGATGGTGATGTTCCAGTAATGTTGAAGCATTGGGCAATATGGAGTACCCTTCATTGCCATCGCTCACAGGTTCACTCTGGCCTGGAGTGGTAGCACCTGATAGAGTCCTATCTATGGGTCAAATAGAACTAAACTGTGTACTCATGCTAAATTGAATTTTTTGAAATAGAACTGTTTATTTGTATAAAAATGGATTTGCCATTAGATAACCTACAAATGTTGATGTGCCATAAAACCCAAGCAAACAACTATCTGAAGATATAAAGACCTTGAAACATGCAAACTTAATAAAATGACTTAATTTGGCATTAAATGACCTAAAAAGAGTTGAGATGCCATAAAACCAAACCAAAATCCGTCTACAGGTGAAATTTGTTTAAAAATCGTTTGTATTTGATAGGACTATGCACAAAAAAACTTCTTTGATGACTACCCAAAAAAATGTAAATATAAACATACAATGAATGTGATACTCTAACTTCCAGGTATAAAATAATCCCAGACAAGTTGACTATTAAAATCAATCAACCAGTTTGACATATTTATAGAGGGGCATATGAATCTGCAGGGCAAGTCACATGTAGTAATTCTCAATTGATTGTTTGGTTTTACTGTATATCAACTCTTGTTCGGTTATTTTATGTAAAGGTCAGGCTTTTTTGCAAATATGCTATTTCAAGAATTTATTCCTATTTAATCATAACCTTCATGTTTTTTTTTAACAGTTATATAATTTCAAATATTCCTATCTAATACTAACAACTTGCAAGCAATTATATGGAATCAAGGAACTATTTCTATATAATAAAAATTGATATTTTTTTGCACCAAGTTAAATGCTTTCATATATTCCTATCTAATACTAATCATTTTCAAACAGATCTGTTTGATCCATAGATGGGACCCATTAATGGGGGCCTGGGAATAATGACAACAAAAAGTTTGGTTGTGTTTTATGGCATATCACCCTTTCTGGGTCATTTAATACCAAATCCTATTTATATATATATATATATATATATATATACTGGGCCATTGGCCGAATGAGTAGAGTGTTTGCCAATGGTCCAGGAGACAGGGGTTCAATCCCAGGTCAAGTCATACCAAAAACTCAAAAAATGGTACTTGATACCGCCTTGCTTAACACTCAGCATTATAAGGTAAGGATCATGGGTAAAGTGGAGCAATCTAGGCAATTAAGTAGCACTCTCACCTACACCTCGGAGTGGTGGCTATTGAAAAGGGAGCCAACTTTACTTTTACTTTATATATATATATATATATATATATATATATATATATATGATTTGAAAGCATATAGTTTGTTGGTAACATTATTTTTAAATAAGCCAGAGTTCATTTATTTGTACACAGTTACATGGTTTCAAGTATTGCCATTTATTGTTTGCACGCAGTTAAATGATTTTAAGTATTGCTATCTAACATTAATAATTCCATTTAATATTAGTCATTTGTTTGTACACAATGATTAAAGGTATTTCTATTAACACTAAGAATTCTATTTAAGATTAATAATAATTCTATGTCAAAATTTAACAGTTCTACTTGACTTATAGAATTGCTATCTTACTCTAATAGTTCTATTTGCACTCTGTTAAATAGTTTCAAAGTATAGCTATGAAATACTAATTGTTCAATTTAACATTAATCATTTGTTTGCACCCAGTTAAATGGTTTTAAGCATGGTAAATGATTAAATAGTTCTATTTGACCCATAGATGGGACTCTAATAAATGCTGTCACTCCTGGTCAGAGTGAACCTGAGAATAATGGTAATAAAGTGGGACTCCACATTCTCCCAAGCTCTAGAACAAAAGCTTCTATTTCGTATGTTTACTGTCATATCCGAGGCACTTTTTAGTGGTAGGGTTTTTCAACAGCCCCAGCTGACTGGGCTGACAACAAAGGGGTAATTGCACACTACCCGGGGCTCTTGAACCTCCAGATACTAGCTCTCTCCCTAAGAATAGGATTTCATATTGTACACAATGCTGTAACGGACATTGGCATGATGGTTACAGTGTTCACCAATGGCCCCAGAGACCTGGGTTCAATCCCAGGTCGATTCATACCAAAGACTCAAAAAATAGTACTAGATGCTTAACACTCAGCATTATAAGGTACAGATCAAGAGTAAAGTGGAGCAATCCAGGGAAAGAAGTTACACCCTCCTCTACACTTTGGTGTAGTAGCTATCAAAAAGGGAGCCTTCAGTTCACCCTCAACTATGGACGCCAACTTTACTTACTTTATATTTCTTTAAATTCCTAAACGTTTATAGACACCAATTCTTAAAAAGTACCAGCCTACATCTTTCTCCACTGGATTCTACTTGGGTATTGCAAAAGAAGAAAGTCATAACCTGATCGTTCATACTGGGTGGGTGAGAATTGATAACAGCTTAGTTTCAGGGGCCTTCTCCTTTGGCAACAGTTGCCCCCGTGACCTAAGAGGAATAAAGACTTGGTCTATTGCCCGGCACCTGATTGATTGAACAGATTTTGTGCGGAAAACAAGTTTAATTCTTTCATTACATGTGAAAAGAAAGAAATGATATTGTAGGAATACAATGAATAATTTATTTCCTGTAGAGAATCGTCATGTTCATTAGGGGCCTCAATGGGTGTCAAGTGACAGTCTTAGAAACCCATTCTTGATCTCTGTTTGTCTCTGACCTTGCTCGGTTTGGTTTGGTTTCTTTGTTTTTAATGGCATATCAACTTTCGTGGGTTATTTAATGCCAAAGCCATTCTCCTAGAGGAATAGTGGTGGTGCTATTTAACCCATAGCTGGGAGGATATGGGAGTTCATACCTTTCTCAAGGGTATTTGCCCGAAAGTGAATGTAATAGCGCAACTGGAGTTCGAACTCGCATGCTTTGATTTCGCAGACCATCACTTTAACCATTACACCACGAGGACACCCCCACCTTGCTAGGGAACAGTAGAGTCACATGATTATATTATCCATACCTGTTAAGTCAGCTTTTTTCCATTTTGCACCCCTTTTACATATTGCTTGTTTATCAAACAATACATTTATAATTCTAGCATAGGACATTTTTGTAAATTCTTTCTTAAGAGTTTTTTGTTCACAGGAATACTTAATATCAAATACAAATAATTTGCACACAGTTATATGATCTGATTATGGTGTAATACTTATGATTGTTGGAAATGGAGACAGCAAACCAAGTTTACATTTCATACAGCCCTAATGTTTTGGGAAAGGTATGAATCCGGCTATTCTCCCTCAAGCTATAACTAAACAATAAAGAAGATTAAGGTCTTTAACTTTGGTTAGGCCACCAGTCAAGGAGAAAGAAACTCTAAATTCAAACTTGTCAAGCACTGCTTAAAAATTAACCTTGGTCACATCCTGCTCATGCAGTTAATACATATATCAAGTATTCCTCTCTAATATTGATAACTTAAACACAATTTCTTTCAATACTACTTGTACACATGTATATAAAAAGTTAAATGCTCTTGTATGTATAATTGAGTTTAGCTTGTCTTTACTTCAGTTTTGTTTAGTATTAATATATGAAGGATATAAAAAGGTGGCGACCATAGTCAAGGGCGACCAGAAGGCTACCTTTGGCGACCTTAGTCAAGGGCGACCAGAAGGCTACCTTTGGCAACCATAGTCAAGGGCGACCAGAAGGCTACCTTTGGCGACCTTAGTCAAGGGCGACCAGAAGGCTACTTTTGGCGACCATAGTCAAGGGCGACCAGAAGGCTACCTTTGGCAACCGTAGTCAAGGACGACCAGAAGGCTACCTTTTCAATAGCTACTACTACTACTGTAAGGGAGGGCGCTACTTCTTTCTCTGGATTGCTCCACTTTACCCTCGATACGTACCTTATATTGCCGAGTGTTAAGCAAGGAGGTATCAAGTACCATTTTTAAAGTCTTTGGTATGATGCAACCTGGGATTGAACCCAGGTCTCCTGGACCATTGGCAAAGTGTGTAGAGTGTTCACCAATGGTCCAGGAGACATGGGTTCAATCCCAGGTCGCGTCATACCAATGACTTTAAAAATGGTACTTGATGCTTCCTTGCTTAACACTCAGCAATATAGGGTACGTATCAAGGGTAAAGTGGAGCAATCCAGGGAAAGGAGTAGTGCCCTCCCCTACACCTCAGTGTAGAGGCTATTGATAAAGGAGGCTTCTGGTCACCCTTGACTATGGTCGCCAACTTTACTTACTTATATGAAGGATGTATTAATGCTAATATATCAAGGATATATTTATGCCAATATTTTCCCAATCACCAAATATTCAAATAATATTAATCATATTTACCAATCCCTCCACTCAAGCAGGATATGACACAAGGTCAATTTTTAAGTGGAGTTTAACAGGTTTGAATTCAGAGTTTTCCTTCTCCCAGACTAGTTGCCTCACCAAGGCTGAAGAACCCAGTCTTCCCTACTATTTACCCATAGATGGAGAGAGAATAATTTCTTAAGAGTATTAGTGCTATGTGAAATGCTATGTCTTGTCAAGGATTTGAACTCGTGTCGCCGTGTCCATTTCATACAACAATAACCATTACACCACAGGCACCTCTAATAACAATATTAATGCATAATTGAAAAATGAATACCTTTGTGGAATATTGCTTCTTAACTCAAAACTAATTTTTCTCTGATTTTGTAGATAAAACAGAGATATTTTTGTGATGGTCTACAAAACTCATTTTGAATGGAAATATAATTTTTATTGTGTCTGTATGAAGTTAAACTGCAAGTCTCAGTGAGGAGGAAAAAAACAAAGACTGAAATCCCCCTGCCCTAGAGCTTACTTGATATAAAGAATAATGTTCTTTGTGATTGTAATATGTTTACAAAAAAAAGGTTTAAGCTATTTTTATGAAAACTTGATGATAGTGGCAGAGATTAATACAGCAATCGGAGTAGATTAGTGGTCGACTGCTAATTCAAATGAAATTGTTTGATTCATAAAGACTTAAAGCAAAGCACGAGGGCTGATTTTCTGGAATTTTTTAAAAGAAGCTGGAAAACTTCTGATTGATCAGAAATTTAATTTTACTTTCTTGAATTTATTCCATTTATTTTATAGATAAGATATTTGTGGATGCTATAGTCAGACCCCCCCCACCTCAAATGAAATAACCTAACCATTTGCAGGCTCTATTGCACATAAACCACCTTCTGCACATAAAAACTGCTGCTTGGCATCTGTAACAATGCTAAACATCTGGAATGGCAAAATCCACTCGATGATAAGTTCTTTTTTTCTTCTTAATTAAAACTAAGTCTGATCTTTTGGGTAGAATTTGATGATCTGTTTGTATTTCAAAATCTCAGAGAATTTTATGAGCCTTATTTTTTCGGACAGATTCTGTTTTGTGCACATACCATTCAGTAGTATAGTCAAAATTCAATCTTTTGCTCAATTCTCCATGAATCCCCTTTCTCACTCAGTCATACTGAGTCTTGTATTCCTTTTGTGCCTATTTTCTGTATTCACTTATAGACCATCTCATTTCTATCACCACATTGGCTATTCTTCTTCATATCATCAATTTTTGCTTTGATATAATTGGTACTTAGGGAATTTTTTGTGCTGCCATTAAAAGAGATTCAGTTTCTCTTTTCAGGTTTGTCTTTCTTAGCCATGGTGATGGTGGGGGGGGTCTTCTCCCCTGTCAGCACATGCCCCTTCACCTAAAAGGGTAAGAACTAGATTGATCTGATTGCCTGGTACCTGAAGTGTTTCTGAAGGGGAATACCTTTAGGACTGAGCATTCCCCACTTCCCTGGAGGCTTGAATTCCTGTGGAGCATCTCTCATTAAATGGATCTTGTGTTACATCCCAACAAAATTGGGTGGAGGGGGAGTCAATTAACTGCACTAAGACCAAATCAAGGAACAAACACCACAAAATTATCATTGATTTACAAATGACTAACCGGGCCATTGGCCTAATGAGTAGAGTGTTCACCAATGGTCTGGGAGACCGGGGTTCAATTGTTGCGTAGCCATATACACGAATATGGCCATGTGCAAAATAAACATGTAATGTTCATTACTATAGACTATATAAAGAACATAGGAATCTCGGAATTCGAAAACACGTAACGACTTCTTGTTCAGGTACGAAATCTTTTTATTAACTTTGAGTTTCGACGTAAGGAGGAGAGACACAATCTTCTATGCTGTCTTATTCATTTGGCCCCCCAACTCGAGCGGCCCCTATTGGGCGCTCGTTCGCCTCGCGCCTGCGAGCTCCAAAATCGATCCTTCTCGTTTGGCGTCTAAAACCCGACTCTTATTTTTTTCAAATTCTCACACAAACTTCCGTGTGCTTCCGGTGCGTAACGTCACCCGCACCTTGTCACCCAGTATCGTCTCGGACTGTTATGACATCTGAGTGACACCTCCATCCGCTCGCGCGCACCCACGTTAACACCTGCTTCAATCTTACACCCAACCAACCCATGTGCTGAGCCGAAAGGTTCTCAGCCTAACTAAACTCAAAGGCATGAACCGAAATCCCTCAGCTATTTCATAACACAATCCCAGGTCGAGTCACACCAAAGACTTTAAAAATGGTACTTAATGCCACCTTGCTTTACACTCAGCAATATAAGGTATGGATCAAGAGTAAAGTGGAGCAATCCAGGGAATGGAGTAGCACCCATCCCCTATAGCTATTGAAAAGGGAGCCTTTGGGTCACCTTCGACTAAGGTCGCCAACTTTACTTACTTTACAAATGACTGGAAATTGGTTTTATTCTACAAGGGCATTTTAAATACATTGTTATAATAAAAACCTTGTCATGTTATCATGTTTTTGCTGAATTACCTATATATATAGGTTTTATCTGATGTAGGTATCTTTGTTGATACATGAAACTTTTAATTATGCATATTTACCAACCCCTCCGCTCGGGCAGGATATGACACAAGGTCAATTTTTATGCGGAGTTTAACAGGTTTGAATTCAGAGTTTTCCTTCTCCTAGACTAGTTGCCTCACCAAGGCTGTAGAACCTAGTCAGCCCTACTATTAACCCATAGCAGGAGGGAGAATAATTGGATTCCTACCTTTCCCAAGGGTATTAGTGCTATGTGAAATGCAATTAGCCTGGTCCAGGATTTGAACTTGTGTCGTCGTGTCCATTTCCTGCAACGATAACTATTACACCACGGGCACCTCCTAGAAACTTTTAATTATGAAACCAATATAAAGGGATGAGATCTTAATTTCATTTATTTATTTATTTATTATGCCTCCTTGAGCATCACCCTTTTTTCTATCTTCTCATATCAACCTTTTTTGTACAGAACATATACAATATAAATACAATCTCTAAATACAGATCAATTTCTGTTAAATGTTTCATCGAATAGTTTCCAAAAATGTCCTCTTAATTTCTTTTTTTTACAAGTATTTCAAAAATCATCTCAATCTTAATTTTTTAAAAATTCTATTGGTGATTTTCATTTGATTAGGCAATTTGTTCTAAAAATTTAGTTATTATCATGTTTTTCTGTCCAGTATTTGAATACTTTTTGGATTTACATGAACATTTTAAAATAATTTGCTAACCTATTTATATATAGATAGTTAGATAGATAGATATTAAAATTTCAGTCAAGGACAAGGACTTAGTGTTTTGGTTTTTATTCAGCTTTTTTTGTTAGTGAATGAAATGACACTACTGTTAATGTAGGTTGTTTAAAAATTATCCGAAGCCTCTATTACTCACAAATTTTGGATAGTTTTTAAACTGCCTACAACCACAATTGCAACATCTCATTTGATAACAAAAAAAGCTGAATAAAAATCTAAACACCAAATTATTGTCTGTTATTTAAAATAAAATATCCCTTACAAGAGAATCTGCTGCCCATATATATATATATATATATATACATATTGCAACTGGCTTATTGGCATAATGGTTAGTGTTTGCCAATGGTCCAGGACACTGGGGTTCAATCCAAGGTCAATTCATACCAAAGACTCAAAAAATGGTTCTTGATACCTCCCTGATTAACACTCAGTATTATAAGTTATGTATCAAGAGTAAGTGGGGGCAATCTTGGAAAAGGAATGGCACCACGGTGTTATAGCTATTGAAAAGGGAGCCTTTGAGTCACCCTCAACAACAGTCAGCCAACTTTTATATATATATATACACACACACACACATAAAAATAATGAGAATTTTAGAAATGTATACATTATTTTTTAGTAGACATTAGTATTATTTTATAGTTTATGAGTAGTCATTAAATGTATAAAATGTATTTTAATTTTCTTATATACACACTACAGCAACTTTGTACAATGTTATGAAACATCTGTTAGAGCACAAATAGTTTTGTCAATGAAAATCTATGAAAATTCTTCTTTTGTTTTTACAGATTTGTTCAAAGATCAGTGACAAACCTTTGAGATTCTACCTCTGGAAATTTGCAAGGAAAGTGGATAAAGAGAACAACTTTACAAATAAAGAATTAATTTCATTTAAAGACTCAGAAATTTCATAAACCTATAAGAAGATTTCTATTATAGAATACAAGAGACTAAAATGGTTAAATTTCTTCATAAAGTTTTCTTGCCATTAAAACCATAAAGATTTGTCCTTCCCAATTTTGCTCTATTTACCTCTTTCGATATGGAAACAGTGAATGAGGAAAACAACAGATATGTTGAAATTATTCCAGATAACTCTTTTCAAGAAAAAGAGACAGGAAGAAAGATTTTCTTTTGTGATATATGCAACAAAAAATGTGTTTCCAACTCCCAATTGAGTATGCATATGCAAACACACACTGGAGAAAAACCATTTCAATGTGAAATATGTGGATCAAATTTTTCAAGAAATTTTAATTTAAGAAGACACATGCAAACACACACTGGAGAAAAGCCATACCGCTGCGAGAAGTGTGGTTCTAAATTTTCCCAAAATTCTGATTTAGAAAGACACATTCGGACACACACAGGAGAAAAATTATTCCAGTGCGAAATATGCGAGTCTAAATTTTCTGAAAAATCAGCTTTGAAAAACCATATACGCACACATACGGGTGAAAAACCATACAGTTGTGAAATATGTGGCTTTAAATTCTCCCAGAACTCACATTTGCGAAAACATATGTGGGCACACACAGACAAAAGACCCTTCCACTGTGAAATATGTGGTTCAAGCTTTACTGAGAATGCATATTTGAGGAGTCACATGAGGACACACACTGGAGAAAAACCATACCCTTGTGATTTGTGTGAGTCACAGTTTTCACGAAACTGTGATTTGACTAAGCACATGAGAGTACATACTGGAGAAAAACCCTTTCACTGTAATTTATGTGGTTCAACATTCTCACAAAATTCCCATCTGCGAAGACACATGAGAATACACACAGGAGAGAAACCATTCAAATGTGAAATATGTGAGGGAAAATTTTTGCAAAATTCTGATTTAGTTAAACACATGCGAACACACACTGGAGAAAAACCATTTCACTGTGAACTATGTCTTGCAAAATTTTCAAGAAGTTCAGCTTTGAGGACACACTTGCAGACACATTAGTCATAAACTGTTCAACCATGAGATCAATTAGGTAAAATTTAAGATTATTATGAAAACATGCTGAAAAGAAAAATTCTAAAGTCAAAATGGATGTTATCATTTTGTAGCGTGACATTTAGAGACAAAAAGATAAAACTATAATTCTAAATTATTATATACTGATAAACTCAAAGTTGTGTCCTTTTGAAAAAAACCCACGCACTGGGTTTGTTTGATTGGCTGATCGTCATCTAGTGCTGTGGACCCCATTTTTTTTTTCTCACACCTGACTGAGTGGGCTTTTCACTAGTTGTACAAAAAATAAAAAACAAACAGAGGGTGGAAAGAAAAAAAGACAAAACATGAATTTAAGGATAGCAGAACATAAGAAGGCACTTTATTTTGGCACTCTGTGTGTATGTATATCACAAGTGCATTGTGAAATTCACAACAGCTACCAAAAATGCCAACTCATCATTAGTCATCGCCTTCACTGCTTGCCATCCGGTTTCTGACTTCCTTTTGACTGCTCTGTGTCTTCCTCTGCTGACATAGACTCAACTTGCTGCTGGTCTCTTCGGACCCGCATCTTAGAGTCGACTGACCTGCCCCACATCTTGGGTCTTAAATGTTGTGGTCCCACTCCTAACTGCCAACATCCTTCATCCTTTCTTTCGGCCTCGCAGGTTCACGTGGGCACAGCTTTTTGTGTGGCATTCGCACTAAAATAGACAAAGGAGACCCTCTAGACAATCTGATGTTGGTCAATGATGCTGAAGATAAGATCCCTCTTTGACCACCCATCCACGAACACACACACAGACCCACACACATACATCCATACATATATATATATATATATATATATATATATATACATGAATGCCCATTATTGTACCATATCCTTATCCTGGGTGTTTTTATACTCACAATGTTTTAGATTCTTCTGATGTCTGTCATTGTAACCTTCTGGGAATTTTGAACCAAACCCTTTATTTAATCCATGAAAGTAGATTGTTCCCATTCTGCCATCCATACTTAAAGGATACCACACACCAACCCTAATGGTAGTACTTAGAATACTCTGAATGTATCTCCTGCAGAAGAGAAAGACCCCAACCCACCAAAAAAAGTAGTATTCTGGGTATGACACTAATATATCCCTGGGAGAATATAATCAGTATAAATTAATCAGATGAAATGAGACTCAACAATTTGTACAATGTAACAAATCAGATATTGACCCTTAAATGTATCTTGAATTCCGGAGTATCAAGATTAGCTTGCTCTTTCTGCTTGGTTACTGCTTGCTAGCATCTTTTATAGACTGAGTAATCCATTCTCAGGGGTTGTCAGGATCTTCCACTATATCAGACCCTAAACTACATCTGATGGTGAGGGTTTAGTTCTGGAAATCTGGTGAGTGTGGAGTCACCCCTTCTTCAGGTTCACTGACCAGAAGTGGTTGTACCTCTTAGTGTCTCATCTATGAGTCAAATAGATCTGTTTCAAAATTATTTGTATTTAACAGGAAAACTTCATGCCATATAACTGTAAATTATTTTTATCAACAATAGTTTTTAAAGCTATAATTGTTTATAAAGAATTATTATTAGTTAATTAAAACCATATAACTGTGTGCAAACAAATGATTATTGAATAGAAACAATTACTTGAAATCATATAATTGTTTAAGTTATCAATATTAGAGAGGAATACTTGATATATGTATTAACTGCATGAGCAGGATGTGACCAAGGTTAATTTTTAAGCAGTGCTTGACAAGTTTGAATTTAGAGTTTTCTTTCTCCTTGACTGGTGGCCTAACCAAAGTTAAAGACCTTAATCTTCCTTATTGTTTAGTTATAGCTTGAGGGAGAATAGCCAGATTCATACCTTTCCCAAAACATTAGGGCTGTATGAAATATAAACTTGGTTTACTGTCTCCATTTCCTACAATCATTTGCAAATTATTTGTATTTGATATTAAGTATTCCTGTGTACAAAAAAAAACTCTTCAGAAACAACTAAACAAAAAGTTTTAATATAAATGTACATAAAATGAAATTCTCTAACCTCTAGGCACAAAATAACCTTAGATTGTTTTGTAGTATACTACCATTGGGTCTTGACAAACAATGAGGAACACATATAAAAATATAATCTTATATTTCTACTCGTTATCATAGATGCTTGTGTGGAGCAGGAGAGCAATTAGAGAGAGTGCTCACATGCACACAGAAGCTGTAGGGAGTCAGAACTACCAGTGGGAACTGACTTCAGCCAAAATTTTTTACCTTATATAGACTTGAAACTCCCACACAACCCACACACAATGCTTGTTTTTCATTGGCCATAGTTTACATCCACGCAATGCTTGTTCTCCATTAGTCACAGCTTACACCCACGCATTCCTTGTTTCCAGTAACCATTTTGCTGATTTTATCTACAGTTGAATGTATCTGTCAACCATATCCGCTGGCTTCATCACAGGTCAAGATGATATATTACAGGTTGACATGTAAAGAAAGATTAAAAAAGACATCACATATAAGTTAATTTGGCCTTAAGATGTTATTTGTCTGTCTCTTCCACTGAACTAGAGTATATGACTTTTTGCACTAACTGCCTCCAGGACTGAACTAACAACTACCAGATAACTACATACACTTTAACACTTATTCTTTTATTCATGAGGCCATTGTCTTAAATGATAATCTAGCAGTGGTAACTCTCTGCCTTAAACCCAATGTTGTTTGTCTCTTTAAATGAACCAAAGAAATAACCAGTTCATTGGCCTAGTGGGTAGAGTGTTTGCCAATGGTCCAGGAGACCTGGGTTCAATCCCAGGTCGCGTCATACCAAAGACTTTTAAAATGGTACTTGATGCCTTCTTGATTAACGCTCAGCAATATATGGTACGTATCAAGAGTAAAGTGGAGCAATCCAGGGAAAGGAGTAACGCCCTCTCCTACACCTTGGTGTAGTAGCTACTGAAAAGGGAGCAAACTGGTTGCCCTCAACTACAGTCACCAACTTTACTTACTTTTAGTTATTTCCAGAAGGTTAACAGCAATAATAGACACCTAAAGAAGGCCAGAGAGTAGAACAGCTGAAACATTGTAACTGTAATTACAACAAAGATGAGGTCACAAGCTAAGTATATCTGTATAATAATGATAATTTTTCATCTCAGAAATTTAGACAAAAATGTAATCCTGAAGTTTGATTAAAATTCTTCATTAGCATATATTCCTAAGAAGCAAGGTACATATTGCTTACTCAATAAACATCATTCAGTAAAAAATTAAGAATATCTTTATTTATTAAGTTTAACATATTATTTATTCATTATTTATTTCAGTTAGACCACAAAGCACTTGTAGTGAAATGATAAATAATTATCTCCCTTTGTGAATGGGCATGTCCATTGGGTACCTTATGGAAGGTCACATGGCAGTCTAAAAACCCATTCTTGACCTCTTTTGTTTCTGTTTTTTGATCAAGAGAGACATGTCTCAGATTCAGCTAAAAAACATGACGCCCATTATTTGTCAAAATACTGAATTGAACTTGTGCATAACTCTCCTTACTCGCCAGAACTTCAGATCTGTGGGAATTTTTTCTTATTTCCTAATCTGAAAATTCATTTTAAAAGTAAGATTTAAAAGATGTGAAGAAGATTAAAAGAAATACAATGCAAGACCTTCACACCATATCAAAAGATGAGTCTCTGAGTTTAGTTGGTTGGTTGGTTGGTTTGGTTTTCATGTCATATCAACCCTTGTAGGTTATTCATTGCAAAATATTGTTTATACATACATATTAAATATGATTTGTGAAGGAATAGTTTGTAAGTAACAATTTTACACATAGTTAAATAATTTCAAGTAAAGCTATCTAACACTAATAGTTTTATTTGCACACAGTTAATGATTCCAAGTATTGCTATGTAATACTAATCATTTAATTTAATATCTGTCATTTATTTGCACACAGTTTAATGGTTTCAAGTATAGAAAATGATTAAATATTTCTTTTTAACCCCTAGATGGGACCCTAACAGGTACTACCACTCCAGCTTAGAGTGGACCCAGGAGTAATGGTAATGGAGGCATATTTCACATTCCCCAAAGCTCCAGGACTGGAACCTCACCATCAGATTGTTTAGTCTCAGATCCAGGACACTCTTTGTGGTGTGGGGTCTTACCCTTTCTGCCAAGATGCAGTCAGTGTATTCTACACCCCAGTGATTAGGCTGAGTTTCAGAGGTGCTTCGACCAATGGAAAACTTACTGGAGTAAGTGTGCAGAATGGCTAGAGAACTATTTTGTAGAAAATCAATGTTTTGTTTATTGTTCATTTCTATCTCGATAAATACAGCTTCAGTTTCAATACTTTTTTAATGTACCTCATATTTTTCATTTACTTTTCATTATGGAAGACACAATTATTGTTGGGGGTGTCCCCATGGCATAGTGGCTAATATGCTGAACTGCAACATCATAGTAAATGCTTTTGAATTCCAGTTGCAGTATAAAATTCCCTTTCAGACTAATAACCTTGGGAAACGTATGAACCCTCTTATATCCACCTCAGCTATGGGTTAATTAGTACCATTACTGTTCTTCTACCAGAATGGCTTTGACATTAAATAATCTATGAAAATTGATATGCCATTAAATAAAGAAAACAATTACCAAAACCAGCAATTGTTTTAAATGCTAAAAGATACGAGTGAGTGAAGTTCTTGGAATTGAATTGCTCTGCTAATTTAATTCCTGTTAATGCCATTGTTAATTCTTTCAAATATCAATTATCATTCTTTGTTCTTTTTTAATTATCACTTGAACTATTTGAATTTTTTAAAATGAAGCATTGTCAGTTATTATTAATTTGTTGACTAGTATTTCTTTCATCTTATTTCTCTTAATTTTTATTGCAACTCTCATGACAAAAGCTTATTCTTATTTTCAGTCTATTCTTTTTACTAACAATTCTAGATTAATGGCCTGAAAGTTGCAATAACAATACTGTCATTATTTGTGCTTATGGTGCATTATTTTTTCAGATTTTTCAGCTCAAAAATTAGGGGTGCATATTATACATGAGAACTATATAATTACTTTTTTCCAGCCACATAACTCACCATATTCAGGGTGGAATGACCAAAAGTAAGTCATATCTATTGTCCAAACTAATGTGTTTTACCCTGGAATGTGTGTTTGTTTATAATTTTGTTTCTCCTGTTGTGAGCTTATTTTCACCCCAAGCTCATTGCATTTTAGTGTGAACATGTCCATGAATTAGCTCTAAATACTGTGTAAATTTTGTATTTTAAGTCATCAAGTAAACTATATAAATACTTGTTTTTAGTCAGTACAAACTGATAAAAAATTTAACAAATGCTAAATTTCGGTTAAATTTAGTTGCTACAAATTCTAAAAAAAATCAGTGTGTATTATACACAAGAATTTTTTTCCAGAATTTTGTGGTCCGAAGCTAAAGCTGCATATTTTACATGGGTGTGTGTTATGCACACATAATTACAGTGATTTACATCTTAGATCAAAGTAAAAAAAAAAAAGCCTATACTTACAGAAAGGCCCCCAAACTTCTCACAAAACCACTGATTACCAATTGTGTTCTTCATAAATCTTTCCATTTGGATCTCACCCCGCTTGAAATTTTGGATCAATCCATTGGTAAGATTTGAAGATATGGAAGATGTTAAAAGAAATATGACAACACTGCTTCTCACCATATAGAGAGAGAAGTTTCAGAGATGTTTAAACCAATGGAAAACTTACTGGAATAAGGGTGCTGATTAACAAGGGGATTGTTTTAAAGAAAATTGATATTTCATTCAGCATTCTTTTCTGTCTTGGTAAATACAGCTTTGCTCTCCATACGGTGAAAGTGCGTTTTTGTGCATGTGTCAAGGTCACCTTCAGGAGACACACATGGTATTGGCACATACACACACACACACACACACATATATATAATGCTGTTTTAATCACAACCATACAAGATTCACACACAATTATATGGTTTCAAGTATATTTCTCTACTATTAATGAGCACAGTTGGCTGAGTTTGTAGAATATATTAACTGCATCTCTTCAGAAGAGTAAGACCCCTTTCCCCAACAAGTGTCCTGGATACATGACTCTAAACTGCATTTGATGGTGAGGTTCCAATCCTGGAGCTTTAGGAAATGTAAAGTACTCCTGCGTTACCATTACTCCTAGTTCCACTCTGACCTGGAGTGGTAGTACCTGTTAGGTTCTCATCTATAGGTCAAATAGGACTATTTAATCATTTACTAAACTTGAAATCATTTAACTATGTGCAAACAATAACTATTAAAAATCATTTAACTATGTGCAAACAATAAATAATATTAAAAAATCATTTAACTGTGTGCAAACAATAAATAATACTTGAAATCATTTACCTGTGTGCAAACAAATGAGCTCTGGTTCATTTAAAAAATGTTCTTCAAACTGTTCATTTAAAAATCTTGTATAAACAGGATTTGACATTTACCCACAATGATTGATATGCCATAAAACACAACTAACCAAACCAACCAATTTCTAATATTAATAATTTTCAAGTAGTTATATGGTTTCATGTGACTATTCCTATTTAAAATCATAATCATTTGTTTGCACACAATTATAGGGATTCAAGTATTCCTTACTAATAGTAATAAGTTGGTTGATAGTGAGTATATGCTTTCCAGTAATTCCTACTTAATAATAATCATTTCTTTGTACACAATTATATCACTTCAAGTATTGGAGTCCTTGGAGGTAGGGAAGATATTTAACTGAGTCACCACTCACCAAGGACCAATATTAGCATTGGTATATCTGTGATATACTAACACTGAACACAGCACAAAGAAGATATTTAGTCAAGTCCCCACTCACCAAGGACCATTATTGTATCTGTGATATTACGTTCACTTTCAGGCAAATACCCTTAGGAAAGGTATGAACTCTCTTATCCTCCCAGCTATGGGTTAAATTGTACAACTACTGTTCTTCTCGAAGAATAGCTTTGGCATCAAATAACCTACAAAAGTTGATATGCCATTAAACAAAGAAACCAAACCATAAAAAACCACTCATTAGTATGTCTCAGCCTCTCTGTAGACCAGTCTCAAAATAGATTTACTTGATATCATATACTACCTAAAGGCAAGACATGTGGTCACATAAAAATACCACTTACTTTTTTAGTATGTCTCAGCCTCCCTGTGGACCAGTCTCAAATTAGATTTACTCGATGTCAAGGCAAGACATGTGATCACATAAAATACTACTCAATTTATTTGTGTTTCAGCTTCCCTCTAGACCAGTCTCAAATTAGGATGACGTGACGTAGTATTTTTAAGTCGATGAAAGAAAGATCTCCCTAATATGTAAATAATGGTTTTTCAGTATGGCTCAGAAATGAGTCACCTCCAACTAATTTATCTTTGCTTTTGTAATAATTTATTCAATCTTGTAATTAATGATTTAATTCACTTGCCTATTCCTGCTACTTCACACGTCTTTTCCTTAAATAGAACTTTTAACTCTTTCACTGCCACATATTCTAATTTTCTCGAACTCATTTTCAGTGCTACATTTTCTAAGGGGTGCTTTTACTTCATATCCTAAATAAAATTGTTTACATTTCACTTCATGCTAATGCTCTTGGGAAAAACATAAATTCCTCCTCTTCTCCAGCTTTGGGTAAATAGGACAAAATCAGTTCTTTAGCCCTGGTAAGGTAACCAGTCTAAGAAAAGGAAAACTCTGAATTTAAACCGGTTTAAAAGTTGGCCTATTGTCATACCAGTCCATGGCGGAGGGGTTGGGTAAATACATATATTTTCTAGCAAAAGGCGACTATTAAAAAAGAAAAAGACGTAACTTAAAAACAATGTTTTCCAACCGGGTCTATATCGCCTTCAGAGAGTGGGTGTGTAGAAATCATTAGAGAGGTAAATAAAATCTTTTCATAGGAGGCAGGTGTTTGAAGGCTTTCAATCCATATATATATATATATATATATATATATGTGTGTGTGTATATATATAAAATGAGATAAAAAAACCCTGATTGTTGAATACAGGCTCACCTAAGGATCGCCAATGTGACATTCTGAATCATAAGATTTTATCCTGTTTTATTATTATCCTATTTTATGCTTGAAAAATATTATAATATTGCTCTGCATTTTCACATTTAGAGCACTCTAAAGATATTCCAGATTAAAAGCACATTTAGCGTTAAAGTGTAATCATCTCTCTCTCTCTCTCTCCCTCTCTCTCTCTCTCTATATATATATATAGGAATTCCTGCAGAGTCAGAAAAAATCTAGCAACGGATCATTAGGACATTTCTGACTAAAGGAGGGTTGGGCCAAACTGCATTTTTATTGATAAAAAAAAATACTGAGAAGAATAAAATCAGCATAAAAATAGAACTATATATATATATATATATATTGGTGTATTTTTTCTTTTGGGTAGGTATACGTTATTGGTTGATTATTTTCAAGTGGTACGTTTGCTTTTTGTCTTTTCTGTTATTTATGGAATTTTTTCTTGGATACCAGTTTGTGTAATACTTTTTTATTTGCAAATTTTACTGTCACACCAATTATAGAATAGGTTATATAAAAAAAACTGATTACTCTCTCTGTCTCTCTCTCTCTCTCTATATATATATATATATACGTGTGTTGGGGAACAATATCTAAAGAGGATATGCATGAACCATGTTTCCTGTAGTTTGTTTTATTTACTAAACAGACTTAGAATCAACCAGTGGTGGTTTATGTCTTGAAGCTGTGGAACTGCAGCACCCCTATTTTCTACTGATATATATTGAAAAAAATATGTTTACCTGTATTTCTAATATATATTAGAAGCCCTTGTAATGTAATGGTTATCGTCATTGGAAATGGACACGGCAACCCAAGTTCTAATCCTGGACGAAGCTGCTTGCATTTCACATTGCGCTAATACCTTTGAGAATAGCAATGGGTAAATAGTAAGGCAGTCTAGATTCTTTAACCTTGATATGGCAACTAGTCTAATAGAAGGAAAACTGAATTCTATACCTGTTAAACTCCGCTTAAAAATTGATCTTGTGTCAAATCCTGTTCGTGCAAAAGGGTTGGAGATATATATATATATATATATATATATATAGAGAGAGAGAGAGAGTGGGTATTTTTCAGTGTGTGTGTGTGTTACACAATATTGATATGATTTTCATATATTTTTAAGCAACAACCGCACAAATTAATCTTACAAGCTGTCACTGGAAACAACCTGAAGAAAAATATTGCAAAATAGTCACATTTGGTGTCAAAATAATGTGAAACTTCTTTTTGTATTTTGTTAGTTTAATACACCACTTGTAGCTATTTGTGGAATGTGTCCTAGCAAAAAAAAAAGAAAAAAAGAAGGTCAATAGTAAGCTAAAAATATTGACTACATTGAAAATTGAAATACAAAAGTTGAATATGAAATTCTATGAATGTCAGTGGTCAGCAATTATAAAGCTGTTATATTCTCTGTTACAAATTAGAAATTAATAATGTATGAAATTGGTCTAATGAGTAGAGTGTTCACCAACGGTCCGGGAGACCAAAGTTCAACCCCAGGTCAAGTCATACCAAAGACTAAAAAAATGGTACTTGTTTAACAATCAGCTTTATAAGGTAAAGATCAAGGGTAAAGTGGAACAATGGAGTAGCGCTTATCCCTACACCTCAGTGTAGTAGCTATTGAAACGGGAGCTTTCAAGTCACCCTCGACTAAGGTCGCCAACTTTACTTACTTATGAAAAGGTGGTTTTAGTTCTGTTGAATTTATCACTGAAGAGGATATTGTTATATTCGTTACATATTAACATCGGAGAGAGAGAAAGTTGCAGACTAGAATACCGTACTTCCTTCTTGAATAGCATGGGTGGAAGAAACGGTAAGACACCAAAAATAGAACCAACAATTGGGTGGAATTTTTATACAGAAATGTATTAGAGGGTTCTCTTTCTTTGTATTAATTCAAAGGATTTTCAAAGAAGCTAAGTCATTGAATGTCTGTTTTGTGATGTCGAGTTCTCGGTAAATTATTTGTTTTTTCTTTGGATTAAACCAGTTAACTGGGTGCAAACAAATGAGCCCTGGCTAGTTTTAAAATTGTTACCGTTGTGCCTTGGAAATCGTATGTCAAGCTTCGTGATTTCTCGATCCCAAGTGCCCGAGGTTTGTTCTATACCCAAATTTATTTCTAAGAAAAAAATCAAGCTGACCACTTGATTTGGCCAGAGTGGAGAAGGGAGAAGTAATCCCAGATAGTGCGGCACCAAAAAGTGACTTCTTCCTTTCGAATTACTATTCAGACCCTCAGTACGAATTTGGGGACCCGAACTGAGGCACGAAAACTGAAGCCAGCAGATGGGTTTCGTCATTCGCTTCATGAATGGAGCTCCCCAAGAAATAAAGGTAAAAATAAATGGAAGTCGACTACTGAAGTTCTACCAAGAAAATTCAACTGAAAGAAAATTCAACAAAGAAAATTCAACCGAGAATTCTGCGGAAAAGAACCTTAAAGAAGACTCCAAATTTAATGAACTCTGATAAACTGAGGAAACAAGGCTATCGTTATTTGCAATCTGAATGAAATGTTATGAGAAGTTTTGAAAGTTAAGTATTTATTAATATGTAAAACTAACAAGGAAGAAGGTACGAAAACAGGAACATAGGGGAAAGAGGGAAGACATGTGGATGAAGGTAAGTTTGATACGTACGTACGTCCGAGAAAATACTAAAATATAAAATGTCTGTATTAGCGATACATACTAAGAGTTCCTTTGTGTGTTATGTTCGGAATTTTCGACATATTTGAATGCGTGGGAGCTTTTCATACCATATATTGAGTATTGTGTAGTTGTGTTTAATGGACTATTAGTAAAAATTTCAAGACCTTTAGAAACGGGATTCCACAAAAATGAAAAAGAACAAGTCTGGCTTCTACGATATAAAAAGAGTAAGATTCGTCTTAACGCCTTTTATTTCATACCAGGATGTGTCACTATACTGTCACCATGGTGTCGTCTACTAACAGTGTTTGTAAGAGTTATTTTGCTGACGAGAGAGGTAATCTCACTGACACTTGAATTGAAATTTTTAAAATCTCAAAAGTGGACAAGCACATTATGTCTTCCTAGTTTTATTCAGATGTTAATCTCTTAAAATATTCAAACCGTCGCTGATAGAGGGTTAATAACATTCAAACATCATTAGAAATGGAAAAGAAATTCTATGGTCATTGTTTTATACGGTAGCCTAGAAGGGCTAAATCCCAAACTCCTCAAATTACGTCTGTTTGTTTCTGTGGTTCGTTTATAACTATCAAATCTGTGGGTTACTTGGTTGACTTTTATGGCAAATCAACCTTTGTAGGTTATTTAATGTCGAATCCTGTTTAAACCTATTACGATATACATTTATATTCTCATATACATATGTATATAAATTTAACATCAGTTATTTGTTTGTACAGAGTTAGATGATTAAACGGCTCTATTTGACCAATAGATGAGACCCTTATAGGTGCTACCACTCCAGATCAAAGTGGGCCCGGTAGTAATGACAATGAAGAGGTACTCCACATTCCTCAAGGTTTCAAGACGGAAGCCACACTATCAGATGTTTTAGTGTTATATCCGGGACACTCGTTGCTGGGTATGATTCCTTCCTCTCTGCAGAGATTTGGCTGGCGCATTTTACAGCCCCGCCTGACTGCGTTGTCTCAAATCAAACTGAAAACCTCAGTATTTTTTACCTTTTCTCACGTGTTCGTCTTAACCAATGAAATCCATTTTTTTATCACACCTTCGTTTTACGTTTTAGTTCTCATATATGTGCCGAGGTAGACACCTTACACAATCATTAACACACATTAATCATTAAGCACGGCCCAGTTGGCTGGGGCTGTAGAATAAGCCGACAATCTCTCCCGAATGAGTAATATTCTCCCCAAAAGTGCCCTGGATATAACATGAAAACATTTGATGGTGAGTTTCCAGTTTTGGAGCTCTGGGAATGTGAAGTACCCCTTCATTGCCATTACTCTTAGGTCCACTCTGACCCAAAGTGATAGTACCTGTTAGGGTCCTATCTATGGGTCAAATAGAACTGTTTAATCATTTACTATACTTGAAAGCATCCAACTGTGTGCACAGAAAACTCTTAGTGTTCGGTAGCAGTACATTAAACCAGTTAACTGGGTGCAAACAAATGAGCCCTGGCTAGTTTAAAAATTATTACCGTTGTGCCTTGGAAATCGCATGTCAAGCTTCGTGATTTCTCGGTCCCAAGTGCCCGAGATTTGCTCTATTTATTCAGGTGTCTCATTTGCATAGAATGCTATACCCACCCCCCCAAAAAACCCCGAGGTTTGACGCTCTTATTTGGTCTATTACTTCTGCCAACTCTCGAAAATCTACGCCACTTCCGCATTTGTTCTTCTCTCCTTTTTAACGGAGACTTTTGTCTATCTTCATCTTCTAAATCTGTTATATCATTCCCGCTTTCCTCTATGTTTTGTTCTGTTTCATTTTCCGCTTCCTCAGTTTGCTTGTGTTCCTACTCGGGCATTTTTACATCTTTAGGCTCGAACTTGGTTCTGAATTGTTCAGCATGAGCTAATATTGGCTGCCCTTTTTTCTAATACAGCTGTGTTCTGTCCTTTTTGGTAGAATGGACTTCGCCCTCTTTGGTTCTGCCTCCTTATTTTTTTTATACTAAACTTTCTCCTCTAATTTAGATATATTAAAAGTTGACACACCAAAATTAGTTAATTATATGGAATCGGAAGAACAAGAAATAGGATTACTAAAGGGTTATAAAGCAAGCATTCGCTTGAAAGAGAACAACCATCCTAGATATATCCAAGCAAGACGATTATCCATACATATTTTACCTATTGTAGAGTCAAAGCTAAAAAAAAAATGATTCAGCTGGGTATTTTTGAAAAGTCACTCATGAAGGAAGCGATTGGGCGTCACCAATAGTCGCCATTAAAAATACCGATGGGGATATTAGAATATGCGGTGACAACAAAATTGGCGTCAACCACCAGATATGTTCGGATTCGTTTCCTTTACTGAGTATCAAAACCGCCAGTCACAAACTGGCAAATATAAGACACTTTGCGAAAATCGATTTAAAGTCGGCCTACAACCAGATCGAAATAGACGTCAAGTTTACAGAAATTACCACACAAAACACCCTCAGTCAAACGGCATAGCGGAAAGAATGGTCCAAACTATAAGAATAGGCTTAAAGGTGTTTTCACCTTTCAACCAGAATATTGAGGCATACATCCCTAATTTACTCTTAAGTTATCGAACGGTCTTTAGTACATGCCACGACTGTAACAGGTATAATCTCAAAGCGACTCTTGGTTTCAAACGTACCTTCGAAGGTGCCTAATGTTTTAATTAAGGTACCATCGAATTGTTTTAGTTGCAATATTGACTTTTTAAGCTTCAGCTTCCCTAAATCCTGCCAAAAGTTCACTGGAATAAGTGTATGTCAGATCTAGTATCTACTTGCATGTGGAAATATTTCCCATTTATTTTCACCTTGTCTCAAGTTTTTGTTGGAGTGTTTAGCGTGAAATTTTCAGTCCCTCCTCTATCCACTTGTGTGTCTTTAACTTCCTCAACTTTTTTTTGTATCTGCACAACTTCGGAGCGTGACTTTTTTTTTGCAAATGGAGCATCTCTTACCGAAGGCTGGGCAATTATTTTTTCCCCTTGATATGCCGTTCGCTACAGTATTTGCATAGGACTTCGTATTTATTTGTGCTGTACGCTTCTCCTTCGTTCGGTTGTTGGTTATACTTTTTTTTTTTTATTAATTCCAGTTGCTGCACGAACTCTGTACATGTTTCTACTGTTAAATTAACACTTTGTAGAGTTTCCAATAACTTATGTTTCAAAGCCGAGTCATGCATACCTTCTATCAAGCGTAGCAAGATCAATTCGTCTTCTGAGGTCATTTCACCGATACCAAGTCTTTCAAATTCGCAATATCTCGCTTTTTCTTTCAATCGATGTAAGAATTGTACAATAGACTCATCTGGGTGATGTCTTGTTTCCAGAAACTTCGTTCTTTCAGCGATGACTAACCTTTTCTTTGGTCTAATATTCTTTTTTATTACCTCGCCAATTCCTTTGAAAGTCAGCTCTTTTAGATTTCTTGGGTAGGCCATTGTTGAAATTTTCTGGATTGCTTTGCACCTAGCAATAGCGAGGAACATGTCAGTAATTTCATTTTACTCCTCTTCGCTTCGTCTGTCTCTTAGGTTGTTTTTTACCCTGGCCAGTGCCTCAAAGCATCTTGTCTGTTTCCACGTACATAATAATATAACAAGTCCTCAGCAATCCTTGGTGGGGATCTAAGTGGTAAACCTCACTTACACTTCGCCTCGAGTCTGGATCCGAACTGAAACTAAATCCTTGGTCCATTCTTGCCCAGTCGGCTGAATACACCGACTGCACATCTGAAGAGGGGTAAGACCCCCACCCCAACGAGTGTCTTAGATATGACGCTAAACAATCTGATGGTGAGGTTCCATTGATACTGGAGCTTTGGGAAATGCGGAACACCTCTTCATTGCCATCCACCTGATAGGGCCCTATTTATGGGTTAAATAGAACTAAACCGTGTACTTATGCTAAAGTGAATTGTTTAAATTAGAACTGTTTGACAAAATTGGATAGCTTGAAATAGAGATGTTTTTGACAAATTGTGTACTTAATCTAAACTGACTATGTTGTGTAAGGAGCCCTAGCAAGCCACATTCACCGACGCATACACACAATACAATAAGACAGACATACATCGACATGCGAGCTGCATTTACCAAAATATCGCATTCGCTCCATGAGAACCTACTTAAAACCCGTATGAAATGAACAATTTATGTACAATAAAAACATATATACAAAAAAAATGATAATTATGGGGAGGGGAGAAAACCCCCGAAGAATACATTGGTAAAACAAGAATAAAACCCCGTTTGGTTACCCTCCCTTCCCTCTGTCTATGATTTGGAAAGCCGACTGTTTTCCGGTTTCAACAAGGACCGAAAACAAGCCTGACTATCCCTACATGGGGAACGGGTCTAAGCTTAAGGAGACAAAAGAAACGCTGGGAAGGTCGCAGAAAGGAATAGGTAACATGGATAGCAGTAATGTGGGTCCAAGATCTTCAATAAAAAGTGGGGCTGGAGGAGAGTTGTGGTGATAAAAGAATTAGGGGGCGGGGCGAGATCTTAAAAACTAACAACTAGATGGCGGGGCCAATGATAAACATCGTACAGCTAACTAGGAGACAAAAAAAGGTCAACAAAAAATCTACTTACCGGGGTTGGAGCCCCGAAGGACCCAGACCATCGCTGCCATACGCAGGAAGAGAAGGGAAGGATGACCCCAACGTTGCCCCCTTTCGTACGACCAGGCTCGCTGCATACACCCACCATTTGTCGAATGTTATGCGATCCAAGAGTTTTCTCTCGCATCTGATTTTAACTCTAAGCTGATACCTAAAGAACAAAATCAGATCACGTCTTACAATCCCTTCTTTCACGTCGTCCAAATCACTATTCCAGCCACAGCTAGGATTGCTAGGAACACCACACATTTTTCACCTCGATACGGAGGGTCAACATTGTCCACGATGTAACGAACGAGCTGTTTGGGATCGATGCGGGCCATCACTCCCCGACGTGATTCCAAAACGAGCGAACCCGCTCGCAGAAGTAGAAGGCGTGCAAAGCAGTTTCTTCCAGGCCACTGCCGCAGCAGAGGCAATCCGGCATGTCTACCAAACCTGCTTTGAATGCCCTGTCAGCAAGGAGCAACGCATTCCGTGTAAGTCGCCAGGTGAGCGAGAACTCAGAGTTGTTCAAGAAACCCGAACATGGCGCCCAATTCCATTGAGAGCGAATCTCCTCCAGCGACCTCCACGAAAGGATCCGAAGCGGAAACCATCACTTACTCCCGATACAGTTCCTTTCGAGACCGAGAACGGTCACTGGACCGAGGAAGTTTACTGGAGGCCTTTCGGCCCTGCCTGCAGATTGTGGTACAACATGTTGATCCATTTACGGAACTCCGGTTTGAATCCTGCGGTCTCCAAAACCGTCGCCAAAAACCGATGGTCCACCCTATCGAAGGCCTTGGACTGATCCAAATTGATCAGCGCTGCTTTAGTGTCTTCTTTTAACCCCTCTAGGACCTCGCGTACCAGATGCAAGCTCTTGGATCGATCTTCCCTTCAAAGCGTAGATCTGCAAAGGTCCGATCAGATCGCTGATGACAAACTGCAAGCGGTTGGCTAAGACCCGGGCCAAAATCTTTAACTCTGTGTTTAGTAGAGTTATGGGCCTGTAATCATCTAAGTCCTCCCAAACATGCCTGCCACCTTTCTTCAGTAATGAGATCATACCCTTGGTAATGCTACCAGGAATGGCTCCCTGGGCAAACAATTGGTTGAATACATCCCTCAGAATAGGGACAAACATGCGCGATATCCTCAAGTACACTTCGTAGGGCAAACCATCCAGTCCTGGTGACTTGTTGAGGCCGACCAGCTTCAACACATCTCAGACTTCAAATTCAGTAACCAAACCCTCGGAACTCGAAGGCGGGAAAGCCAGCTAAATAGCAGCAAAACTCCTTAACTGGGAGGTCAGGACAGCGGGCAAAGCGATCACGGAAGTGCGCCCGAAAAGCTCCGTGCATCTCGCGATTCGCCCGTAGCACGTGCCCATCTGGGGACTTGAGGAACTCGCTGTGCCGATAGGGAAACCTTCACACTTCTTCCTTACGCGCGAACGCACCACATTTCACGTCTCCGTTGGGAACTCTTTTTAACCTAGATCTAACTACAAAACCTTTGTAGCGCTCGCTAGCCTCATGCTCAAGGTCCCATCTGGCTAGATCTATGGCTAGGGAATCACCCCTCTCCACCGCCCGGGAAAGCCTATGGTCTGAAGACTTCGCCTTCTTGGCCCTATCTTAATTGAGCTGTTTGCCGTATTTGATGACGAACTCCCTAATCCTATAGAGAGCACAGTGATAGTCCTAGGAGGCTTTGTCGGGCCACCGTTGAGGCTGACTTGGCTCTGTGACGGGTTTTTGATGAACCCGAGGGTTTGGGGGCTGCCTTGATGCTGAATGAGAACAAGAGAACAGCCTGAGAGGTGAGAGAGAGAGAGAGAGAGGAGAGAGAGGACAGTGTGAGGGGAAGATGAGAGCCCAGATGATTGTTCCAGTGGGGGGGGGAAGTTTGATTTGAGAGGGGTGATGTTTGGTTTGAAAGGTTTTTTTAGAAGTGAGGTGTTGAAGAGATGTCGGTGATGAATGCTGTTTTGTAGGTGACTGGGGTTTTGACTGGGATTGTGACTATGGTTGTAACTGAGTGGGTGATTGGAGTTGGGGCTGAGCTTGTGACTGGGGTCAGGATTGAGACATAGTTTTTTCTCTTCTTTTTTGCGGGGGTATCCCCACTGTCCCTCCTCCTTTTTAAATTGGGTGAGGTCTCTATCTCCTCTGGCTGTTCTTCGGGCGAATGACTTTTTTTCTTTTTATGTTTGACTGGAGATGATTCTGTTGATGCTGGTGGTTTGGATGTTACTGCTACTGTTGCTTTTGCTGTTGTTGCTTCAGTTGTTGCAGTTGCTTCTGCTATTGCTTCTGTAGTTGCTGTTGTTGTTGTTGCTTCTGCTGCTGCTTCTGCTGTTGTTGTTGCCCTGTTTTGGGGAGGGATTTTTCTTTCCTTTACGAATTACCTGGGTCCACCCTTCTTCTTTGTCGGGATGGTCCTCAGGCTCCAAATCTGACTTGTTTGATGAAGTTGCCAACGTTGCTGCTGTTGTTGCTGTGGGTTTGGTGGTCTTTTGAGGGCAGGATTTTGCAAAATAGCTTAACTGCTCGCAGGCCCAACAGAGGGCCTCCTGCCCTCAACGACCACCATCATATTTTGATCTTTATAGATGATATGAGGGATAGCCTGGAAGCCTTCCCTATTTAGGCACACATTTATTATGAAGTCATCGTGTGCTGTCCCGGTTACCGATCTTGTTGTCAAAACTTCTACGCCGTGATAAGCACTAAGGTAGATGGCGAGGACATCTTCATTGCACTCGATTGGGACGTTGCACGCGGTGATCCTAATTCTCCTGTGACCTTTGTTGTCGGGATTAAGCCGGAAAACTTCGTTGTTATTGTGTCCCGGTCAGCTTTTTGGCTAGATCCTTCGAGGGTAGCAGGACGTCCCACGTGGCGAAACTTCACCTGCAAAAGTACCGACATGGGACGTCTGCGGTCTCTTTCTTTAGCCCGTCCAATCTCCTTGTCCTCAAGTCTGATATGACGAAGGATAGGGTTTTCGGCTCCACTGTCTCGACAAGCTCTGGTATTGTCAGGAACCTATCTTTTTCGAAATATTGGGCATATTTGCCCACCCTAGTCTCCTGCTGTTTTTCAAGGAACGAGTGTTACTGTTTGTTACTCTCTTCTGATTTATCCACTTAACTCTTCGCACACCGAACTACTAAAACACACAAAACACAGACCCACAGACATCGACACTGTAGAAGAAAATAACAGCTACCGGATGTTGACCCAACAACGGCCAGTGTCAAACTGAGAAAATCATGGTTTCTGCGCATAGGCTCCGCGCATAGTCTATCCAAAATCCCCAGAAAAGTCTCAGTTATTAAAAAAAAGTCTATTTTTCAACCAATCATATTTTTTCCACTAGTATTATTTTCTGGAGCCGGTGTTTCAAACCGGGAACACATAAATAAGTCAAACAGAGGTCACACACCAGTTGAATCGCTGGCCGTCCCGAGAGCGTCACCTGACAACACCGTCCGACCAGATCAAAGCAACTGCTCGTCGCCGAATAGACAAACCCCCGCCAGCCGGCCAGATATTTCATCCGCTTGTTTCTTTTATTTATTCAATAAACAAAATAAGTTAAATCTTCTCGTCAGTCTTATTTTTCTTGCAACCACACGCTTGTATATAACAGGTCAAATGTTGGTGAACTGCGAGTTGATATGAAGCTAGATAAAAAAAAAAAAAAAAAATGGAATGAAAAACTGGTGTTGTGGAAGGCGTATTCGAGTGAAAATGTGTTTAACAAAGAAAAAGAACAAAAAACAAATGAGGCTTGTCCCGCCCCAAAACAAAAAATCAAACGATAACGGTTGGATTGTTTGGGGAGAGTTCACTGATGTAAGTTCTTGCTGTCTGATGTACGTATTTAACGGAAATCGGAACCGTGTTGAGTCAAGTTTCGAGATTTCTCGGTACTAAGTGCCCAAGGTTTGCTCTATTTATTCAGGTGTCTCATTTGCATACCATGCTACAGTTACCTACAAACCATTTACAAATCATATATTTAAAATACTTATACAAACAGGATTTGACATTAAATAACCTACAATATGCTACAAAATCCAATCGACCAACTAACCAATCATTAAGCTGGTGTCAGACTAGTTCAGTTACGACGTGTCCCAACTTACTAAGATATAAGAATAGCTTTGTTTGTCTCCTTCACAGTTTCTCTCTCTCTCTCTATATATATATATATACAGAGAGAGAGAGAGATTCTTGTCTCATGCTGGAAAGTATGCCGCGACCGACCTACGAATGTAAACATATCGGATTACACTTTCGCCCAAGAGAAATAACATCCGGGTACGGCCGGAAATGATGAAACCCTTTTCCGACTCTAACCGGCCGTTACAGCTAAGAAGGGGGAAAATTAATATTTATCAACATTTGCAAAACACTACTGCCAGAAATAATTCTATAAAAATGGAAGTAATACTTTTCGCTAGCCTATACCGGGCTAAAGAAATACTTATTTTCTGCGTCCATTTTTTGTAGAAGAACTTTCTATCCACGTGGCGCGACAGAAGTGGAGTTCCCTTTCTTCCATATAAAAAGGCTTCAGGCGGCGAAAATTCAGAGGTCTACGCTGACGCTCTCAGGGGCCACTCGGCTCCACGAGGCTCGGATCCTACGTTATCGTGGTTGCACCCACCTCACCGCCACTTCCAGTGGCAGATTCAACCTTTTTTTACGGTCCTTTTTAAGGGCTATGAGAGGTCACCTTCTGCGGGTCGGTGCATCTCTGGCGGTCATTAATGATCAGTCGAAATAGACGGCCTGGAGGCAAACACGAAGAGGACTCACTAAGACCAGCCGGTCTTAACCATCGCTCGGTTTAGCTTTAGCTACCGCTCCACCATCCGCGCAGCGCTAAGATAACGCCAATCTTAGCCTTGGCCTCCTGGCCTGTTCGCTCGACAGTGCAGAGCTTTGGCGCACAAGCCTTAGCCATCGTCTCGATACGTCTGCACAGCTTTCGCGTGAAACAGCCTTAGCTACCGCCTCGATACGTCTGCACCGCTTTGGCGCGAAACAGCCTTAGCTACCGCCTAGATACGTCCGCACCGCTTTGGCGCGAAACAGCCTTCTAGTCCACGTAACGACTCGCTGTTACGGACTGACCCACCAACGCAGCATCTAGTCCACGTAACGACTCGCTGTTACGGACTACACTAGCATTGCAACAACTAGCACACGTAACGACTCGCTGTTACGAGCTAGCAACTACGACTCGACCATACCAACGAAATGTCAAAACTGGGACATCGATTTACCAGCGACCGACTTCGGCTTTCCGCAACGACTCCACCGACCTCAGCTGCCCGGCTAGCAACTGTCCAACTGTATCCAACGACCCGACCGATCTCAGCTTACCAGCATCAAACATCCAGCTGTATCTCCACGACTCGACCTACGCCAGCTACCCTCGCCGAACTTCCAGCTGCGAACATCTACAACGCGACCATACCAGCTAACGACGTAACCCATCCTAGCTGAAGACTACATACAACCGCCACGGACATTTACATACACGTTTGTAATTCCGGCAATAAAATCGTCACTTTTGTTGTACCTATTGATCTTGCCTTTTATCTTCCTTCATTGTCTCTGGCTGACACTACACTCGCACGCATTAAACCCTTAAATTATTTGCGGAGTCGACGCGCTTATACGACTCCGCAACAAGTACTTATAAATCTAAGTATAAACTTATAAACTATAGAATATTTATTCAAGATATACAACTATGTACTTCATATTGGAAACAATATTAGGTAGTTGTATACCTCTTACAAGGAAAAATTGATCAAAGAAAGCAATATTTAACAAAGAAAATTGTATACGAATGGACATATATGAAGGGAAAAACATTTGTTTTTGTACCAGAAAGAATTTGAAATCATTATTTAGTGCGGGAATTGTTTTGGCCGTTGGAGTTTCGAGTTTATATATTTCGTCCAATGAGAATGACTGTGGCCATTCTACCCGAGTCACCTCCCCGGGCAACATAAAAGGCCACGCTAACCATTCCCGCCCTCTCTTCGTTTCCTCCCTTGCTAGCAGCAGGACAGACCATCCTTTTCCTCTCTCACCACAGAGAGTCCACTAAGCATTATGAGGAGAGCACATCTAATTTATGGACCATTGGTGTCTGGGAAATCATTCTTTCATCATTTATCTATCCTTCTTATCCAACGGATCCTCGGAGAAACAAATTAGATATTTTCAACTTCTGCTTTGTTTTCAGCATTTTAATTCCTTTCCTGACGACAGCATCTCGATTCCTACTCTGACATTCAGCTACTTTATTCCTTCTCAACTCTACAACTTTTTTCCCCTCCTTCCTGCGACTTACAGCACAAGGGTTCCTTTCGTCTCAAGCTGTTAATAAAACTACCTAATTGAAAACTATCAATATCTTCGTCAACTCATTTGCTCTTCCTTTCAATATAACAAGAGGCAACAGAACTCTACAACCTCAACTGACATTTTTGTATAAATGGTTAGATCATATGCCCCCATGTTATATTTTTATACTACATTAAGACGTACGAAGAAAGAAAGATGTAGTAAGGAGATAACAGCTTTCAAATGTTAAAAAAATGAACGAATCAATGTTTTGCGTTTAGGAAAAATTTGAGTCTTTTAAGGTTGATTCAAAAGTTTACACAAAATGTTCTTTATGAAAGATTTGGTCAGTGTTAAAAATTTGTTAAACAGTTCAAATTTTGGAAAGTTACTCGAAATATTTTGAGTAATTGAAAAAGGTTCTTTTTCTGCGTATGTTGCTGGTACTTATCCTTCTCGAAATTGACCTGCCCTATCGGCGGGGCTAAGAATATGCTGACTGTATCTTCTGCTGAGAAATAAGACACCCTCCCCCGGGGATATTCTAAGTATGACGTTTGGCTGCCAAACAGTTCTCCTATTTTAGCGGTAGGTGACACAAAGAGTCATTATCTCACGTGTCAGCAGTGGGAGTGGAAAAAAAGCGGAAGAATCTTCAGATGGAGCTCTTTTTATAGTGGACACCACGTGACTCCAAGAGACTGCTGATATTCGGTGAAACAGGATCACTAGTTCCTTAACAAATTTCCACAGAATTTATTTCAACATGAGTTGAAAGTCCAACGTACCCAGAACTACAACTACGACGACGACGTGACATTCAGACCTTAACCATTCTTGATTTTGATTATACTCTCTTTACCATTTTCAGAATTAACCAAGTGTTAACTCGTAGATAATACACTGTTTCTTATAATACATTAGCTTATCCACAAGAGAATAAGCTAACATAGAATAATCGGTAGGAAGAACACACATGGGAATTAATACGATATAGCATTTAATTCTTCGACATACAAAGAGGGAACTAAGTTCCCGTCCCAAGCTCTAAAAGAGTCACAATATGTTCGAGAAACACAAAGAAAAGTCTATATAAGAAAGAGTTGGAAGCCACATAAAACTTCTCAGGTCTGGAATAAAAGAGGAGCCACCATGTGCATCGCTGCTGATGAGCGTGCGATTACGTCTGTGCTTCCGAAAAAGAGCGAGATTCCTGGGCTAGCCTTATCACGTGACCAAAAAGGACTCGTGATGTGAGAGAGTTCCTCAAACACTGACGGAGACCACTCCATTTAGTCTCCCAACATCATTTTTCCTTTCCTCTATCACAGGCAACTTCAACACGTTTCATCTCTCACTGTCAAGACACTGCTGCAAGAATTTATACTGGTTAGTGAACAAAAACCTCTAGTCTGACGAATTTCACCACTGAAAAAATACTACTTCCATAAAGTCGTCCTTTTTCAGTGTTGAAATTCGTCAGACATGATATCAATGGGGTATAACAGGGTTGAGTGTGTTGGGAAGGGTTATGAAGTTGGCCATTTACTGTTTCTTCTTTTCACTTGTTATCTTTTTTTTCTTTTTTTTTCTTTTTGCTATGTTGTTCCGGCTGAAAAAGGAACGAATGACGGAAAAGAGACAGGGGTACTTTTAAACTCAACTTTTATTCCAAGGTTTACAACTATTTCGTAGCGGGAAATGTTTTTCCCGAGCCAGTAAAATATCCGTCCGCCCAGTCGAGGTGTGTAAAGGAATCTAAAAAAGAGTTTCTTTTTGGCGCCAAGAAGCCCATCTTTTCAGGTATAAGTAGATTTTCCTTACTGTGAGAGGCCTCCTGGGTGGTTGTTATTTTTTATATTTATTTATTTTATTCTGGGTTTATTTGACTTTTATTCTATTGTGTTAGTATAGCGTTTATTCTAAGGCTAACAGCAACAAATGAATGAATTAAAACTTCGTTTAATTCTCACAATTTATTAACCAGCACATGAAACAATGAATGATAATATACAGTCCTTCCTGTGTATAAAGTTGAGTTTAAGGGACTTACCGGCGTTCTGAAGAAGATATATGATATCTTAGGGTTGTCTCTCTGAGAGCTTTTAATGTGACTGTCTCACTGAACGCCTGGTGGAATCTATCTGACTGGATTTTGGATTTTGAATTTTGCGCCAAGACTTCTGGGCTCGTCTCGTGATTAGTATATCCAATCACTGAGAGCCTCTCTCCTCACTCACTCCACATACAGGAATAACTATTTTACTGACCCAACAATTTTTTAAATGTTATTGGGGATTTTATTTCTTATTCAATCACCACATATCTTCCTTTAGATGCACGAAATATATACTGACATTCTCCCAACAAAGCTGGAAACAAAAATGCAATTTAATTTACTGGATAGTCGCTTACAGTTTTAAACATAATTTGGCAACATATAGTAAGTGCTAGAGTAAATTAACCAAAAACACCAAACAACAATCCAAAATATTCAACTAGTGTCGTCTGACAGACGTTTAAAAAATACAAAAAAGATTCAACTAGCGTTTACTCACAGACGTTTTAAAAAGAATTACAAAGACTACTGAGACAACTGACAGCTCAATTAAATGAAAACATGGACAACAAAAAAACCTTCGATAATCGACACTAAATCTCGGACATCATCTACAGAAATTCTCAATGAAATAAGCTTCCACCCGTTACAATACTGTATCAATTCAATATAGTCGAATATCACCAATATTCAACTCGACATGTGTTTACAACAAAGTATTTTACAAGCAATACATTTGTGTTACAAAACTTACACCCGGTACTTTTTCAAATTCATGGTCCCAAATTCAATGCAAAACTGGAAACAACCACATATATTCTCCAACTACATACTTCAATTTACTGCTGGTTGTTTCAACGCGAAATGCATAACTGGATATTTTTCTTCAACTGGCTTCATCTTGCATATTAGAATTTTCAACTACATAGTAACTCTGACAAGCACAGTTTCTCTACAACACTTTTTTTTTTAAAAAAAAGGTTTTTTGATCATTTTCTTTCGTTACGCAAAGAAGAACTGCAGAATATTAAAACACTTCAACATATCCTCAACATAATTTGTCTATCCCGGAGGAGTTTTGCAGGGATTATTTCCCTTGTCAGCCGACGAATTCTGCTGTTTAGCTCGAGGTGACACATGAGGTCAATTCCTCCCGTGTCTTCTAAAAAGTACAGAAAATTATCACTGGCATGTGTGGTCAAAGTAGCAAATAACACCACCGCACTATAGAATATACATTTTTTAGCCTTAAAATTGTAGAGTAGAGGAAAATCTCGTATTTTGGTTTGGCGCGCAATTTAATTCGACACTTAATTTCACCCAATCAGGATGACTTATCCTATTCAGGCCGGACCTTCATTTCCGGCTAGCAAAACGGGTTAGCGGCCAAACCCACTCTCTTTGGCTTAAGAACGCTGACCAGTACAGACGTCCCATTGGCCGTTCTTCAATAGCGATGCTTTTTAGCTGGGCAACGACGCCCAGTGCGGATATCCCACTGCGGCTCTAGAATAGCACCAGCAGCAGCATAGACAAACGAAAGAACCATCTAATTTATGAATTCCTTACGAGGAATCCCAGTTGAATATAAATTAGATGCATACAACATGCCTCGCACAGGCCCAACTTTGTGTCACCCCAAAATTGGCTATGTCGATCTGAGCGTAACTCCGCTCTCGAAACACATTTCACCGCTGGTCCACATTAATGGAGATAACGCCTACTCTCCCCCAAATACCAGACACGAAACTCACGGTGACATCCAAGTTCAATTCCTACAACTGCGACATGTCTTTCGTCAAAAAAATGCAAAAGTTCAATCCCTCACGTCCGACAACACACGCTGCCTTCTCAACATCTCATGACGCCATTTCGTCTCAACACTAACAAGCCTAAACTCCACGAGTCTTGCAGCACCAAAAGCAAACCATATTCCATGCTGCAATAAAAACCTATTCATAAAAACACCTTTCGACCTTCGCCATCTTACTTCATCTTCAACCACCTTTTATTACATAACAACTATTAGCGAGGGGACTAACAACTCTCAGCAAGGAAACAACACAACGTAAACACACATACGTTACACCATCTTCCTCGCTGAACCAAACAAACTTCCCCTCGTTACTAACAAATCAACTTCTCCAGCTAAAATCATCCAGGCCAAAAAACCCGTACAAAATTCCCGTTCAAAATAATCAACCCCAAAAACATAAATAAGAAAATTCTAGAAATTTCGGATCAAAATCGCATTAACATTGAAGTTACACTTTTATATTTTTCAACCAATCAGCAAGAAAACACAAAATAAGGACATTCTAGAAAATTTGGCTCAGAAACTAATTAACAGAAAAATATTTAGGCTCCAAAATAAATAAGTAATTATACGAATCTGATTGTCAAGAAATGTCCGCACGCTTGAATTTTAGGACCTGCAATAAAACTTAAAATCCTATTTTTGATTCACTCTAGTCCTCCTCAAAAGTATAAATAACGAAGAATTTGATTAACTAAAGCATTCTCCTACTAGACAGAGAGCGAGAGGGGCAAGGACGACAGAAAGCTTCACCACAGGATACAGAGCGAAGAAAAATGCCACGTTCTTTTTCCAACTACCAGAACGCGACACGTTGTCGCTAAAGATCATGAACCATTTGAAAAAACGCACGTGTGTACTTAAGAGAACAAATGGCCCATATTTACGGTCACAAACATATATATATACACACACGCATACACATGTATGTAAGTAAAGTCAATTTTTATCCTCTTTACTTCGGCTAAATATCGACACATTGATTCAATAGACTTTCCCAACTTGTACACACGCACACACGAGCGAACAAATAATTTCTTTTATTGAACTGGTCATAGCTGTGTTTTCTACATACACACACATGCACATAAAATGAACATTGTATTTTAATTATTTTATCATGTTTGTTATTATGATTATAAAATTGTGTGTTTCTTAACATTTGTTGTTTTCACATTCTATTTGTTTACGTGCTTGTAAAATTTGTGTAATATTTCTGGAAACGAAACCTGAAAGTAACTCCCGTAAACTACAGAAGGTACTTAGTCCTCCCCAGCACCAAAAGTCAAACTCCTTTTTAATTGTGGTCTCAGCTGCGCATGCATATCTGCTCCAGTCCGTATGTAACATGGCACGTAATAGGATTTTTTTTTTATATAAGTCAGTCTTCACTCAAAACTTCCATTCTCTCTTGTACATCGTATACAAAGAACTCTCACCTTATACAAAAGACTCAGTCTATATATTTCTTTACATAACTGCTTTATGTACTTCTTTTAGTAAATCGTGTCATTTTTGTATTCATACCTCTCAAGCAATTCGTCGTGAATTGTTCCTGCATTATTCTGCATATGTTAAACTATAATGCGTTTCCTATGCTACCAGTGTTCGAGTTTTTTGCTCTCACTCATTAAATACTAATCGTGAGTTAGGGTACTCAGACATGACAAACCTACGAAGATAACCTTCATTCTACGATATCATAGCTCCTGTTACAATAGTGAGGCTCCAGTTCTGAAGATATGCGAATTTTGGCGTAACCCTTCATAGTCATTACTCCCAAGTCCATTCTGACAAGAAGTGGTAATACCTGTTAGGGAACCATTTATGGGTCAAATAGTTCTAGTTAAAATTATTAGTATTCGATTGGAATACTTGATGCCAAATAACTGTAAAATATTTCTATCAAGAATAACTACTTGAAGCTATAATTGTTTACTAAGGATTAGTATTAGTTACTTGAAGCCATATAAATATGCGCAAATTTGTGGGGACTTTTTTATACCCCGAAAAGCCCGGTTTATTCCTACGTTTTGTAAAAGAATAAACCGTACTCAACCAGCAATAGAGAATTGGAGACAGCTTTTGAAGAAAGGGACGAACGACTTATACATGCAACAAAATTTATATACAACAATAAAACAATAAACAGGGTTTTACACCAAATGGAATAAACAACGAATTGTAAGAGTTCATAAAAGAGAGTTCAAAGAAGAGTTCAAGATGTAAAATATGGTTAGGTTTGTTGTGAATGTTGTAAGGTTGAAGGTAAAGGTAGATAAAGTGGGTTTGATAAGGTTGTGTAGATAAAGTGGGTGAAGTAGGTTGAGTAGTTGGTAAAGTGAGTAAAGTAGTTGGTAAGTTGGTTTGCAGATAAAATGTCTGCTAGAACTTAACTGTGTGTGTCCTGTTCCTTTTAACTTAGCACGTGCGTTCGTCGCTCTTGGGTCCCGGGTGGTGGAAGGTACCAAAAGTATGCCGTCAAGGGGCTGCTACGATGGCCTGATGCTAACAGTTGTTGGTAGTGGAACCAAAAGAGAGAGAATATCCTGTGGGGCTCTTTTTTATAATGGACACCACGTGACCCCAAGGGGCTGCTGCTGTTCGGTGAAACAGGATCACCAGTTTCTTACCAAAATTTCAACAAATTAGCACTATTATCAAATTGAAATAAATTTTAAAAACCATATGATTATGAGTTTTAGATTAGATTACTCGATATCATATGTAAATTATTTGTGTTAGATAGGGATACTTGATATATAATTGTGTGTTAATAATTTGTATTAGATAGGAATACTTGATATATTACCGTGTGTAAATTATTTGTATTAGATAGCAGTACTTGATATATTATTGTGTGTAAATTATTTGTATTAGATTAGAGTAATTGATATATAAGTGTATGTTAATTATTTGTATTAGATAGGAATACTTGTAACATAAATGCGTGCAAAAGGCTCTTAAGAAAAATTATATAAAAATGTGAATATGAATGTACAATGAACCCAATTCATTGTGCGTTTAGGTAGTGATATGCCGTTAAAATCAACCAATCAATCGATCGAAATTTTCTTTAAGAGAAGGTAGAATTCATCATCTGTTGTTATCAAAACTGCTTCTTCTAGAAATATATTCCGGAGAAAGTTGAATTGTTCTTCTTGACGAGGGTTTGCTGAAAATTATTTGCTGAAAATTATTTGAACAATTGAAATAAAAGGTAACAAGAATTTTGCTTATCTTCCTGACTTGTTAAGAAGAGATGGCTCTAAAAAAATAGACATCAGTCTGTGGGAGGAATATTGTGTTTATTTTTAGCGAGGAAACGTTGTAACGTGCGTGTGTGTGTTTACGTGGAGTTGTTTCCTCGCTAAGTGTGTAATTCCCTCGCTGATTGTTGTTAGGTATATAAAGGAGAGAAGTTCCAAGATGCACGAAGTCGAAATGTTTTTAGGAATAGTTTTTAATTGCAGCATGGAATATTTAGTTTGCTTTTTTGCAGCAAGCCTCGTGGAAAAGGAAAGAAATAAAGAGACTGAATGGGGTTATGGGAGAGTGGAGAAGGTATTTTTGCAGCTAAATGCCTGTGCGAAAAGTGTAGTTATTTTAGGCCTTCCGCTACAAGTCGTTTGGTTGGCGTCGCGGCTATGTTACAAGGATTTCTTCTTTGAGGGAGCAGCCTTCCACTGGGCGAGTTATGCTCTCTCTCTCTCTCTCTCTCTCTCTCTCACACACACACACACACACACACACACAAAATCTCATTTGAGACACTTATTTATTAAGATAGGATCAAGGACAGTTCGCGCCTATTCAGTCAGTTTTTTTTAGTGTAAAAGATTTTTAACCAATCAGGTTGGGGGTTACAAAATTAATTCGTTTTCTTTTAGACCGTTAAATTGAACTTTTTCATCCTAATTTTGCACCAAGTGTGGATCTAAGGGAAATTATGAACGAAAAGTTTTATTAACGATTTTTGGCTCCAATTAAATTAAAAAATGTGGTAGAAGAAATATCGAAAGGTGATCTCCCTCTCACCAAAGAACAAATGTGGAAAACAAAAAGACAAGGCGAATCTTATTTTTAAATTTATACTGTCTATAAATTGGAGCCAAACAGAAGGGTAACATGTGAGAAATCCCATTTCTTCTCCCGCTGTAAGAACTGTCCTTCTTTCTCCCATACACATCTGGCCCAGTCAGCTGGGGCTTCAGAATACACTGACAGCATCTCTGCAGAGGGGTAACACTCCTTCAACGAGTGTCATGGGTATGACCCTAAACAATCTGATAGTGAGGCTTCAGTAATGCTGGAGCTTTCGAGCATACGGAATATCAGAATATCCCTTCATTGCCATCGTTCCCTGGTCCACTTTGGCCCCGGAGTGGTAGCACCTGATAGGGTCCTATCTATGGGTTAAATAGACCTAAACTGAGTACTTATGTTAAACTGAATTGTTTGAAATTAACTTTTGACATTTAACTGTATGTAAACAAAAAACTATACTTATACTTAACTGAATTGTTTGAAACTTCTATCAAAACGACTTAATTCGGCGTAAAATGACCCGAAAAGGGTTGATACGCCGTACAACAAAACAACCAATGGTGATCGTTGGAGCAGGTCTGGATAGCTGGTACAAGACTGGTATTCGTTAGATAGGTGGTCGCTGGTACAGGACTGGTTTCCGCTGGTGTAGGAAGATGGTCGCTGGTTTAGGACTGGTATCTGCTGGTGCAGGAAGGTGGTTGCTGGTCCAGGGCTTGTAGTTGCTGGTATCTGCTGGTGCAGGAAAGTGGTCGCTGGTTCAAGACTGGTAGTTGCTGGTGCAGAACTGGTAGCTGCTGATATCTGCTGGTGCACGAAGGTGATCGCTGGTGCAGAACTGGTGGTCACCGGTGCAGGGGTGGTAGCTGCTGGTGCAGAACTGGTAGCTGCTGGTATCTGCTGGTGCAGGAAGATGGTCGCCGGTGCAGAACTAGTAGCTGCTTCTGCAGGGAAGAGGCCTCCGGTGCAGGAGTGGTAGTTGCTGTTGCAGTGAAGTGGTCGCCGGTGCAAGAAGGTAGCTGCTGGTCCCAAAGAGTATTAGACTTTCTGAATTAGCCCTGAGAGGCTGGTAGTTGTGTCTGCTGCATTGTGCCGCCCCAGGAGGTAGTCCTGAAAAAGGCTTTTAAGCTGAGAGGCTGGCAATCTTCCTGCGTCGTCTGCGGTCGGAATCGGGACGTCTGCTTTCGGGGAAGCCTTGAGCAGTCCTCGTGGGTAGCTGCTGCTGATTAGGCTTCTGTCGTAGAACGACCAGAGGAGAATCTGGTTTCTCTCGCACCCTCGGCTGTCGTCTAGCCCAACTAACTTGACCCGGTTTGATACCGCTGCTTTCATAGCTACTGTGTGCGACAGCACTATGTGGTCTATGTTAGCTGACCTTGCTTATTATTACTATATTATAGTGAGAAACTTCATTCTAATTCGACCATGTGTTTTTAAATACTACCTATTTTATCTATTTGTTGAGGAATGTCCTTAGAAAAATAGGCTGAATTTAATATTAAAAAAATAGTTCTGTGCGGAGCAATTTAGTCCCTTAACGAATCGTTCCTAAATACTATTGGCTGACGACATTAGTGACTCATCATGTTTAGGAATGGGGTTTGTTTGTTTTATATTTGTCTGGGTTATGAGTAGTCGGTCGACTACGATAGACTTTTCAACCCAGACGAGAATTTGCTCATACACATACTAGAACTTTACTATTTATTTGTTAGAAGATTTTAATTTCTCCTTGTTTTTTCTGACGTAAATTGTTTTTAACCTGATACATTTGATGCCACCTAGCTTCCACCATCTCCCCAAATGGTCACAGTCAAAACCACCATCACTCAAACCTATATGTTGAAATGGTAGATTGTTGTGAATGTGACTAGATGATAAAAATAAGAGGAAAGATGGATAAATCAGACACTTACAAAGGGTTTAGCAGTAGTGATATTTCATGTTTTATTCTAGTGAAATATCACTTCTGCTAAACCCTGTGTAAGTGTCTGATTTATCCATCTTTACACTTATTTTTATCAAACCTATATCTATTTTCCTCCCTGCCCTTTCTTTATCTGTTTATTATCTTTAGACCCTTTCTCCCCCTTTATACCTTTTTACATTCTCCTTTATTTTATCTATTTCCACAATTGCTAAAATGTAGAAAAACTTGAAAAATGTTTAGTCTGAAGAAGTTCTTCCGTGAATAAAGAACGAAATATAACCACTAAACCTGTTGTAAGTGTTTGATTTATCCACTTTTCCACTTATTTTTA
>OY757909.1:23123590-23278590 GCA_963585895.1 Sepioteuthis lessoniana
GTATTAGTTGTGTGGGAATTCGATTATAAACAATTACTTTGAAGAAGAGGTGAGATGATTACGTAATCATAATGTTTTTTTTTTGTTTATCAATAATGATAAAAATCTTTTTCACTTAAGGGAGTCTGGTTATTAATTTTCACCAAAACTGCTAAACTATAGAATACAATCACTTGCTTCCAGTTCAAGAATTTTCCGGATCAAAGATCTTAAAGCCTGCGATAGTGTATGTGTGAAAATGTACGACAAAACCCCAACTTATATCACTAAACTACCTCATGAAAAATAATACGTAATTTTTATAAATTATAATCCTTATCATTCTTATTTGTAGTTAGTTTCAAGAAATCAAATGTCATAATGTTAGTTTTCAGTAATTATGGGATTTCAATTAAAACATTTTCTTAAAAAATTACGAAATTTCTAGAGATAGGAAAGAGAATATCATTTGGATGCTAAAATATTTACTTTTTCTATCTCTTCTCTTACCTATTTTAATTGAATTTCTTAGATTTTCGTCATATTTAATTTAACAAAGGGAATGAGTGGGGTTTTGACTTGGTCATACTTAGCGTCGCAATTAAAAGTGTAGGGTTTTTATGGATCCAGCTTTTTATTTGGTAAATTACTTTTTTCTTTCTGCATATAAGTATTAATGTCCAGTATAGTAGCATTTCATTGTAGGTCTTTTTTTTTTAGAGAGGCTCCCCAACTTGAAATTTATATTAAAAGCTAGAACTTACTAGATTTTTTTAGTTATTCCAGGTTACATATTATCTGTTTCCAGATTAAATAATCGTAATGATTTCATTATTTACTGACTAATACATAACAAGTGACATTTTTAACTTTCTTTTGCTAAGGAAAAGAGTTTATTTCTGTTACTGTGGGGGTTTATTTTATTTTTTTATTTTTTTTTAATTATCATTAATTTTAAAGCTATTTTAAATTCAATTCCCTTTTGTGTTTAATAAACTATTTTGGAAAAACCTTTTTAAGAGTTACGTCATATTCTATCTAGCAAGGTCATAAAAAAACTGTAAAAGTTCAGTTTTCCAATTAAAAAATCTCTAAAGTTTTGTTAGGAAATTCAGAAAAATACTTCATTTTAATGGAAGTAGGATAACAATTTTCATAGGTTAAATAAAAATTAGATATTTAATTCAAAGGGTCTTTATTCGGCAATGATTAATCTGCTAAATGTGTAACAAAACCCCTGAAGATTGTAATTATTGATTTACCTACTGAACCTGAGGAAATTCCATGCATCATTCATGGCTAAGTTGAACTTAGTACAGTACAAAGCCAAATGGTAGGTAGGAAGAATGTCGGGAAGGGCTTACCGGCTTTGAAAATTGACATTTGAAATCTCAGCTCTTACTGGAGTCTTAAAGAAACAAAAAATAGACTGCTTTAAATATTTGCTAAGCTTGACTTAGTATGGCACAAGGCCTCTCGGTAAAAATCAGAATGTCATGTGTAACCTGGCAGATTCCAACACAGATTAGAACAATATGCATGATTTTCAGATTATTTAAAAATAAATTTCTTTTATTAACAAACTGGATAATTTACAAAAAAATTATCTTACCAAAAAAAAAAAAAAAATATGCGTGAATATTTTTAATGAAGAAAGTATCTGTAACTAAAACTATTTGTAATTGTTAGTATAATTCACCAAATGTTTCTTGTTTGTCTAAATTATGGCGACCGTATTCTGTCATTAATTAGACCCAGTAATTTTTTTTTTCAGTGAGAGGGTTTGATTAACAAACTTGAGTATACCAGACCCTTATTTTGTGTATATTCAGTAATGTACCTACATTCAAGGGGCCTTTAAGCATGAATTATTATGGGATGGTTAGCATTTTTAATAACTTTTTAAAATTCAATTTAACTATAATCTTATTTTGAATTATATTAATATCATTTTCTAAACGCCCCTTTCTCATGCAGTAGACGCAAATGTTTTAAGCAACCTAACTTCTGGGGTTCCGGGTGCACCCCTGTGTTTATTGAATTAGCACAACTGATTTTTATTTATTTATTTTGCATAACCCAATAAAATAGACATGTAGCTGAAACGTCCTGGCTAGAAACGAAGGGTTGTAATATTTCCTTTACTTTTTCTGGTTACAAGATCAAGGTTAAAATCATTGCAGTTTTTTTTTTTTTTTTTTTTTTTTTTTGCAATACGAGCATTGGCCTCAAAGGCCTATAAATGCTAAAATCGCAAAGCGTTTAAATTCTTATCACTTAATTTGAAGTTTTAAAACTCTACATTTCAACTATTAAAATGAATTTAGATATCTATCTCCAGAGAAGGGTATACAAATATTCCCTGAACAATTCATACTCCACGATGGATTAAATGTATATTAGATATGAACCCTATAAACTTAATTTTAAAATGAGATTTTAATTATTTTAAATGTATAGCATAACTTCAATACAGATTAACATTTAAGCTTTAGAATGGATTTGTATTTGATTTTAAATAGAGAGGCCATGTATTATCTATCTAGTAATTTTTAATGGAAATGTGTTTTTGTTTGTTTTTTTTCTTAGTTTTTTTATTAAATCAATATTGTACTAAGGAGCTGATTCAAGTTAGGTAATCATCATTACTCTGAATATTTCATATATCTTATCGTAATGGAAGTTACGTGTCTGTCTATAACCGAACGTCACCACCAACGTCACAATTCCCTTATTTACATCACATTATCTATGATTTGATTTTATTTAAATTTCAATTAACGTATTTGATGGCATATAAGACGCGCCCTAATTTCGCCAATCAAGGGGGGGAAGTACTAATATTAAACGTGATGAAATTAATATAATGAATGTTATCAATGATAACACTTTTAATCTGCATAATAGCCTTTTAAATATTGACAAGATGAATTTAGTACAGTACAAAGCCAAATGGTAGGTAGGAAAGTTACTCTAAAGTCTAAGCTAATAGTTAGATAATTTGGACCAATTATCGCGAATTTTAAACCTACATATGGCATATAAGTCGCTGGAGAATCTAAAGATATTTTTATTTTAAAAAATGTTTGCCATATATGCCATCAAATACGGTAGTTAGAAAAATCCTTTCTTTTATTAATAAGCAGCCTTCTAAACATACATTTGTATTTATATATGCAACCAAATAGCAGTTTACAGTATAACTGTGAAGGCTAATTTACATATTGGTCTAAAAAAAAATTTGAGTTGAATAAATAAGTAAAAGTAAAGTTGTCGAGGGTGACCAGAAAGCTTCCTTTTCAATAGCTACTACATTGAGGTGTAGGGGAAGGCGCTACTCCTTTCCCTGGATTTCTCTAGTTTACCCTTGATCCCTACCTTATATTGCTGAGTGTTAAGCAAGGAGGTCTAATTTAGCTAAATAATTAGTGTATGAAAATTTAGTAATGAAAGCCGGGAGTAATAGGAAGAATTAACACCCAAGACTGTTCTATTTTCGGTTATACCCCCTCTGTTTCAAATAAGTTTAATGTATAATAGATTTATAATAAATAGTTCCCCTATTTAGAAATTAAAAAAAAATGTAATTTTAATGTTTTGATTAAATATTAGATTTTTATTATTATTATGAAAACATTTTTTTTTTTAAATCTTATATATAGACTTCAATTGAAATTAGTGTGATTTTTTTTTTTTCTTTTTTTTTTATTTAAATGCATTCTTATTTAGTTTAGTTAATTTCTCTAATTTGATATATCTTTATGACATTAAAACTTGATTATTTTCTCCTGGAGGGCACATTTTTTCTTGTAGTATTTATAATAAAAAAATATTGTTAGAAATACTTAAGAGCTTGTAAAGAGATCTAATCAATTAAGATATTTATTAAAATGACTTTATATTTAGAGGCCATGTAACAAGCATATTTCAAACGATAATGTCAATTGTACTATTCCCTAAAGAAATCTTAAGTTTACCTTAGTAATTCACTATTGTAATTCTTTTCAGTTGAATTCCCTACTTATGGTGTGTGTGTGTGTGTGTGTGTGTGTGCTTTATTTATTTTTTATTCCTGTTGTGTGAAAAGTTCTTTTACACGTTAAGAAATCTGAGCATAAGTAATTTAACATTTAGATCATGTAATTATCTTTGTTTTAAGAGTGTCAAATAAGATCTTTGACTGAATTTGTACTAAGTCCCAGCCAGTCAACTCTGTGACCTTGATGAACTTGTCACTTGTACTCTGATACCCTCTAATCAAACTAATAGGCATAAGGATAATTTACACACACACACACACACACACACACACACACACACACACACACACACACACATACCTTTTTAAATGCACACATACTGAACACAATTGAGGAAATCATGGGTTCACGTTCTAATGGATGTGTTGCTGTCTTATTCCTTAACCACGAACAAATTACATTGTCTGTACATGTTAAGAGTAATGTAGGCATGAACTAAATGTTAATGTTTTTTTTTTTTGCAGGGGGACATTGAAAATGAATGTTTTAAAATGTTTGGGCATTAAACTATTACTTTGTAATTAAAAAAAAAAATACTGTGTATACGTGTATGTACTGGACATTGGCATGATGGTGAGAGTGTTTGCCAATGGCCCAGGTCGAGTCATACCAAAGACTCAAAAAATGGTACTCTAAGCCTCCTTGCTTAACACTCAGCAATATAAGGTAGAGATCAAGGGTAAAGTGGAGCAATCCAGGGAAAGGAGTAGTGCCCTCCTCTACACCTTAGTGTAGTAGCTATCGAATAGGGAGCCTTTGGGTCACCCTTGACTAAGGTCGCCAACTTGTATGAGCCCAATTCATGTATTGGCTTTTTTTTTTTAATTTATGGTCAGCCCTGTTCGCAGAGCTTAGAATATTCTGATTGTATCTCCTGTAGAGGGGTAAGACCCCACTCCACCCGAAAAAGGGGGTGCCCTGGGTATAACACCAAACTGCACCTAGAAGTAAGGCTCCAGGAGAAGGAAAACTCTGAATTCAAACCAGCTTTACTTTGCTTAAAAACTGACCTTGTATCACATTCTGTTCATGGTGGAGGGGTTAGGTAAATACACAAACATTTTCATTATGGTTGATGAAATTTTGAAAGTGGAACAAATGCTCTAATATATTTATTTTGATACTTTCAGATGTCTGAAACAGATGGAGAAATATTTGCCTTTCAGGCAGAGATTGCTCAGTTGATGAGTTTGATCATCAACACTTTCTATTCAAACAAAGAAATTTTCTTGAGAGAATTGATCTCCAATGCCTCGGATGCTCTGGACAAGATTCGTTACGAATCTCTTACCGATCCTTCCAAATTAGACCACGGAAAAGATTTGTCTATCCGAATTGTTCCAAACAAGGAAGACAACACCCTGACCCTCATCGATACTGGCATTGGAATGACCAAGGCTGACATGGTGAATAATTTGGGAACAATTGCGAAATCTGGAACAAAGGCTTTTATGGAAGCCCTGCAGTCTGGAGCTGATATTTCTATGATTGGTCAATTTGGTGTTGGTTTCTATTCTGCTTATCTTGTGGCCGACAAAGTGATTGTTGAATCTAAGCATAATGATGATGACCAACATACATGGGAATCTTCTGCTGGTGGTACCTTTACTATCAAGAATTCTACTTGTAAGTATAAATTGGACCGACTCATTCATTTTAGTTATTTGTCATATTGTCATCATTTAAGATCTCCTGTCTTCTTTTCTACAATGTGTCAATTATTATTCAGCTGAGCCGCTGGGACGTGGTACAAAGATCATCCTCCACTTAAAGGAAGATCAATTGGATTATTTGGATGAGAAACGTATCAAGGAAGTGGTGAAGAAACACAGTCAGTTCATTGGTTATCCTATAAAGCTCTATGTAGAGAAGGAACGTACAAAGGAAGTGTCTGATGATGAGGAAGAAGAGGAGGAAAAAGACAAAGATGCTGATAAGAAGCCTGATGAAGAAGAGGTAAAGCAGAAACTTTATATTTTTAAATTTTTTATTATCAGTTTACTCTGATAATTTAATTTTAGTTTTCCTCTTTTTTTCTATTTTTTGAAATTCTTTAATTCTTTTAATGGCATGTCAATGTGTATAAGGTTATTTTATGCCTAGAGGTTAAAGAATTTTGTTCATTATACATTTATATCAATATTTTGTGTTGTTATTTCATAAGATTTTTTTTTTTTTTTTTTTTTTTTTTTTTGCACACGGGGATACTTATAACTATCAAATAATTTATACATACACCCCTGGACAAAAATATAGGACCACCCTCAAAAATGAAGAAAAAGATATTCTTTACAATTTTTAGATTATGAAAATCAGATATACGAAAGATAAGACATGAAGACAATTAAATTTAAAATTGGAAGAAATTTCAATTCATTTTTTTATATGCATATTAGCATTTATGCTTAATTTAAAAATTTTGTTTTGACATAAATACAAGACCAATGAGCAGAACTATAGAATATAAAGGCAAATTTTTTATTTAATATTTTGTAGATCTGCCGTTAGTTTTGATAACCTCAAAAATTTGGCTAGTTTCTGAAGTTGAACTGAAGATATTTTTCCCATGCATCTAAGATTGCGTTTTTGAATTTAGAAATTGCTGAGTACTGTCGACCTCCTTCATTAACTTTTGCAACAATCATTTCCCACAAATTTTCTATAGGATTGAGGTCTGGAGAGCATGCTGGGTGGTTGTCTTTTTTGTTCTTGCAAGTGCTTTGTTATTGATGAATTGTGGATAGCAGCATTATCTTGCTGAAAAATCCATTCTTCTCCACATAGATGACGCCCTACTTGTGTGTGATAAATCATTTAGCATCTTCATACAATCTGCTTTTTTTTTTTTTTTATCACTGATAAGTTGTAGTTTAAGTTTTCCTGAATATGAGAAGGCCTCCCAGATCATAAGAGATCCTCCTCCACTCTGCCTTATTGAGTAATTCTCTTTTGGAAAATTTTTATGTACCAGTACTTCTGAAAGTTATCTGGACCGTCCAAATTGAATTTCTTTTTGTTCAAGAAAACAACTTTTCGCTATTCTTTAGCACTCATGGTTTGATATTGACGAGCATATTCCAGTCATTTCTCTTTTCATTTTTTCGTTGTTTAAATGCCTTCTAATTGTTCTAGTACTGCAAGGAGGATCCACTAGAGCTTTCAATATTTTTTATGTTGACAAATTTTCTTTTTTACTTTGCGAACAATTCTTCTCTTGAATTGTGGTGAGGATTTTTCTGGCCTTTCAGTCAGTTTTCTTGTTCCATACTGATTTGGACTTTTTAAGTAATTGTAGATAACAGTTTTACTGCATCTTAAAGCCTTCGAAATTTCTCTCTTAGATTTTCTGACTCTTTTCAGAGCTGTAATCTCGCCTTTCTCATATTCAGATAATTTAGTTCTTTTAGCCATTTATGTTTTTAGTATTTTAAGTTTTACAGTTTCAATAGCTTTTATATTATGTAGACTAATATATATATATATATATATATATATATATATATATATATATATATATATATATATATATATATATATATATATATATAAAATAAATTTTTCAATTAAATTGTTTTGTTTTTTTTCTTTCAGTTTTTATTTTATTAAATAAATTTCAAAATTTAGCATAAATGCTAATATACATATAAAAATGAATTTAAATTTCTTATTTTGAATTTAAATGTCTCTTAAACTTATCTTTCATATATCTGATTTTTATAATTCAAAAATTATAAACAATATCTTTTCTTTATTTTTGAAGGTGTATAGTTTTAATTATTTCTATTTTAATAATAGTCATAGTAACTATTCCTGTTTGGTTGGGTTTTATTGCATATTAACCATTGTAGGTTATTTAATGCCAAATCCAGTTTATACATATAAATTGGATATATATGATTTGTAAATGTAAGTCAACAAAATTAAATGGTTCCAAGTATTGCTATGTATCACTAACAATTCAATTAAACATCAGTCATTTGTTTACATGCAGTTAAATGATCAAACAAGTCTCTTTCTTTTTTTTTCTCTCTAATAACTCCCTTAATCATAAGTTATGTTTGCAGTCAGTTTAAATGTCAACCAATACTATTAGACCCATAGATAGGACCCTTTCAAGTCCTACCACTTGGATTCAGAGTGGATCTGGGAGTGATGGCAATGAAGAGGTACTCCACATTCTCCAAATCCCCAGCATTACTGGAGCCTCACCATCAGATCATTTGTCATATTCAGGATCCTCGTTGGAGAGGGTCATTCTCCTTTGCGAAGATGCAGTCGGTGTATTCTTCAGCCCCAGTCAACTAAGCTTAACTATTCCTGATACAAATAATCTAGTTATATGGCATGAAGTATTTCTTTCTAATCTGAATAAATTTTAGACAGATCTATTTGATCCCTAGATGGAATCCTCATAGGTACTACTACCACTTCAGATCAAAGCGGACCTGGAAATAATGTCAACAGTTAATCCACACTCTCCCAGATCTCCAAAACTGATGCCTCACGATCAGATGCAGTTTAGTGTCATACCCAAGACATTCCTTTGTGAAGCGAGGGATCTTATCCCTCTGCTGGGGATATAATAACAGGACAGTTATTATTTTGCATTTGTTTACATTGGTCAGGTTAAATATGATTGGCATATAAGGAAGTGAGTGACTTAGCTGTTGTCATAGAAAATAGATTTGACAAGCCGAGTTTAATTTCTAAAGAAGTTAGTTTCTGTTTCACTTTGACTAATACTCTTCCTATTTACCTAACCCCTCCACTTGGGCAGGATATGACACGAGATCAATTTTTAAGCTGAGTTTAACAGGTTTGAATTCAGAGTTTTCCTTCTCCTAGACTAGTTGCCTCACCAAGGCTGAAGAACCTAGTCTGCCCTACTATTTACCCATAGCTGGAGGGAAAATAATTGGATTCATACCCTTCTCAAGGGTATTAGTGCTATGTGAAATGCAATCGGTCTCATCCAGGTTTTGAACTTGTGTCGCCGTGTCCATTTCCTATGACGATAACCATTACACCACAGGCACCTTTGACTAATACTCTTGGAGAAAAGTATGAACCTATCTCTCCTCTTCCCAGCTGTGCATAAATAGTGGTGCAGATTGGGGTTTTTAGCCTTTGTAAGAAGGAAAAATTCAATTCTTTTGTTCAGAGAATCAGTGGCACAATGGTGCACCATTCTTGTGTTATCAACTCATCCAAAAAGTGTGGCAGGTCATACACTAGCCTTCATCATCATAAGCAAATCCCCTGTGTTATTCATTTTCTAAACTTCAGCTTTGTTAATGTTCATCCATCAATAATGACAATCGCCATGATATATATGGTATATTGAAAGTAGTTTTAATATAGATTATCAATTTGTTTTTCTTTTAATCAACAAATTGCATTAGAAATGCATAATACATCTCTAAGTTTGCATTTTAAAAAAGTGGTTCAATGATTGTTAATAAAAGTATTTAAAGCCTATATAATTGTAAAAATTGCTTTAGATATTGTTCAATTTTGAATATTGTTGGCAAGAAAGTTAATCATTCACTACTGAATAAGTGAACATTTCATTTTGGCTTCATTGTCAAGGAAATTAGACTGGCTAATAGATATTTCTATTTGCTCTAATAAGTACTGAATCAATTAAATCACATGGAAAACTTATCAAGTGTTGATGTACTAAGCTTAGTGTTTTATTGGGTATTGGTGTTGAAGGCTTCAAATCTGGTTGGTTGGGTTTTATGGCATACTAACGTGTGTGTGTGTGTGTGTGTGTGTGTGTGTGTGAGAGAGAGAGAGAGAGAGAATGAATAGTTTGTAGGAAATATTTCAAACAATCCAGAACTCATTTATTTGCACACAGTTAAATGGTTTAAAGTATTCCTATCACACACTAACAATTTAATTTAACATCACTCATTTATCTGTACTCTATTAACTGGTTACATGTATATGATTTGTAAGTAAATAGTTTGTTGGTAATTTTATTTTTAAATGAGTTAATTTCTTTGCACGAAATTAAGTATTGCTGTTGTTTCTACGCAGTTAAATGGTTTCAAGTATTGCTATATAATATGAATAATTTTATTTAATATTAATCATTTGTTGGCATATAGTGAAAAGATTTCAAGTATTGCTATTAACACTATTCATTGATTTGCACACAGTCAAATGGTTCCAAGTATTGCTATGTAATACCAATAATTCAATTATTCCACACAGTTAAACCATTTCAAGCATTCCTATCTAACACAAAAGTTCTATTTAATATTAATCATTTGTTTTCACACACATAAATGGTTTCCGAGTATTGCTATATAACAGTAACAATTCAATTTAACAGTCATTTGTGTACACACAATTAAATAGTTAAGCCATTCTATTCGACTGGTAGATGGAACCCTATCAAGTACTACCACTTCGAATAAGTGGACCTGGGAGTAATAGCAGTGAAGGGGTACTCCACATTCCCCATAGCTCCAGGATTGGAGCCTCACCCTCAGATTTTTTAGTGTCATATCCAGGACTCTTGTTGGGGGTTAAACCTTTGCAGAAATGCAGTTGGTGTATTCTACAGCCCCAGCCGACTACGTTGTTCAAATCTGGTTATTCATTTATTACCATGAAAATATAACAATCTTTAGCTATTAGTTAGTAATTTTAATTCATTCGTCTGCATCTTTTTGTGGCTAGATAAGTTGGTGTGAAATAACCAGGTAGATATTTAGAAGAAAAAATTTTTTAACATTATCTAGCAGATGATTTGTTTGTATATCAGAGAAGGAAAATTGAATTCAAGCCAATTGTGACCGATTTAACAAACTTGTTGGCAAGGGTGGGAGTCTGTTGTATCAGAACACATGACTTACTGATGTCTGTAATATGATTTCTAAAACTTAATTTTTTTTTTTTTTTTTTTTTTTTTCTTTGCTAACGGAATAACAAAAGGTTGATTAATTGTTACCTAATAGTATAACCATTTAATGGTGGTGGTATAATGGTTATTAATATACATAATGGAATTGGCAAAGTTCCTATTCTGACTGGGGTTATTTGCATTCACTTCACACTAATGCCTTTAATAAAGACATAAATCCAGTCTAGGAGAAGGAAAACTCTGAATTAAAACCTGTTAAACTCCACTTAAAAATTGACCTTGTCATATCCTGCCCGAGCGGAGGGGTTGGTAAATAGGATCAAGACATAAATCCACCAACCTAGTCAGCTGGGCCTGTAGAATTATACAAACTGTATCTCTGCAGAGAGTTAAGACCCCTCTCCAAAAATATGATTGTGAGGCTCCAGTTCTTGAGCTTTGGGGAATATGGAGTACCCCTTCATTGCTATTACTCCCAGGTCCACTCTGATCTGGAGTAGTAGCACCTGATAGGATCCTATCTATGGGTCAAATAGAACTGTTTGAAATTCAAACTAAGTGCAAACAAATGACTTAATGCTAAATTGAATTGTTAGAAATAGAACTTTGACCATCTGACTGTGTGTAAACAAATGACTGATGTTAAATTGTTGCAGTTATATAGAAATACTTTAAACTATTGAACTGTGCAAACAAATGATTTGTTGTGAATAGAATTATTCATGTTAAGTAGAAATAGGTGAAACCATTTAACTGTGTGCAAAAAAAAATATCAGGTTTGTTTCAAAATGTTATCAACAAAATGTTTATATGGCATTAAATAACCTAGAATGCTTGATATGCCATAAAACCCAATCAAACAAAGCCATTTAACCTCCTTTTACTAACAGAACTGATACTATACTATTTACCAACCCCTCCGCTCGGGCAGGATATGACACAAGGTCAATTTTTAAGCGAAGTTTAACAGGTTTGAATTCAGAGTTTTCCTTCTCCTAGACTAGTTGCCTTACCAAGGCTGAAGAACCTAGTCTGTCCTACTATTTACCCATAGCTGGAGGGAGAATAATTGGATTCATACCTTTCCCAAGGGTATTAGTGCTATGTGAAATGCAATCAGTCTCGTCCAGGATTTGAACTCGCGTCGCCGTGTTCATTTCCTACGACGATAACGACTACACCACGGGCACCTCCTTACTAACAGAACTGATGGAGCTCTATTGTTATGGTAGTTGGCAGTCACTCAAGAACAGGGTTTTGTAAACTTACTTTATGAACCTCTTTTAAGCAAACTTAAATTCCATTCCCTCCCCAAATAGATTGACTTGGAAATTACAAAATGTAACTAATTTACTAGGGTTTAATACAATTTAATTGAGAAAAGAACCTAAATTATAAATGCAAACATATCTTTTAATTTTTGAATTATTTTTTTATGGGAAGGATGAGTTAGGTGGGCACCAAGGAGATCACAAAAATTAGGTTGCAGGTTTCTGAGTAAATGAAAACATGTTGAAGAACAATAACACTTAATTAAACAAAAAAATGAAAATTTAATACAAGATTGGATACATTACCAAAAAGAAAATATGGACCTAATGAAAACATTACAAAAAAAAAAATGTACGTTAGATAAGAAAGCAAGCTAAATGAAAGAATTAAAAACAGCCTACTATTTTTGTAGGGACTGTGTGGCTTTGTGTGTTCTAGTAGACAAAGTTAACTGGAGGCTTCACTCACTGTAATAATGAAGAAAGGAAGCAGTCTGGGTGTTTGTTGTTTACATACCCAATGCATGGACTTTTGAAACTACTTTTAACTCCTGTAATCGGCTAAGGCAGATCTTTTTCTCCTTTTTCCTTGATGAACCCCTTGTAATCAGACTTAATTTCCCTTCACCCACAAACAAATTAATTGAATATTAATCCTTTCAGCTTGTTACACCTGTATTCCAGTGATATTTTCCCCACTTCTCTGGATCATGTTGTGGCACTGGTTTACCCAGTAAACAGAGCATCCTCAAACAGCAGAAGGTAAATTTAGGCCCAGGAGCTTGGGACAGGGCTCAAATGTTTAAATTACAAAACATAACTAACTTATCAGTTTTTAATACAGTTTATGATAGAAGAGAATTGGTAAAATATAAATGCAAATGCCTCGTGGAGGTGCCTGTGGTGTACTGATTATCATCGTAGGAAATGGACACGGTGACACGAGTTCAAATCCTGGACGAGATTGATTGCATTTCACATTGCACTAATACCCTTGGGAAAGGTATGAATCCAATTATTCTCCCTCCAGCTATGGGTAAAGAGTAGGACTGGGTTCTTCAGCCTTGGTAAGGCAACTAGTCTAGGAGAAGGAAAACTCTGAATTCAAACCTGTTAAACTCCGCTTAAAAATTGACCTTGTGTCATATCCTGCCCGAGCGGCGGGGTTGGTAAATCGGATAGGATAAATGCAAATGCCCCTTTAATTCTTGAATTATTTTTAATGGGATGGATGGGTTTGGTGGGCTCTGAATTTAAATATTAAGTTGCAAGTTTGTGCTGCAAATCACCATGTTTTATATTTCTGTTTGCTTAGTAAATAATGTATATGGATAAACCCAGATTTCATTATATAAGTAAAAGTAAGTAAAGTTGTCTCCCTTTAGTCGGGGGCGACTAGAAGGCTCCCTTTTCAATAGCTACTACACCAAGATGTAGGGGAGGGTGCTACTCCTTTCTCTGGATTGCTCCACTTTACCCTTGATACATACCTTATATTGCTGAGTGTTAAGCAAGGAGGTATCAAGGACCATTTTAAGTCTTTGGTATGACTTGACCTGGGATTGAACCCAGGTCTCCCCGGACCATTGGCAAGCACTCTACCCACTGAGCCCTGAAAAATGGGCTGAACAGTTTCACAATGCTTGGGACATTTGCCTAGTTTTTTTTTATTCATCCAGTAATATCCAATTCCTTTAAATATGTTCATAGACTTCACTTCAAGATTGAAAGCCATTTCAATAAATTCTTTTAGATGTCTTAATTTGGACTTACCATTTCAATATCAAATGGAGAAATAATCCATTTAGGAATTGTCATGTTTAGAATGTGCTTGAATTGGACTTTAAAGTCTTAAATTCTTAATGTCAGTTAAAAAGATAAATCTGTTGCATAGCCATAATATGAATATGTGAAATATACGGATACATGGAAATACCGAAATACTGACGACTTTCTTTAGTTCAGGTACGAAACATTTATTAATTTTTTTGACTTTTAGTTTTTCGACATGAGGAGAGAGAGAGAGAGACACACACAATTTTTTTACTATGCTGACTTTCTACATTGTTCTTCAGTCAACTCCCCAGCTGAAATCTCGGCCCAGAGTCAGAATCTCAACTCATTGACCCAACAAATATGCAGTGCATCCCGTAGGCCCCAACTGGACTGGTCTCGCCCAGGCTCAAAAATCAACTAGCCTCACCCAGAGACAAATCTCAACTAACTGCTTTTTTCAAAAATCACCAAAATTCCCAGCCCCTCATTTCCAGACATGACATCATTCACATCTCAGTCCCATTTTCTCTCTGGGGTTTTTATTATGACAATAGTGATTGTCACATCCTCCACGCGCAAGCGTGACCTGCGCTCAATGTGTGCATGTGCACTAAGCCGAATAGTTCTAAGCCTAACCAAACCGAATGATAAGATATAACCAACGAAAAATGATAATATAAAAAAAAATCCTTTCACAATTATATAACAAATCATTATCCAAAACACTCTTTTCTAATTGCTCTATAAAGTACAAATTGGCAAAATACTGAAAGTTGCATCAACCCAAAGTAGACTTGCACAAACCAAGTTTAGCCTGGAGATATATAACTTTAAATGCAAACTAGTAAATTCACCTCTTGTGGACTCCTATGTTTTATTCACTCTCCAGGGATCCATATGGACCACTTTTAGAAGCACTGATCTTGAACTTAATTCAAATTGGGCGTAAGACAATGAGAAAGTACGTGTTAATCTCTCCCAAAAATAGTTAGTTCTTCTGTTAACTATGAAGAGCTCTGGTTGTCCAACTTCTGAAAAGTCTTTGTGGCCCATTCAGCTGGGGCTGCAGAATACACCAACTGCATCTCTACATAGGGGTAAGACTCCCCCCCCCAACGAGTGTCCTGGATATGACACTAAACAATCTGATGTTGAGGCTCCAGTAATGCTGGAGGTTTGGGGAATGCAGAATACCCTTTCATTACCATCGTTCCCAGGTCCACTCTGGCTCAGTGGTAGCACCTGATAGGGTCCTATCTATGGGTCAAACAGAAATAAACTGTACTTATGCTAAACTGAATTGTTTGAAATAGAACTGTTTATTTATATATATAAACAAAATGGATCTAGCATTAAATGACCTAGAATGTTTAATATGCCATAAAACTAAACCAAACCAGACAAACACCTGTAGAAAGCCAGAGGACATATTGGCCGGAACATTGTGGAGATAAGAATAAAGATGAAGACGATAGTCCAAAAACCCTTAATGATAAAAATCATCAAGCTTTGATTCAGAAATTTAGACAACCAAACCAAACAAAGTCCTTATATATTCTACTCCATATCTGTAGCGGTGTTGATGAAGTGTGTATTTTAACTGTTAAAATAAAAACCCTACTTCATGACTGTATATGACTCATCTTATGTCTTAGATTTCATCTCTCACTGAAGATAGGTTGTGATTGTCTTTATTTGATTACTGTCCCTAGTGAAGTAATATCAATAAATCTTAAGGGGTTTGCCTTCGGTGCCAGCATGGTCAGAAGTCAGTTGACCAGGGTATAATTTTCCAGAGTACTTTAGTTATGGGAAGTCTACATGAGAGGTGTGGGCTTTCTTTCCAGGAAGCCAGTCACGTAAGTGGTGGTGCACAGCAGTAATAATTGGGTTGACCATTTGACTGGGATCCTACCTTGTCCACCATAGTTGGTCACAAGAAGAACATTGACAGCAGAGTTAGTAACTGACTATTATAGGATAATCATGATTAGTGAGAGGCTAGATCCAAACAGGAAAGTCTTGAGTAAATAAATGGCAAGTGTTTTCTCAGATGTGACTGATAACATGAAACTCAGTTTCTTACAAGCAGCGGTTGTGTCAATACTGCTGTATGGATGCTAACTAAACGTATGAAGAAAAAGCTCAATAGCAACTATACAAGAATGCTGTAAGCAATATTGAACAAGTCCTGGAGGCAGCACCCAGCAAAGCAGCAGCTGTACAGCCACCTACCATCCATCACGAAAACTATCAAAATTAGACAAACCAGACATGCAGGACACTGCTGTAGAAGTAGGGACGAACTCATAAGTGACATACTCCTGTGGACCCCTTCACATGGACGAGCAAAGGCAAGATGACCGGCTAGAACCTACATACAGCAGCTCTGTGCAGATACTGGATGTAGCCCTGAAGACGTGCCAGAAGCAATGGACGATAGAGAAAGGTGGCAAGAAAGGGTCAGGGATATCCGTGCTGATGGTGCGACATGATGACGATGTTTTCTCAAATCTTCTTTTTTTTTTTTTCCTTAGTGGAAATACCCTTGGCTCGAGCAGTCTTGAGTGGAATCCGGTGGCTGACATTTCTTCTTTTGGAAACAACCATAACATGGGAGGAGATATATCAGCTAGCTTGTGAGACTGGGCAAGCTGCAACAAATAGCTGCCACAAGTTTATTAAAATAGAAATAGTTATAACTGAATTTAAAGAATCTTGGAAAAAATCAAAGTTGCTTAATGGTCACTGCTTAATAAAAGTTTTCATTTTGCTTTCTTTGTTTAATAGTATATCAACTGTTCTGGGTTATTTAAGGTCAAAGCCAATCTTTTAAAAGGACAGTGGTGCTATTTAACCCCTCGTCGGGAGGATTAGGGAATTTATGCCTTTCCCAAAAGTATGAGTCCTTAAGTAGATGTAAGTGTGACTGAAGTTCAACCTTGTTTACTACAATGTTACAGTCCACCTTCAACAAGAATTTGGTCACTTAAGGTGCCCAGAGCTTCTTAAATGCAATGGTATCATTTGTTTTTTTAGCTTTCTTTTCAAGTGAAGTCTTCGTATTTAGATAATAAAAAAGACAAATATATAAATTTTTATTTTTATTTTTTTTAGGATGAAAAGATCAAACTAGAAGATGTTGAAGATGATGATGATGAGAACAAAACTAAAAAAAAGAAAAGCATCAAAGAAAAATATTTTGAAGATGAAGAATTAAACAAGACCAAACCAATTTGGAGCAGAAATCCTGACGATGTCAAGAATGAAGAATATGGTGAATTTTATAAATCTCTCTCTAATGATTGGGAGGAACATTTGGCTGTCAAGGTGAGTATAATAAGCTCAAATAATTTATAATAAAATTGTTTATCAAAAAATAAAGTGTAAAAATTATTTCATTAATTTGATGTCTTCTGATTATCTGAATTACTGTAAGAATACAAACAAGGAATCATTAATTTTCTATTTTGGTTAAATCTGAACAAATTCAACTAAAGTCTTATATCTATGCATTAATAGTTGCTTGTATCAATCTTTTTACAAAGATTGATAACACTTGTGCTTTCCAACCTTCTCTACCTAATCCCTCATTCTATAAGACTTTACTCTTCTACCTCTTACTATCACCACTAGAAATTATCAGATAGTTTCTACTGATTTAAGAAAAAAATAAGAATCAAAAATCCATTTTTCTTGGCATAGAACTTCCATGGATCCAATAGTTACTCTTATTGGGAGTGGGTGATATCAGAAAATTGTCTTTATTACAAACCCTTAAACATGTTGGTTAAAGAATTTCTTGAAATCTTCTAAGTGTTATAAATAGGTATTAGCTTTTATATCGGATAACTACTAGCAGTTTTTGAAAACTTTAGTCAATCTGTTATTTTAGCTCCTTTGTTTATTTAGAAAATTTTATTAATTAAATTAGAAAATTTTATTAATTAAAAATTTTATTAATTAAAAAAAAACAAAAACTTTGTAGAAATGTCTTACACAGTTGTGACTGAATTTGTTCCTTAAGCTTGCATTAATCTGCTGTCATTCGAACATGATTGGTTTGGTGAGGTGTTTACACACTCAAATGCAAAAATACATATTGGTGTTACTATTATATAAAATATACTACTGCTTTAGTATATCTTTGTAGTCACTGATGAACAGATTGATTGGCTTGTAGCTGGTTGTTATTCATTTAATATTATACAATAACATGAATTATATATAAGATCACTTTCATTTAGAAAATACCCACAAAATGTTTTTTATATGTATGATGATAATCAATGTGAAAAAATAAGATTTGATTCAATCTCTGTTACTCTGTGATATCAATATTTAAACTAAAGTTATAATTATTAATTAAAATGATATTTATTATAAATTTGTTACATCAACCTATGTTGTATATTTTATGTAATGCACACCAAAAGAAAGAAATAATGACTTGTATATTTCACTGCAGTTGAGCCAAGACTCTATGCTCTATACTCTCATTTAATCAGGAGAGTCCTGGGAAGGAGAGAAATAATCGGGTTGCTAGCTAGAAATTATTAGCATTTAAAAAAAAAAAAAAAAAAAAAAAAAAAAAATATTGGATGCCAAAATGCTAATTCAGTCTTAGAATTTATTTAATTTCCGAATTGCTCAAATTAAACTGAACATTTGTATTAAGATGTTAATTTAATTTTTAAATTTTCAGCACTTTTCAGTTGAAGGTCAACTGGAATTCCGTGCTCTGCTGTTTGTACCTAAAAGGGCTCCATTTGATATGTTTGAGAATAAGAAAAAGAAGAATAATATTAAGTTGTATGTCCGCAGAGTGTTCATCATGGATAATTGTGAAGATCTCATCCCTGAATATCTCAATTTTGTCAAGGGAGTTGTTGACTCTGAAGATTTGCCATTAAACATTTCTCGAGAAACTCTGCAACAAAGTAAGATCCTAAAGGTGATCCGCAAACATTTGGTAAAAAAATGCGTCGAACTCTTCGAGTCTCTGTCAGAGAACAAGGAAGACTACAAGAAATTCTATGAGCAGTTTTCCAAGAACCTAAAATTGGGAATTCATGAAGACCATACCAACAGGAAGAAGTTGGCAGAGTTCCTTCGTTACCATACCTCAAGCTCTGGTGATGAAATGGTTTCTCTTAAAGAATATGTTGGTCGCATGAAGGAAAACCAAAAGAGCATTTATTATATCACAGGTAAGATTTGAAATGTTTTTCTCTTTCTATAAATGTGATATTTGAGGGGGGGATATACACAAATCTACAGTCCATCATGTTGTCCCTGCCCAGTAAGACTTCATTTTGTTGCTGGCTTTATACCAGGGTCGGCTGAGAAATTTATTGGCTGACCAGTATACTCTCATGGAATTTGCTCAAATAAGGTTTATTTTACTACCTTGCAGTCCACACACTTCTTCCACTGGTGTTGTAGTGCTTGGATTCCATTTGTCAAAAACTTAACTGATATGACATCATCATATGAACTTTTCAGCCAACCCTCATGTATCTTTCTTTATTTGGTTTCTTTATTTAATGGCATATTGACCTTCTGGGGTTATTTAATGCTGAAGCCACCCTTGTGGAAGAACAACAGTGGCACTATTTAACCCATAGCTGGGGGTATAAGGGACTGTGTGTGTCACCCAGTATTTCAGTTAGGTTTATCTCAATGACAAAAACCTATGCAAAGCATGCTGCTGCCATTTTCTGCATATACAGCATTGGCCCGTCTAATTGAAATTTTGGAACCCTTTCAGATATTTTTGTCAATGTTATACAGGCAGAGCAACATTTTTCTTATTTTATCTGCCTGTAAAAGGGTTAATGTCTGTACTTTATTTATGTTTCAACAGAATTAACAATTCTATCAACAAAAATCTTAACGTGTTGTCTTAAGCAGTTTTTGTTCACCGCACTCAGTGAGTAACACTTGCTGATAAATTTGATTTCTCATCTTTTTAAAAGCAAACAAAACTTGAAACTCCTTTTGATACTAAAATTAAACTTAGGAAGCTTATAATCCCTGAATTTAATTAGTCCTGTCAGTATGGCTTAGAATAGACTGACTTTATCTCTTGCAGAGGGGTAAAACTTGTAGAAGGTGATATTGGTTTTGATATTTAATTTCCATTTTTGTAGTGGTATATTTAGTTTGTTTTTATGTGGTTGCGTGTTCTCATAAGTAGGAAGGTCGCCATTTATAGCGATGGGGATAACATTATTATTTTTTTTTTTTTATTTTTTTATTTTTTTTTTTTTTTTGGTTTAAAGTTTAAATTGGTTTTGTTGGTATTACTTTGGTTGAGTTGATATTTCGTTAGTAGTTATCCCCTCGCTAAATGTTGATGGAAAATAAAGGTGGTGGAGAAGAACAAAGACATCGTTAGGTTTTAAAGGAAGGTTTAATGGCAGCATGAAGTAAAGGGTTTTACACTGGTATGCTGTGAGCCTCGTAGTAAAGAAAGAAGGTAGGAAGTTCTTAGAGTGTATCATCTAATTTGTTTTTAACTAGAATCCGTTGGTCTAGAAGAATAGACCCAAGGGATCCATAAACTAGATGGCTCTCCTCATAATGGTTGATGAGGCTACTACTATTCAGGAGCAGACGAATAGACATCCGTTCCCATTGGGGATTTCTGAGCGAGAGAGAGGTTCGCAGGCTTTCTTCAATTTTTGCTGCTGCTAGGAAATGTGGTTCAGGCTGAATAGGACAAGTCATCCTGATTGGGTGAAAATGTTCGGCAACTCTAACGGTCAAATTAAATTACGTGCCAAACAAAAATTCAATTTTCTTTCTGCTACAAACTCCACCTCACCAAAAAAGACTAAAGAGCGTCTTGGGTATGATATAAACTGCCTCTGATGGTGAAGCTCCAGTTCTTGAGAGTGTGGAGTACTCCTTCATGCAATTACTCCCAGGTTCACTCTGACCTGGAGTATTAGTACCTTTTTAGGATCTCGTCTAAGAGTTAAATAGATCTGTTTAAATACTATTCATATTCAATAGGAATACTTGATACCATATAATTGTAAATTATTTGTATTAATATTTTCTAGTATCATTATTATAATTATTAGTTATTTGAAACTGTATAGCTGCAAATAAATGATTATTATCAAATAAAAAGTGCAATGAAACATTGAAAATATTGTTGTGATTACAATCATTTATATATGAATCAAATTCAGCATTAAATTATTCATAAGTGGTTGATATGTCATTAAAAGATAAACCAAACCAAACCTGAATTTAGTTGAACTTGATGTTTGCTGTAAGAATCTACTTTCTCAAGATAATTCTATCAAATCATGTAATCTTGACTAGATTATAAAATGTAGGGTTAATCATTTTGATATGTATCAACTAAAGACTAAGTAATCATTTATTAGTAAATAAAGACCTTTTTTTTTTTTTTTTTTTTTTTTTTTTTTTTTTTAAGGTTTGTTAATGCACAAGATATCTAACTTTTGTTTATATAATAACTAACTAGGTCTCCTTCATCTTCCTCTGAAAGGATGTTATTTTTTTATTGTCTCTGGAATAATCAAGGCATAATTTGAAAACCCATTTTTTTTATGGCTTCTCTCCAGATATGTGCTCTGTAATGAGCATCAGTTGAGATGCATAATTTGGCAAAAAAAAATTTTTTTTCTCATAACTATTAACTTTAACTCCTTGGTATAATTAGTTTAATCTCTAACTCTGTCGTATAAAAATTGTCAAATTTCCTTTGCTGGTTTGTATTTCCTAATGCCGAAAAATTTCTTATTTTGACAACAAATTCAGTTATTTTTACCATTTTTTTTTTTTTTTTTTTTTTCAGTCAGACTGTTGCCATGAAAACTTTTAGCAGTTAACTATATCAGTCACTTTAAGCTGAGCAGGTTCTGAAAGAGATAATGTATACTTTGAACTCAGAATTGAGTGAAAATCATGACTATAAAATCTATTTTGATTACAATAACTTAAATAAAGATGATGTATATGCTGTTGTACATGACGTTAGCAATACTAGTTCATAACATTTACGTTATCATAAAATTTTACAGTGATTTAAAGGCTTTAAAGTAGATTTAATTTTATTTTTGATAATAATTCTAAAATTATAATTGGAGATCCAGTTCTGACTGTTTTATTTTTATCTTATTTTATTTAGTTAGATCTGTGTCTCACTTTGTATTAATGTTCCCCTTGCTATGTCTGTCCCACAGTGCTAACCCACTTGCTTGGTAATCATTGCAAGAAGCAGATGGCTCACTCAGTCCCTATAAGCACAGTTCTTTTCCATTGTAGTTAAATGTTACACTAAAAGGGAATCCATTTTATCGACTCAGTTGTTTGGTTTAAGAAAAACTTCGGAAACCTACTACACACATATACACACTTTTTTTTCCTAGTTAAAACTACTTTTCCAAATCTGAAAAATAATGAAATTATTTATTTTAAATATTTAATTAATTTTGAATGGTTTTTGAGTGTATCAAAAATCTCCAAATGTAATAGAAACCAGCATCCCTATACCATGCTTGGTGTTAAACAAGTAAATAAATGGACTCCCTCTTCCAAACATCCTTTCAACACAATTATCTGAAATGTTAATAAAAGTAACTCATTGGCCTAATGGATAGTGTGTTTGCCAATGGTCTGGGAGACCTGGGTTCAATCCCAGGTTGTCATACCAAAGACTTTAAAAATGGTACTTGATACCTCCTTGCTTAACACTCAGCAATATAAAGTATGTATCAAGGGTAAAGTGGAGCAATCCAGGGAAAGGAGTAGCACCCTCCCCTACACTTCGGTGTAGCAGCTATTGAAAAAGGGAGCCTTCTGGTCACTCTCGACTATGGTTGCCAACTTTACTTACTTACATACCATGTATACAAGAGTGGCCTGAAAAGTTCATAGGCTAAAAATTTTATATGATGACCTCAAATCTGCTGCTGATGACGTTTTTGACCAATGGGATCCAAGCAGTGCAACACTGATCGAAGAAGTGTGTGGATCACAATGGAGAATCATTTGTTCCCATTCAATGAAAGTATCTTGTCCAGCCTATGAATTTTTATGCTGACCCTTGTAATATGGGTAAATGAGTTTATGTAATCTTTTAAATTATGAACCTAGTAACATTCTCAAAGTATCACACAAGCATCTGGTAATTAATATTTATACCAAATGCATATAAAATAACTGACCTGAAAATGACACCTACAAAGTTCATTTTGATCACAATGACTTGCATACTGATCTTAAACATGTCTTCTGGACTGCTTTATGAGAAACTGCATGGTCAGGCATTACAGATGCTAATTATAGAAAAAGGTTTGAAAAAATAAAGGAGTCAGGAAATTTATGCAGAATGTTTTAATGTTAAGTTTGTAATAAAATATTTGAAATATCCTACTCTGTGCAAATAAATTTTACAAACCTCTTACACTAAATACATTCAAAATAACTGACCCTGAAATGTTAATTTTGACCTTGATATTTCTGGAGTAAATGTTATATAAGAAAATAGTAAAGAATTTTATTACCAAAGTGTGGCCGCAACATAGATTCCCTTGACTCTCTCTTTCCATCTCTATTAGTCATCACTCTTAGTAAGTCCTAGATGGCATCTAGTGTCTGCACAGAGCTGATGGATGTAAGTTTTTGCTGGTTAGCCAACAGTGGTGTATTCATATGTAGGAGTCCGTAAGAGAATGCCAGTTATGAGTTTGTCCTTACTTCATCAGCAGTGCTCAGTATGTCTTGCTTGTTTTACTTGAATGGTTTGTGAGATGGGAAGTAAGTGGCCATACAGCTGTTTTGTAGGGTGCTGCTTCATCATTTTTTTCAAACCATCATGCAGCATCATTGTTTAGTTTCCATCTAGCTTTTTCTCCAAGTATTTCTTTAGAGTCCAAGTGGTGCAACCTTACAATAGTACTGACACAGATACAGTGAAAGAATCGTTTTATTTTATCAGAGAGATCAGATATATAGTAAAATTAAGATATTTCATGTAATAATAATTTTGGTTGTGATTTTTCTAACTGTTGTCCTCATCTTTATTGTTGTTAGTTGAAATGCTATGTTTCGGCTGCTGTATCCTCCAGCCTTCCTCGGTTTTCCCTTATATATCTGGGCATAGAAATAATTCAACCTTGGAAATCATTTTTAAACATTAAAAATGATATTTTAAAATTTTTTTTTTTTTTTTTTTTTTTTTTTGTTTGTTGATTTTATCTTGATTTTTCAGGTGAGAGCAGAGAAGCTGTGAAAAATTCTGCTTTTGTTGAGAAAGTAACCAAAAGTGGTTGTGAAGTTCTCTACATGGTTGACCCAATTGATGAATATGCTGCCCAACAACTGAAGGAATTTGATGGCAAAAATTTGGTCTGTGTTACCAAGGAAGGTTTAGAATTGCCAGAAGATGAGGAAACCAAAAAGAAGTTTGAAGAAGATAAAAAAGAATATGAAGGCCTGTGCAAAGTTATCAAGGATATCTTGGAAAAGAAAGTTGAAAAGGTACACATCTTTTTACTCATATTTGATTGCAAATTATTGTAAATTTACTTTTGTCTTGTCAATAGAAAATATCTGTAAATGAAATACAAGGTGCCTTCAATGATTTTCCAGACTTTTTTTGTACAGACATTTAAAATTGTCGTAGACTCTTGCTATACATCTTATGAGATGACTGGCCAATTTTTATGACCAGGTTCAAATGAACAGCTACAGCAGAAATTGGAATACACCCTACTAAAGCCTGATTGTCACAGCTGGTGAATTTCAAAAATGCAATCTGGACGTGAGGACACTTTAGAAGAATATGCAATAAAATTGTGTAATAAACTTGGAAAAAATGCCACAGAAATGTATGGAATGCTTCAGACTGCTTTTGGAGCATCTTGCATGAATTGAGGATCAGTTTTTGAGTGGCATAAGATATTCAAGGAAGGCAGGGAGAGAGGTGTGGGAGGAGTAAGGAAGTCAGAACACCAGAGTTGATTGGCCAAATAAAGAATTTCATGGATAAGGACTGTCGTGTGTCTATAGACAGTAAGTGCACAGTTTGATGTCAGTGTGGGAACTGTACACACAATTATTTGCGAGGAACTGAAGATGCGAAATATTTGCGCAAAGTTTGTCCCAAGGGTGCTCAGAGAAGATCAGAAAGAAAGATGTTGCCATGACAGCAGGGAGATGGTCGAGCTGATCAATTCAGATCCCACAGTTCTTGATGCTCGGTGACCTGCGATGAAAGCTGGATCTACTGCTATGACCAAGAGACAGTTCCCAGTGAAAGCATGCTGGCTCTCCCAGACCCAAGAAGGCCAGACAGAGCAAATTCACCCAAAAACTTTTGATGATCCCTTTTTTTGACAGCACTGGCATGATCTACATGCATTGGGTTCCCACTGGACAGACAGACAACAAGGAATACTATGTTGAGGTTTTAAGGGAGTTCAGGAAGAGATTCTGTCGGAAGAGGCCAGCACTCTTCAAATCTGGTCAGTGGCATTTCCAGCAGGACAATGCACCAGTCCATGACTCCATCCTTGTCAGAGACTATTTGACCAAGATGGGCATCAAGATAGTTCCTCACCCTCCCTATAGTCGAGACCTTGCTCCCTGTGATTTTGGTTATTCCCTAAGCTCAGAGGTTGTCGTTATGAGACAATTGAGGAGATGAAAGAGGCTGTGACAAAGGTCATTGACACGCTCGCACAAGAGGACTTCCATGGGGCATTCCAGAAGTTGTTGGAACGGTACAACAAGTGCATTGCAACCAGAGGAGATTACTTTGAAGGAGACTAGAGTTTCATGTGTGTACTATCAATAAAAGTGCCCATATGAAAAAAGTCTGGAAACTTATTTCATGGGCCTTGTACCAGTGCAAATTTTACACTTGCACAAACTCTCTCTCTCTCATTTATATTCCTCTAAATGACTTGTGCTTTAAATTCTAGACAAATTGAATAAGTTGTTTTCCTCTTCTACTTTCTTATGCTAATGAGCTATATGATTCAGTTAATCTTATAAAATATCAACCTTTGTTTATTTTATGCTGAAGTCAGTTTAATGATTACCATAATTAGTCACATGTAATACATACACCTAACTTTCAGTTAAGAAATTCTGGAAAAACATCTCCTGTATAATAAGCATTGACTTTTTGGAGTTTGTAGCTGCTAAATTTCTACTAAACAAGCAAAAATATGTGCCCTTTGGGTGCAATTATTTAAATTCTAATGTAATCAAGATTTATATTAAATTCAAAAGACTTATGAAACTAATTAAGAGTGAATGTGAAGATAACATTTTCATTTCAATATATTTCTATATAAAATTGTACATAAGATTGTTTTTTTAATACATTTGAGAATAAAACAATAATATTAGATCAATTACACCGAGTAATTATTTAATAAACCTGGTTTTGTTAAAACCAGTTTGCAAATTAGCATCATCATATACTATGTAAACCTTAATTTCTTAGTGATGTATGACACACATTGCAGGATTTTAAACACATTAATAGCATAGGAATTTTTTTAGATAAGTCTAACTCGGCTAAACTTTAATAGGCATCATTAATAAAGATGATCCTAATTAAGATTAAATAAGGATTGTTTAATAATCATTGAGAATATAATATAAATAACTAAGGGAATTGTGATGTTGGTGGTGATATAGTTTCTCAGAATGTCCATTATAAAAAGATTTAACATTGTTCTACTTTTTATCAATTTTGTATCTAATTAGAATTTCTGTAGTATATGTAATATTTCAAAACTCAAAATTAATGCAGTATTTTGGGCAAAGGTAAGGAAAATGTTACAAACTTTTTGTGAAAATAAGTTAACTGTAGAAGATGATGCAAAATATAAACAACCACACATTCCAGTGGCTATTTCTCTGTTAGTATTTAAAATAGAAAACTACTTCTATTTTAAACCACAACATTACACATCAATTAGTTTGGACCATGGATATAACTTACTTTCAATCATGCCATCTTGAATATAGTAACATACATAACCTGAAAAAGTTCTTGTGTATAATAGGCACTTTGAACTTTTGGGCTGAAATATCTAGAAAACAGTATTTAGAGGAAATGCACATATGCAAAAAGCTTCTGGCAAAAATAAGCTCACACGAGGAGAAACAAAATTATAAACAAACACGCATTCCGGTCGTTGTTTCTCTGTAGTGGCATAAAATAGAAGTGTTTGTTGTATGTTGATTACTTTGGATTATAGATAAACTTAGATTTCGTCATACTATTGTATAACAGAGAAAGACAACACTGATGTATAAAAATATAATCTGCTTTTCTTTTCCTTTTATAACTTGAAATGTACACATGGGTACAGTGAAAAGAGAGTTGGAGATGGCTGAGATGCATACTCACAGGAGCTATGCTGCCATTCTTCTGTAAAACTTCTCTGCTCTTCTTCCTTCTCTACTTTCACAAGACTAGTATAGAGCCACCTCAAGGCATTGAATCATCTTAGTTTTTCTTCACTTCTCTTCTTTTATGAGTCTTGTACATCTCGGGCTTTTCTCTACTTCTCGACCCTGGGCAGTCTGGTGCAAGGCCAGAGACCTGAGCGACATGACATCTAGTAATTGTCTTCAGTGGTCTTCTTTCTCTCTGGTCTTTGCTCATCTCAGCTAATCGCATAATATTCCAGACACCCATGTAAATTCTCATGAACACACCTCCCACTTTCACATTACATGTGGACATACCTCCTTCTAGCATGCAACCCATGCAATTTACATGGTACTTCCACTGGGGAACAACCTGCATCCTGATTACTTTAGAAAACGGGTGCACTTCTTGTTATGCCACCCATGCAACTTATACACCATATCATAGGGATCCTCCAGTCAATATCCAATAATACCATTCTGAATATGGTGATACATGGAGCCAGACTAAAATTTAGTTCTTGTGTATAATATGCACCTCTAACTTTTTTGGCTTAAAAGTGGGGTATGCACAATATACATGAATAATAATGATAGATTCTTATGTATTTGTACTCCCATATTTTTTTTAATCACAATAGCTTAAGTTTCAAGAGTGGGGGTCCCTGTGGTGAAATCACAATATCTCAGCATTTAAGGGGAAGTCTCTGCAGTGTATTGACTAACATGCTGAACTGTGATATTGAAGTAAGCAAGTTCAAATTCCAGCTGTGCTATTACATTCACTTTCAAACTAATACCCTTGGGAAAGGTATGAACTTACTTATCCCACTCTTTCTATGTTCTTCTACAAAAATGGTTTTGGCATTGAATAAAGCATAAGTTGATATGCCATTAAAACAAAGAAAGCAAACTAACCATCTTAGTTTTCATGAAAACAGATGAAAAAAATTATAAGAAGTAATAAAACCTTGCCAAATATATAAATATTCCTCCAAATTACTTTTCATGTATTTCTCTTCTGATATTTTATTCATAATGTGGGTGTGTATAACCATAACTTAGCAAAAATGATACATCATAGCAAGATTTGACAGACTGCATGCTTATGCTAAACTTAACTGTTTTTATCATTCAGGGTTTTCAGACTATTGTCTTCATCTTCATTGTTATATTCACAACATTTTGACCAATATGTCCTTCTGCCTTCTTCAGGTGTTTCTAGTTGAACTTGAAAGCCTACACAGAACTTCAAACTATGAACTTTATTTAATCCACATAGGTCACTTGTTCTGATTCGAATAACCGTAACAGGGTACAAATATCAAGTATTCCTGTATTGTAGCGATGTAAGAACATTAAGTTTATAAGTCCCCAAAATTCATACTAAACTGTCCAGCTGGACACATAGCATAAGGGTTATAGTTGTTGGTTCCTTAAACTTCTCAAGAGACTATCATCTGGATGTTTCAGGTTTAATCCTGACTGCAGGCAAGTATCAATATTAAATATTGGACGTGGTTTGAAGTTGCATGTAGGCTCCCGAGTTAAACAAGAAACACCTGAAGAAGGCCAGAAGACATATCAGCTAAAACGTTGTGAATATAACCATAAAGATGAAGACAATAGCCAAAAAACCCTGAATGATAAAAATCATTGAGCTTCATCTCAAATTCAGACAACTGAACTGTTATTACATTTAACCGAGTGTAAACAAATGACTGATGTTTAATTGAATTGTTAGTGATACATAGCAATACTTGGAACCATTTAACTTTGTTGACTAAACTGAATAGTTTGAAATGGAGCTGTTTTTGATATTTGAATTGCCTACTTATGCTGAACTGAAGTGTTTGAAATAGTACTGTTTATATGTATAAAAATTAATTTGGCACTAAATAAACTACAAAGGTTGATATGCCATAAACCCAACCAACCAACATATTGCAAATCATTGTTTCTTGCTTAATTGATCTCTGTTTTTAAATTTCTTTTTTTTTAAATTTTATCCAGGAGAATTTCCAAGGTTCCTGGTGGTGGTACTAGTTGTAATAATTACCATATATACTTGAGTAATGAATGATCTTATTTCATGAACTATCTCTAATTTCTAGCTGAAAAAAAAAAGGTTTTTATTGGCAAGGTTAGGCCTAGAAATAAGATATTATATAATGTGATTAGACTGGTTCATTGGCCTAATTAGTAGAGTTTTCGCCAATGGTCTGGGAGACCTGGGTTCAAAAAATGGTACTTGATACTTCCTTGCTTAACACTCGGCAATATAAGGTATGTATCAAGGGTAAAGTGGAGCAATCCAGGGAAGGGAGTACCGCCCTCCCCTACACCTTGGTGTAGTAGCTATTGAAAAGGGAGCCTTCTGGTTGCCCTCGACTATGGTCGCCAACTTTTTTTATATAATGTGCCAGCTAATTAACAAATAGAATTATAATGTAGATATCTCTTGGGTTTCCTTGTAGCACTCTACAAACTACTTGACATTGGATGTGAAGATAAAGTTGTTTTGATAAAAGTAATGATATACTTTGTCAATCAGATTATGATTCATTCACTTTGTGTTTTCACTTACTTTCAGGTGGTTGTTTCCAACCGACTTGTGGATTCACCCTGTTGTATTGTAACCAGTCAGTATGGTTGGTCTGCTAACATGGAACGTATCATGAAGGCTCAGGCTTTGAGAGACACCTCAACAATGGGATACATGGCAGCCAAGAAGCATCTAGAAATCAATCCTGACCACTCGATTATCAAGGCTCTCAAAGAGAAAGTGGATACAGATAAGAACGACAAGAATGTAAAGAACTTTGTGGTTTTGATGTACGAAACATCTCTGTTGGCTTCAGGTTTCAATCTTGAAAATCCTCAATCACATGCTTCAAGAATTCATCGAATGATCAAATTTGGTCTTGGAATTGACGAGGATGAAGAAGTTGTCGAAAGTGGAGGTGCAGGAGACTCTGCAGATGCTGACCTGCCTCCTCTGGAAGATGATGATGATATGTCCAAAATGGAAGAAGTTGACTAAAATAATTTAATATTGAAATTTATCTTTTTTTTTTTTGTTTCTCTTTCATTCACAAGTATTTAATAATAAAATTTTTTTTTTTTTTTTTTTTTTTTTTTTAAATCTAATGTAATTTGATTTAATTTTTTCATTTATTTCATCAGTAATTCATTTATTTTTATGCTGGCTGACCAAGGGATGACTTTTTAAATCTTGAACTTGATTGTACTCTGAAAGGTATAACTCTTTTATTACTTGGGCAAGATGATTTATGATCTGCTTATGTTTCTTCAATTAGGATACTAGCTTCTTAGAACAAATCATAGGTAAAGTGTTTAATATAACAATTGCATTCAAAGTTTTTAACAATCTGTCCTCTATCATATATATATATATGTGTGTGTGTGTATATAATATATATATATATATATATTCTATGGTATTTGGGCTAAATTTGACAGTTTAGCTCTCAGATTTTTATTTGAGTGGTAATGAAGGTCTTCATTCAGGGTTAGCTTCATGGTGGTGACTCCAACACCCATTTCTCTCTCGGTAAGGCCTGGATTCTCTTGCTTGGAATTTCCATCATTTGTCCTTTGGCCACATCTTTGTAGTCTCCATTGCAGCTGTCCATATTACGTTTTACAGCCTTTATAATGTTCACAGAGCATTGAGCAATAATCATGATGTCATTATTTTTATAGATGGTGTGAATCATCATAATAGAGGTAACTTTTCCAATATTCAGATGGCTTCCAATTTTCTTTGTCAACTAGCTTTTTCTCAACTACAACTTTAATCTTTTAAGCTCTCTAATGTTGTTGATTGTTCGCTAATACATTTAGCTGTTTCTGGAAAAAAGGAGACATAAAAACATAGTGAAATTCAGCCTAAACACCCTGTTTGTTTGTATGTACATATGTGTGAAATATATATATATATATATATATATATAATGCTGGTTCTATACATGAATGTACTGGTGTGGCGGAAATACCTCCCTCATTTTAAACTATCACCTGTGTGGTGTAAGTGAACTTAGGCAAGTGGCAATGGTAGCTCTGTCTAACTTATCTTTTTATTTTATTTATTATTATTTATTTATTTTTTTCAGTTATGATTATGTCCTGGACTGGCCATATTTTGAAAAGTTAACAAAAAGACCAAGGTAACTAATATCAAAAAATTATTTCAGTTTAAATAAAGGGCTACAATTTTTTATTCAGGTTACTATTTTTTAATCAATGAACTTGTGGTTCTGAAATTTTCAACCCATAACAGTATAAATTTTCTCTCCAGAACAGCATCATTCTGATGTATTATGAAATGAGCACAAATAACTTTCTGTGTTTCAGTAGATTCAACAGTCTAAAAAAAATATTTCAACCACAAACATGCAGTGTTCACTGATCAAAGCCATGATTGTATCCTGAAAAAAAATGATCAGACATTAGCTAGATGTAGCTACCATTACCATTTACCCAAGATCTCTTGCACCTCACAGTTTAAAATGTGGGTGGTATTTCTGCTGTAACCTGTATTTGCCTCTTGGCTATATTAACAGAATTGCAGCTTTTAAATAAACATAACTGAATTTTTGGTTTGTTGCTTGATAAACCCTTCTGTAAATGTGTGCGTGTGTATCCCAGTGGCCTAGTGAGTAAAGTTTGCTAATAGCCTGGGAGTTCAGGGCTCAATCCCAGGTTAAGTCATTCCAAAGACTCGAAAAAATGGTACTTGATGCCTCCTTACTTAACACTCAACATTGTAAGGTATGTATCAAGGGTAAAGTGGAGCAATCCAGGGAAAGGAGTAATGCCCTCCCCTACACCTCAGTGTAATAGCTATTGAAAAGGGAGCCTTTGGGTTGCCCTCAACTATGGTCACCAACTTTACTTTATATGTATTTTTTTTTTTTTAATTATGATAATCTACTTTACTGTGGGATTAATTTATTTTAACATGCAACAGATACAACTATTGATATGTTTAGTAAAATAAAAACTGCTTTTGTAATCCTGTCCAGCTAATGCTTTTATCATTACAAAAATATTAAACTTGTGCTTTTTGAACTTTTTTTCTTTTTATTGATTATGACTGTTTAATATTTATTTTATATTCTGTAAGAATATCTATAGAATTTTGAATTTTACTTATTTTGCAAACAAAAAATAAATAAAATAAAATAAAGCCTTCATTTTACAATAGTCAAAATGCTTATAAAGTGACTTGATGTTTTATATCTTTTGTATTTAATGACTATAACTGCTGAATGTATTATTGAACCTGCTGTTTATATATTTGAACTTGCTGCATATCCTTTTTTGAAAGACTAAGATGTATGAGATTTGATTTCAGAAATAAATATTTATCTTGGCATAACATTCTGCTTGTAATTTATATTGAGATCTTATCTACTTTCACTTTCACTTTTTAAAAAAAAATTTATTTATTTATTTTATTTTTTTTTATCTTATATATATCAAAAGAAAATACTGTACTTAAACCTGGCCTTTTTATCACCTTAAATAAAAATATCATTCATTTCTTAAAATTTACTTTACAGAATTTGGTAGCGTTTAACTAACAAAGATTCAGTCTCTTTGTAATCTCAGTTATGTAAGAGGTACTTGTGGTGTAAACAGTTATTGTTGTACAAAGTAAACTTGTCTACCCAAGTTCAAAACCTGAACAAGACTGTTTGCATTTCACATCATGCTTATACCCTTGGGAAAGGTATAACTCCAACTATTCCCCTCCAGCTATGGGTAAAATAGTAGGGCAAACTGGGTTTTTTAAGCTTGGTATTGCAACCAGCCTCAGAGAAGGAAAACTAAATTCAACCTAGTTGTAGACATGAGAGGGATAAGTTCTGCTAGGCTATTTTTGGCAAAGACATGTTACATGAGTAGCGATCCTCCATGACTAAAAACAGGTTTTGGGACCAAACTGTATAAATTTTAATCAGTCTGAGTGGAGTAAAAAAGATTTTGACAAAATTAGTCTTCATACTAGGTCTTGTTTATGGGATAAAATTAATTTTGTTAATCCCTCTGCATACTATTCTTAAAGTAAATGTTAGGTCATTTTTGTCTAAATTTTTGAGATGAGGAATTATTAGCAGAATTTACTAATATTGTATATGGGTTTTAAGATGGTCATTGATGTTCATAAAGTATTAAGTTTGTTCATTTATTTATACCTAACATGCTTTTTACTTTCAAAATCTGAGATTACTAATATTTTCATCATGAAAGAACATCTGGATAGACAACATTGCTTATGTATATATTTGTTCTTGTATAATCTTTTTGGTGAAGGTTCCCAACCTCTTGGGATTTCCAACTCGGTTCATAGACACATACAGCTAACCATATGAGGAGTCACTTTTTAGGTAGACCTCAATCTGGGACAATTCCAAAACAGATTCGAGCTGGAAACCCTCTATTGCATGCCAAAGAGAACCCCTTTGTCAGTTACTGTGTGTGATGGTTTCTAAGTTAGTTGTTTCATCACATCTAAAAATAATATATACTTGGGTCTTTTTCTAGGAAAGGTTATCATTTCCTAGAATAAATTTTGCCTTTATTTGCTGCCAAAATCTTGTGGATTTGGGACTAGCTATCCCTTATCTGGAGAGTAGTTGTATGGTATTCAGAGAATAGATGTATATATTTCACTGTTACTCTAACTACTAAAGAAGTTACCATCTCCTAAATTAATCTTTCTAAAGATCATAAAGAAAGGGAAATTGAAAAACATGTCAGTACTTCTTTTTTGATCTGAGGACATGACATTTCTAAGAAAGATTTTACCCTTTCTTTTAATCTACTAAATTAAACGAGTTTTCTTCTTTTAGTAGATGTCATGAAAATTTTTGAATGTTCAGTGTGTTAGAAAAATTCTCAAGACTACCAAAATCAGTGAGATTAGAATTTTTAAAGAGACTGGCTAAATTTCTTTCATCTCTGAGTTGAGAGGTCAGTCGATTTAACCATAGCAACTATTACAGGTTCTTTGGTTTTCTTTGTGTAAGAGTGATTTTGGGCAATTTAAGCCTGTCACAAACCAGGTGTTATTAGTGTTTCATCTGCCTCCATCCAAGATGTCAGACATTAAAGTTGAGTTTTTGACCACACTGCATTTTCCTCACCAAGTCACTAAATTGCCAAAAACTGGTCATCGTTTGTCTTAATTCATTGTAATCTCTACTTGTAAAAGTCATCCTTTGAGTTCACTACCCTAACATTATTCAGCAACTTACTTTGATTGCCCACTATTGCTGAACACAAGTTGATGTAACAGATGGAAGGACAATTGAAAAAAGAAAGAGCTTCATGTCACTGAGAACAATAGAAGCACATTGGACAAAAACTATTTTACATTGAGAGAGATACAAAGACAAGGAGAGAAGGTAAGATAGATTCTGGCTTTTTTTTCTTATTTTTTCTTATTTTTTATTTTTTTAAAGATAAACAGAAAGTAATAAAAATCTGATTAGTATCTCCTGTATAGTTTAAAATCTTTCCAGGCATGAACCTAACAATTCCTAAAAGTTTGATTGAAATCATGACAAAATTGATGCAGCCTTGTTAGTACAGACGAACAAATATTTGGTAAATGATATACACTGTCTTTGACTGGCATCCACCCTTCCGTCATAGTAACTTTGAATTTTAAACCAAAGCCTTTTATTTTTATTTTATTTTTTTTTTTTTCAATTACTCAGATGTTCTTCACAATTTTATCATCTTTAATTTCATTAAAAAGAAAACAATGTTCCTAAATCTCATTATTTCCTTCAGGTAAAATGCTTTCCAAAACTTCTGTGGTAATGGCATCTCTGATATAGTTGTGTAAAAATAATGGTAAAAATTGTTCCGTGATTGCTACTGTATTCAATCCATGAGAAAAATGTTCTGTTATCCATTTTTTATTTATTAATTCATTTATTTTTACAGAAGATATCCCATATCAGTTCATTCATTCTTGAGATTTTGCTTGTCTGTCTTTTTCATTAAAATAGTGTGAGACTTTTGGGAATTATCTGACAAAGGAACTTGAACTCCCAGTTAACTAAATACACTTTAACGAATACTTTTATCCACTAGGCTATTGTCATGAAGACCATAGGGTACAATTGCTGAAATGTGGCTACAACAACCAAGAAGAAGATATTAGAGTATTACGAGCTGTATTAAACAAATCCTGGAGGCAACACCCCACAAAACAGCTGCTGTATGGCCACCTACCACCCATCTCAAAAACCATCCAAATTTGACAAAGAAAACATGCAGGATACTGCTGGAGAAGTAAGGATGAACTCGTATACTACTATGGACCCCTTAACACAGACAAACAAGTGTTAGGTGACCAGCTAGAATCTATCTACAACAGCTCTACTGATACTGGGTGTAGCCTGGAAGACCCACCAGAAGTGATGGATGATAGATGAATGGTGACAGAGGGTCAGGGAAATCCATGCTAGCAGCATGCCATGATGATAATGTATGTATTTATCCAACCCCACTACCATAGGCAAGATGTAACACAAGGTCAAATGATAAACCTTAACCCTAACCCTAACCCATCACCATTTTAAGCATAATTCACACTAACCCTTATGAATCTACTATTTAAACCTATCATTCACCCTAACATAATCCATCATTTAAACAGAAGTCTCTATAACATTGTGTTTCATACGTTTGACTGCAACATCGTAGTAAGCAAGTTTGAGCTCTTCAAAAATGATCCGGTAGACCTGGGTTCAATCACTGGTTGCATCATACCAAAGACTTTAAAAATGGTACTTGATACCTCCTTGCTTAACACTTGGCAATATAAGGTATGTATCAAGGGTAAAGTGTCGCAATCCAGAGAAAGGAGTAGTGCCCTCCCCTACACCTCGGTGTAGTATCTATTGAAAAGGGAGCCTTCTGGTCCCCCTCGACTATGGTTGCCAGCTTTTACTTTTTTTATTGTGTCCACGTTTAGACTAATGTTATATAATGGCATAATGAAAAAGCATAACATTGTTATTTATAGAAATATAAGTCACTCATCTTTATTGCTCAAAGGATCAAGATAGGCTGTAGGCATGTGGGTGATAGACAGGGATGAAGGATGCAGACACAGACAGGCAGAAGATGGCTATATTAACTTTTTCTTAACCCATGTTGTGATTCCATATTTAGGGCCTTACATCCTTGGTTCTTTGATGGAAGGTTCTCAACTGGAGCATGCCAGGGTTGCCTCCCAAGCGCTTGTTGGTTGCTCTCTGAACCTCTTGACTGCCCGAATCTCTTCTGACTGCCAACTGACCGTGACTGATTGTTTTGTCTGTAGGTACCCATGTATATATGATTTTATAATGCCTATGTGTTCCAGTTGTCCCCACGTGATCTGCATCCGCTGTTCTCTTGTTTACACAGGTGGTGCATCCTGTGTAGAAATCCCTAATTGACAGTTCTATCAAAGGTCAATATGCAGCACTAATATCCTTGGGAAAGGCATGAACCTCTTATGCCTTTTAGCTATAGGTTAAAAAATACCACTTCTGTTCTTCTGCAAGGATGGCTTTGGCATTAAATAACCCACAAAGTTTAATATACTATTAAAAAAACAAAACCATTTAAACATATCATTTGCCCTAACCCTAATTAATCTCATATTTAAATCTATCAGCCACTCTAAACCTAATCCTAATTAATCCATTGTTTAAACCTATCAGTCACTTTAATATTAATTAATCTACTGAAACAATTTTCCAGAAATGTCTTCTGAAAGAGGGGTTAAAAATTATTTGAATGGTGGAGATAACCGGTAGTGAGAATTTTTCTTGTCTTCCTGATTTTGATAAGACATGGTCCTCAAAATATAGACATCAATTGTTTAGCTGGCGAATTAACAAATATTTCTTCTTGAAGGAGTTGACTTCCACAGTAAAATGAGTATGCTTACTGTAATGATTTTTTAAAAATGTGTTTGAAAAGAAGTTGAAATAAAAGTTTATCAATAAATATAACATAGAACTTTCAAAACCTTCTAAGTTCACACACAAAATATTTATATAAATTCTCCTTCTTTTCTAAAACAACAAAAAAAAAATCACCTGGAAGTGAATTACCATTTAACTTGTAAGAAGGTGGGCATTAAAAATTGGTGCTAAAAATGACAAAACTATTTTGTGCATAATTTCCCTTCATTCAAAATTTTTTACAAATTGAGAATCAAAAAAGGCGTAACTTAACAGTCTGAAAACAAAACGAGAATTCATTTTATGACTCTCAAACTGATTGGTTGAAAAATCTTTTGCACTAAAATAAAATTGGATTCTAACTGAACTGATCAAAGTCATTCTTGATCCTCCCTTCATCCCAAAAATAAGTATCTTTAATGAGATTCCCCAGCAGAGATAGCAGGGTAGCTACCTCATCACCCTATAGGAGTCAACAATTTTCAATGTTAGTTCACTACATTTTGTTACTGACTCATTTTACTCTTGTTTTTAATATAAATATTGCATAGGTAAGAAACAATAAGTTTCCATCCATTTACCATACACACATTCATCATCATTATCATCAACAAACTGTGCTGACAGTATTTAGTTCCCTGTCTCTCTTTCACTGTCCATTCCTCTTATCCATTGTTCCTGGTAGGTCCTCTAAGCTGCATCCAGTGTCTGCACAGACCTGATGTAAGTCTTTGCTGGTCAGCCAACACAGGTGTGTCCATGTGTAGGAGTCCATAAGAGAATGTTGCTTATGAATTTGTCTTGTCTTGTTCATCTTACTTGGATGGTTTGTGAGATGGTAAGTAAGTGGCCGTACAACTACTGTTTTGTGGGATGTTGCTTTCAGGATTTGTTCAAAATAGCACATAGTAGTTTCCCTCTAGCTTTTACTCTGTTGGTTGTCTTTGGTTTTATGGCATATCAACCACTGTAGGTTATTTCATGCCAAATCCAGTTTATACATATATATTAAATATATATAATTTGTAAACACATTTTGTTAACATTTTTAAATGAACCTGAGCTCATTTTTTTGCACACAGTTAAATGGTTCCAAGTATTGCTATGTATCACTAACAATTCAATTAAACATCGGTATTTTGTTTACACACAGATAAAAATGATCAGTTCTATTTGTAACAATTCAATTTAGCATAAGTCATTTGTTTAAATGGTCAAACAGTTCTATTTGATTCATTGATAGGACTCTATCAGGTCTTACCACTCCAAGTCAAAGTGAACCTGGAAGTAATGGCAGTGAAGGGATGCTCCACATTCCCCAAAGTCCAAGGATGGAGCCTCACCATCAGATTGTTTAGTTGGGGGAGTCTTACCTCTCTGCTGAGATCCAGTTGGTGTATTCTACAGCCCCAGCCGACTGGGCTGATTACCTCTGGTTGTGAAGCTCTAGTTCTAGTGAGTGTGGAGTGCCTCTTCATTGCTATTACCCCCAGCTTCACTCTGACTGGAGTGGTAGTACCTGTTAGTGTCCTATTCATGAGTAAAATAGATCTGTTTAGAAATGATTGGTATTTGATAGGATGGTATGCAAAAATAAACCCTCTTAAAGAACAACACGAAAAATGTAATTGAGCATGATTCCCTAACCTCTAAGTATAATTATAACCATGGACTGGTTTACATGCTACGAAAACCAATTGGTCAATCAATCAACTGCATTGAAACTGTAAAAAAAAAGAAAGTTAGTTATTAGGAATAGTGTTCCTTGATTACTTATTCAAAATGGTGTTCTCTCATTACTTTAGCCCAGTTGGCTGGTGCTGCAAAATGCTCTGACTGCATCTCTGCAGGGGGGTTAGACCCCCCAACCACTACAACTAAGTGTTTGGGGAATGTGGAGTACCCCTTCATTGCCATCGCTTCCAGGTCCATGCTGGCCCCAGAGTGGTAGCACTTGATATGGTCCTATCTTTGGGTCAAATAGAACTAAACTATGTACTAATGCTGAACTGAATTGCTTGAAATAGAACTGTTTTGACGTTTAAACTGTGTACTTATGCTAAACTGGGTTGTTTGAAATTGACATTTAACTGTGTGTAAATAAAAACTATACTTATACTAAACTGACTTTGTTAGAATTAGAATTGTTTGGCTTAACTGAATAGGTTGCAATAGAAATGTTTTTAGTTGTCTAAATTTCTGAGATGAAGCTTGATGATTTTTATTATTGAGGGTTTCTGGACTATTGTCTTCATCTTTTTTGTTATTTCCACAAATAACAATAAAGACAATAGTCCTAAAACCCTTGATGATAGAAATGTTTTTGACAATTAAACTGTGTACTTATGCTAAAATGAATTGTTTGAAATAAAACTTTTTATTTGTATAAAAATGGATTTGGCATTAAATAACCTACAAAGCTTGATATACCATAAAACTGAAACAAACAAACGAAATATAAAACCGGCTCATTGGCCAAGTGGGTAGAGTGTTCGCCAATGGTCCAGGAGACCTGGGTTCAATCCCAGGTCGCGTCATACCAAAGACTTTAAAAATGGTACTTGATACGATCTTGCTTAACACTCAGCAATATAAGGTACGTATCAAGGGTAAAGTGGAGCAATCCAGGGAAAGGAGTAGCGCCCTCCCCTACACCTAGGTGTAATAGCTATTGAAAAGGGTGCCTTCTAGTTGCTCTTGACTATGGTCGCCAACTTTACTTACTTTATATATATCTATATCTATATATATATATATATACTAGTGATATTGAAAAAGAATAAACACGTCTAAGAACTTAAAGTATACATATATTGTTCTATAAACAAGTAATATGTGATTGATTGATTCTAACGGCCTGTCAACCAATCTTAGGGTTACTTTAAGCTTATAGATTTGGGAATTGTGATCATTGTACACTTATATTTACATTTTTAGTTTAGTTGTTTCTTGAATATAGTTTAATTAACCATTTAATTATTTGTATTAGATAGGAATACTTGTATCAAGTATTCCTATCTAATACAAATAATTAAATGGTTTCAATTGATTATTTCTATTTAATAATAATTTGTTTGTACACAGTTATATGGTTTCAAATAATCAATAATCTTGAGTAAAATATATCTTCAAGTAACTATCCTTAATATGAATAATTTAGTTGTATGGTATCAAGTATTTCTATCAAATAGAAATAATTTTTAAACAGGTCTATTTGACCCATCATCATCATGTCATGCCACTAGCACGGATATCCCTGACCCTCTCTCGCCACTTCTCCCTATTGTTCATCACCTCTGGCAGGTCTTCAGGGCTACATCCCATATTCTCACATAGCTGCTGAATGTATGTTCGAGCTGGTTGTCCTGCTTTTGTCCAGCCATATGTGGGGGTCCATAGGAGTACATCACTTATGAGCTTGTCCCTGCTTCTCCAGCAGTGTCCTGCATGTCTGGTTCGTCTAATTTGGATAGTTTTCGTGATGGGAGGCAGGTGGCTGTATAGTTGGTGCCTTGTGGGGTGTTGCCGCTAGGACTTGTTCAATATTGCTTGCAACATTCTTGTGTAATTGCCGTCTAGCTTCTTCTCCAGCTGTTTAGTTAGCGTCCAAGTAGTGCCTCCATACAGCAGTATCGATACAACCGCTGCCTGGAAGAAACTGTGTTTCATTTTATCGGTCAGGTCTGATTTCCATATGATTGATAGCCTATCGATAGCTGTCCATGCCTTCGTTAGCCGCGTGTCAATGTCCTTTTTGGTTGATGAGACGCTGCTTCCTAGGTAGGTGAATTTGTCTACTAGTTTCAGAGGGGTTCCATCTCGTGTGGAGATGTCGCCTGTTTGATTATTGCACATATATTCCGTTTTGTGTGCATTGACGTGGAGGTCAATGCCTGTGGCGGCTTGTTCTGAACTATGGAGCTAGGAGTAATAGCAGTGATGGAGTATTCTACTCTCCCCAGAGAATCACCATCAGATGCAGTTTTGTGTCATTCATAGGACACCCTCTTTTTTGAGGGGGGTCTCTTACTCTTCTGTAGGGGATAAAATCAGTGTATTCTACATCCCTATTGATGAGGTGAGTGTGTAAAAAGGGTACCAAATAGAAAAAGGTTTACTTGAAGAGTGTAGGTAATAACCGATCCCAAACAGGCGCAGTGGCAACGTCTCTACCATTCAAAGAACCTTGGCAAAAAGAGGTTGAGAAGGAGTATCTGAGGCTGTCATGTAACACTCTACAAGCCCTCTCACGGACATACGTTTTCTAAGGAAGATAATTATTTATTGTAACGGCACAAGAGATTACACAATTACTAAACTTGGCTTAGTGTGGCCTCAGGTAAAAAATATGAGGCATCCAATAAGAATGAAACTCACAAACAAGGATCTTTTAACCTTGCTGACTCATCATTAAACTGTTAGTTGCTTTGTTTTTACAGTGAGAAGAATTAAATTTTATATTTTTTAAACTTTTATGTTATTCGTAGACAATAATTTTAAAATTGCAATGCAATTATCATTAGAAATATATTTGTTTTTGTGGTTGCTTTAAAAATGCGAGAAAAAAAAATCACATTTATTAAGTTAAATTCAATAATAGAGCCACCAATGAAACAATTTATTGGCAGGTAGTGCCAGAGCAGAAAATCAACTAATGCCGGAAATGACGCAACCTGTTTCCACCCATCTTTCTAGAAGAGCCGAGAAAGAGGAAAGAAAGAAGGAAGAGGAGGCTAACTTAAAAAAAAAAAAAAAAAAGAAATAGAGTTATCTGCCCCTGCCTCAAAGTGGTTGTATATAAATAGCTTCTGTACTAATGCGTTCTTTCTCTCAGTCGGTTACAAAGCACGCTGTGTAAAGTGGTTTGCGAATTTCAGGCTGTTAAAAAACTATTAGAAAATCGCAGTAAGTAGATTATCATATTTTTATATTACTGTTTCAAATTAAATAGTAATAATGTTAATTTTTTGATTTGTTGTGGCTCGACCCTAATAATTCTCAAAAGTAAAGTTAAAAATCCTTTAAAAACAAGGTTTTTGTTGGTGACCTAATGGCATTTCATTCATTTTTTTAGTATTTAAGTTAAAAGATTAAAAATTTTCTAGTCACTTGTATTATATTTGTAATTGGTATGGCTTAGAAATTTTTGATTTAAGCGATCAGTTAGATAATCACAATTTTTTTTCTTTTTAATTAATACAGCGTAAAAATTCATATTTAACTGAAATTCGACAATTTGATACTGAGAGAGAGAGAGAGAGAGAGAGAGGGAGAGAGAACAACAACAACAACAACAAAAACGCAATAGCTTCAAATTTTTTAAAATCAGTTTTTAAAGATAATTATATTAAAATTATTATTCTCTTATTATTTCATTTCATATTTTTCTTCAGCTTTTCTTTTTTTTTTTTTTCTTTTTAATTGAAATGAAATTTAAGGCTTGTAACCTGATACTTAAAAAAGCTCGTCACTTTAATAAAAAAATTTTTCTTCAGGAATTAAATTTGAAAATTATTATTATTTTTTTTTTTTTTTAATAATTGAAAAATTTTATATAAAGATAATAGTCGCCACCATGTGCTCCCGTTTATTTTAATTTCATTCACCATTTTGGATATACCGGTTAAAATTATATATTTTAAAATTTATTCTCAACTCTTTCATCACTATATTTTTGAAATTATATCCACTTATAAATTCATTTAAGGATTCATTCCTAAGTATATAAAGTTGGTTAATTTTAATAATGTCAACTAAAAATGAAAAAAAAAGAAGAAAAAAAACACACTGCCTATTCTGATGCTCCGTATTTTTCTTTTTAAATAAAACGCAAATGATTTTTTTTTTTTGAATTTGGAATAAATTTTAAATAGATTTGTTTTAAAAGATTTGATTATTAAAAAAAAAATTAGGTGTAAAACCGATTTGCGAGGTCAGTACAAATAAATGGAAGTTTCCTGATTTAATTGTCTGGAATTTTCTCTCTTTTTCTGGAGACATTTAACATTCTTCTGGAACGATCAAGATCTTAAACCGCTTTCTCTCAACTTGTCATACTAACTGCTAAATCATCAGGCCTCGTAATCTTACTCATTAGAAGTGGAAATAGTTTCATGTAGCAAATGAGAAAAACCTTGATTTAAGTAATCTGTTTTTTTTTTTTAAATTTTATTTTAATAATGATCAGAAATATTAAAGCGTTATTCGTGGTAGAAAAATAAATTTGATCTTTTAAATGATATAATAGTCTTCATTAACGTAAGAGAAACCAGATTTTTATTTTGTTTTTATTTTTTATTTTTTTGTGCATTCTTATTAAATCGTGAAGACCCGTTATTTCTTTATTTTCAGCACAGCTTGGGTGTTAGAAGCTTTAATTTATTGCTTACAGTTAGAAGCTTTTATTTATTTATTAATTAAAAAAATCCTTTCTAACTGAAAAACTTAAGGGTAAAACAAAACACATGCTCTACTTTTGAAAATTTTATTTTATTTTTTCCTTTTTTTCTTCAAATTAATAATGAACGTTTATCATCAATTTCATTGTCTCCTGAATGTAATCAACTATGCTCAACTTCGCCCTGTCTGTCCCCAGATCTTGTGATGAAGCCTCTTTTTTTTTTTTTTTTTTTTTTTTTAATCCACTTAGTCAGACACCTCTGAACTGGAAGAAAGCACTAGTCTAGAAAATACTCCTATAAGATCTTTTTGAAGACTATGCTAATTCTTACCAACTTACAAGAACTAGAAGAAAAAAAACTCCTACTCACTCACTTTATCGTGATTAATGTTAATTTTTCAATTAACTCTTCTTAATACGAATAATTTAATTGTATGGTATCAAGTATTCCTATCAAATAGAAATAATAATTTTTAAACAGATCTATTTGACCCATAGATAAGATCTTTTTTTTCTTTCAATCAAGTTGATTCATAATCGATATTCTCCTAAACTTCTCAAAAAGAAAAGAATTCCAAGAATGTCCAACAAAAGAAAAAAAAAGATTAATTTAAGAGAACTTTAAACTCTACAAGAAAGTTGACAATTGTAATCTTTATGGAGTTGTCATAAAGCATTTAAGGTTCAACCTCATGAATTAAACTGATGGTACAAAGACACATTGCTAAGAAGAATTTACTTTGAACACCTAAAGTTATTATCGGTGAAACTCCATCAGAAAAGTTGGGATTTTAGTAGTAATTACTAATAATTTGTCTTATTCTGTTTATCTATTTATTTATTGCCACTCTATCCCTGGTACAGGATGTAGTGGTCAGGCTCCAGTTCTGGAACACAGGAATATAGAACCATTCCTTTAGCATTACTCCCAGGTCCACTCTGACTCGTGGTAGTTTGTTAGGATTCTGTCTATGGATTTGTTCATATTAGATGACATGTAAATGTGGGTAAACAAATGATTCTAGACAAATAAGCACAATTAAATACAATCTAGTATTAAAAATATAGTTGTAATGAAGCATTTAGAAATGAATTAAATTTCAGCCAAAAATAAGGCGATGATATGCTGTTAAAAAAAATAAACTGAACTATTTTATGGCAACTGTTTTTCCATAACCATTAATAGATCAGAAAGATTTCTATGCTCAAGTCAATCTTAACTGTGATAACTAGTTTGGATATAAAGTGTGACGGCAAATTCTTTAAAATCCCAAAACGGGACTTTATTTTTGCACGTGTGAAGACTGGGCAGACTGGCACTTGATCCCTTGTAGAATAAGTCCTCGTTCAGAGTTTTTTTCTCGGGCACATAAGAACTGGCATATTATGTGGGGGATTAATTTATGTCCAGACTGACCGCCGCTGGCAAGGGGTTCCAAATTTCACACTATACACACACCCACCAGGTCGCTAGACTTCCTCCCCTAGAACAATGGAAGACATGGACCTCTAGGTTTAGACATAATATTATATTGTAGTAGTTGGCAATTTCGGTTTCCCGTGTGATATTTTAAAGGAATTTATAGGACAAGATAACATAAGGCGACGTGAAGCTGGAAAAGAAACATGAAAATAACAAATTCGTAGCAGACGCTGCAAATAACAACTTCGACCACGTGGGAACATTAAAATATATCAATCTTTTACTGCACATAGATATACACCTTCAACATGTCAAATATATCATCAATGAATAGTCCATGAACAGAAATGTCTTTCTTTTCTTTTCTTTCGTTTTTCTTCAAATTGAGAGAGCGAGAGGGTATATAAAAATGGGTATAATGAGAAATGGTCTCAAAGTTTACTTATCTTTTTTTTTTTTCTTGATGGAGTTCCTGTGGAGAATATTTCCTCTTTTACGGGCTAATAGACTTTATGCTATTTTTAATACTGGCTTGAAGAATTGGCTCCTTTGTGTCCGAGATTCTTTTCGTCTTCTTTTACCCGGAGTACTTGGCTTTTGGTTCCATCCACCACGAACCCTGTCCAACAACTAATTTTTTCTTTTCCTTTTTTCGCTGACGGGAAGAAGGTGCCACTTCTGTTTTTAGGGTCCCAGCCAATCATTTGGCTTCTACCTTCTTCCTTCCCATGTCAGGCGACCCGAGGGAGGTCATCGAGTACAAACATCTGTTCTTAACGGTCATTCTTTGACGGCTTGCTACTGTTAATTCAAACACGAGGATAGTAGAAATCTTGTTTCTATCTTCTCAGTGGGAGACCACGTGACAAAAGTCTTAACCAATGACCATTGTTCAAATAAGCCATATAGCGGTATTTTTCTTCTTTCTTTAATTGCTATTTAATGTATACATTTCTAAGATGAAGTATTGTCAATTTTTGAGAGAGACCAAGCAAAAATTGACAATTTATAGAAAAAAAATTGTAAACTCTTTCATTAATTATTACTAATGTTTGGTAAGTGAAAACCAGCATTGAAAGTCTGATTTGGGATATATACTGTTATTTGTTTGTGCTAAGGTTGTGTTAGATGTACTGTGAATGAATCCAAATTTCCAATACAATAAATTTTTTTTTTCCTTAGGTTTCATAATTCCAAATTCTTGCAAGACTAATGATTTTATTGCAAGATATCTGACCTATAACAAGTTAGAAGTTTTTTCAATAGTTAAACTTTTCCCATATGTGAAGATCCTATATCTGTTATACCATTACTATATTCAGATTAGACCAGGAATAAATGTAAACAAAATAAACCACAAGTGTAAAATAAAAAATCTTGATGAATGAAAAATGTGTTAACTAAGGGTCCACAACCTGTGGGCCTCAAGACCCATTGCCAATCACACAAACCATCTATGTAAGATGAACAAGACATTTTGGGTACTAAGGATGAATGTTCTTCTTTGGATTTCTATACATAGATTCACCAGTGTTGTTCAACTCGAAAAAAAACTACATTAATTATCTCTCTGCAGACACTGGATACTATCTAGAGGACCTACATAGCTGATTAGAATGGCTGATTAGAAAAGATGGCAAGAGTGTCAAGCAGATGCGTGCTGTCAAGTGTGCCTTGATGATTTGATTCTTGTGTGACTCACCTGGAAGTAATGGCAATGAATGTGTACTCCACACTCCCCCAGATCTTTGGAACTGGAGCTTCCCAATCCCATGCAGTTTAGTGTCATATTCAGGACACCTCGTTTTGGTGGGAGTGTTGCTCCTCTGAAGGAGATACAGTTTGCATTTTCTGAACCTTGTTGACAGGCAACTGCTAAAATATTTTAAAACAGCCAAGATTGAAACATTTTATAGAATATTGAATCTTAAAACAAATTTGAAATAATTCAAAACTGGAACAGTGTTTAATTCTTCCATAATTCAAATGTTCAATCTTATATTTTTTGGCTAGTTGCTTGGAGAAAAAATTTTCTTTTGTAATTCAATTATTGCTAAATTGTATTTATTTTATTTTACTTTTTTGTTGTTGTTGTAAGATTTGACACACTAGGTAGTAATACAGAGAATGAATACATGGAGGGAGTCTGTCCCATTAACTCACAAATGATTAGGATCATATCCTGAGTCTATAAAGATTACATGATCCAGTGCAGTATTAAGTCCAGAAAGGACAAAGTTCCAAATAGGCATTTGCTTATTGGGAACTTTGGCCCGTCTGGATTTATTGCTTATTTCTGGATTAACATTGTCAAGATGTACTTTTCCATGCTGGAAATGTTACATTAAATGGTTCACTTAAATTAGGCCTTTTATAGTAATTAGAAGATTCATTTTTTCCCCAGAATGCAATGGCTGTTTATTTCAGACAGGAAGTTGTTTATATCTTATACCAAGACATAATCCAACATTGTACAATAACCCATTGATATAATTTTAATTTTAAAAGAATGTTCTTATAAGAAGTATTAATCTGAAGTCAGCATATCAAATATTAATTGACAGGGTTAGAATTTACTGGGCATAATCATATTTTGTATAGATGATGTCTAAATTAAGTAACAATCTGTCCTAAAATATTTTTTAACATCACTTTTTCAGATGTCTGAAACAGACGGAGAAGTATTTGCCTTTCAGGCAGAGATCGCTCAGTTGATGAGTTTGATCATTAACACTTTCTATTCAAACAAAGAAATTTTCTTGAGAGAATTGATCTCCAATGCCTCGGATGCTCTGGACAAGATTCGTTACGAATCTCTTACCGATCCTTCCAAATTAGACCACGGAAAAGATTTGTCTATCCGAATTGTTCCAAACAAGGAAGACAACACCCTGACCCTCATCGATACTGGCATTGGAATGACCAAGGCTGACATGGTGAATAATTTGGGAACAATTGCGAAATCTGGAACAAAGGCTTTTATGGAAGCCCTGCAGTCTGGAGCTGATATTTCTATGATTGGTCAATTTGGTGTTGGTTTCTATTCTGCTTATCTTGTGGCTGACAAAGTGATTGTTGAATCTAAGCATAATGATGATGACCAACATACATGGGAATCTTCTGCTGGTGGTACCTTTACCATCAAGAATTCTACTTGTAAGTATAAATTGGACCGACTCATTCATTTTAGTTGTTTGTCATATTGTCATCATTTAACATCTCCTGCCTTCTTTTCTACAATGTGTCAATTATTATTCAGCTGAGCCGCTGGGACGTGGTACAAAGATCATCCTCCACTTAAAGGAAGATCAATTGGATTATTTGGATGAGAAACGTATCAAGGAAGTGGTGAAGAAACACAGTCAGTTCATTGGTTATCCTATCAAGCTCTATGTAGAGAAGGAACGTACAAAGGAAGTGTCTGATGATGAGGAAGAAGAGGAAGAAAAGAAAGAAAAAGATGAAGGAGTAAGTTGTTTTTTTTTTATTATTCAAAAAAAGAATTAACTTAAAAATGAGTTAACTTTACAAAATCTGTATTTTGGAAGAATAGTTAATTTACTTAAATTCTCTTTTAGGATGAAAAGATCAAACTAGAAGATGTTGAAGATGATGATGATGAGAACAAAACTAAAAAAAAGAAAAGCATCAAAGAAAAATATTTTGAAGATGAAGAATTAAACAAGACCAAACCAATTTGGAGCAGAAATCCTGACGATGTCAAGAATGAAGAATATGGTGAATTTTATAAATCTCTCTCTAATGATTGGGAGGAACATTTGGCTGTCAAGGTGAGTATAATAAGCTCAAGTAATTTATAATAAAATTGTTTATCAAAAAATAAAGTGTAAAAATTATTTCATTAATTTGATGTCTTCTGATTATCTGAATTACTGTAAGAATACAAGCAAAGAATCATTAATTTTCTATTTTGGTTAAATCTGAATGAATTCAACTAAAGTCTTATAAATAGCTATTAGCTTTTATATGAGATAACTACAAGCAGTTTTTGAAAACTTTAATCAATCTGTCTATTTTAGCTGCTTTGATTATTTAGAAAATTTTATTAATTAAAAAAAACTTTGTTGAAATGTCTTACTGTTGTGAGTGAATTTGTTCCATAAGCTTGTATTCTGTTGTCATTTAAACATGATTGGTCTGGTGGGGTGTTTTCACACTCAAATGCAAAAATATATATTGGTGTTACTATTATATAAAATATACTACTGCTTTAGTATATCTTTGTAGTCACTGATGAACAGATTGATTGCCTTGTAGCTGGTTGTTATTCATTTAATATTATACAATAACATGAATTATATATAAGATCACTTTCATTTAGAAAATACCCACAAAATGTTTTTTATATGTATGATGATAATCAATGTGAAAAAATAAGATTTGATTCAATCTCTGTTACTCTGTGATATCAATATTTAAACTAAAGTTATAATTATTAATTAAAATGATATTTATTATAAATTTGTTACATCAACCTATGTTGTATATTTTATGTAATGCACACCAAAAGAAAGAAATAATGACTTGTATATTTCACTGCAGTTGAGCCAAGACTCTATGCTCTATACTCTCATTTAATCAGGAGAGTCCTGGGAAGGAGAGAAATAATCGGGTTGCTAGCTAGAAATTATTAGCATTTAAAAAAAAAAAAAAAAATATTGGATGCCAAAATGCTAATTCAGTCTTAGAATTTATTTAATTTCCGAATTGCTCAAATTAAACTGAACATTTGTATTAAGATGTTAATTTAATTTTTAAATTTTCAGCACTTTTCAGTTGAAGGTCAACTGGAATTCCGTGCTCTGCTGTTTGTACCTAAAAGGGCTCCATTTGATATGTTTGAGAATAAGAAAAAGAAGAATAATATTAAGTTGTATGTCCGCAGAGTGTTCATCATGGATAATTGTGAAGATCTCATCCCTGAATATCTCAATTTTGTCAAGGGAGTTGTTGACTCTGAAGATTTGCCATTAAACATTTCTCGAGAAACTCTGCAACAAAGTAAGATCCTAAAGGTGATCCGCAAACATTTGGTAAAAAAATGTGTCGAACTCTTCGAGTCTCTGTCGGAGAACAAGGAAGACTACAAGAAATTCTATGAGCAGTTTTCCAAGAACCTAAAATTGGGAATTCATGAAGACCATACCAACAGGAAGAAGTTGGCAGAGTTCCTTCGTTACCATACCTCAAGCTCTGGTGATGAAATGGTTTCTCTTAAAGAATATGTTGGTCGCATGAAGGAAAACCAAAAGAGCATTTATTATATCACAGGTAAGATTTGAAATGTTTTTCTCTTTCTATAAATGTGATATTTGAGGGGGGGATATACACAAATCTACAGTCCATCATGTTGTCCCTGCCTGGTAAAACTTCATTTTGTTAGTGGCTATTCTTCTATACTTATGTGTCCAATCTACTATGCTCTTCTCTTTGCTTCAGATGTGTTTAAAACACTCTTTTATGTCAAAGGAGTTCACATGCCTTATTTTTTTTCAATTTTTGCCCAATATCCAAGGAGTCTAGGTAGACATAACTTTTCCCTAAAATTTTGGTCCTCTCATGAAAGAAGTCACTCTTGTGAATGCCTGTTTTATTTTCTCTCTGGGCAAATTAGACTTTCCTGATCAATTTTAAGCTAAAAAGTTTATTCACTTCATCACTAGTAAGATTTATAACAGATCCCCAATCCATGAGCCACATCTGGATGGTTTTAGACCCAACTTTCAAAATTTTCTTTTTGTCTTTTAATGTTGACTGAAGACGTACCATTACAACTACAAATGGAATTCATTGATCTTCAGTATTCAGAAGATTGGAAGTCAGTTTCTTGCTTACTACATCTTTGATTTCATGCTTCCATCTGGATAATTCTCCAAACTTACCCTCCACCTTCAGTAAGTTGTAGGCATGTTTGGCACTGCATACCTCTGTGAACAATTGTTCTTCAAAATAAAGCATGATAAAAGTAGCTATGTTCACAACTATCAAATCATCACTTGTCTGATGTGCTGCTCCTGTCAACCTCTTCATTTAACTCTGATATTATATATATTTTTTGTGATTGCAAACAATATCAGATGTCTCCATTATTAAATCATGATTGTTACCTTGTTAAGTTAGTTTCTTTTTTTTTTTTGTCCTTTTTAAGATTGTAGCTGTGGACTATCTTGAATTAAGTCTTATGGCAATTTCGGTTGAAAAGGTTGGGGATCCTTGATCTAAAGGATATTTTAATGTGCTTAATTAATAACTACTTTAAATTTGTGTTGACATTTTAAAGAAAACCTAATCATTTTAGTGATAAATTACCTTCGATTAGAATTCTTGACAATTTAATCAAAAAGTAAATGTTACTAAACCTCATTTTCTTTTTGTGCACCTCCAAAATATTTTCCAAAGCACTCGGGTAATAACATCTCAGGATAGTTGTGTTTGCTTCATTGCAAAATTATTCCCTAATTTCTGATCCGTTTTTGTCGAAATGGAGTGCACGGAAATATGAAAACTATATCTGGAAAAGGGGTGGAGTCCCTATGGCATGGTCACTGAAGTACTGGACTACAGCCTAGAAGTAAGTGGGTTAGAACTCCTGTTGCTCTATTTCATTCATTTTCAGACTAAAACCTTTGAGAAAGGTATTGAACCCCCTTATTCCCTACTCCTAGCTACAGGTTTAATAGTATCACTGCTGTTCAACAAGGTTGATATTACCATTAAACAAAGAAACCAAACTAAATTTATGTAGAAAAGGTAAATATTTAGAAACCTGGCGTCAAAGATTTTCGGTAATCTGTATTTTAGCCTTTGGAAATGTCATTGTATTTAATGGCTAATAAGACGACAACTCCTTCCCCAGAAAATCACATCTGCATAAGGTCAAGGGTCAACTTTGGGTTGCTAGATAATGGAGTTCTAGTTCTTCAGTGGCTTTTAAATTAAACTGCAAACATTCCACTAAAGTAAACACTTCTACAACAACAATGACAACTTTTTTGTTAAGGTAAATAATGTATAACAGAAGTACTTACTGGTACTTCATATAAAATAATTGTGGGTTGGAAGAAAATTAAGTGACAATACTTAACTCTGCATTTATCTAAACAAACTAGAGGTCAGTTGTATATCAAATTTGATACAGGTACAAGATCCACTGAATACATGACCTGATAACAAGGAGGGCTACAAATGCAAAAGCCCTTCACTTGATTTTTTTCCCCAAATACCTGCCCAAATTGAAGTGTTGTCAAATACAGTATTTCTTTAAAGTTTTTAATACTTTTGGTATCAAAGTGGTGATATTTTCTAGAAAATTCCTTCTTTAAATGTTTTAGTTTTTTTAATTTGTGAAAACCTTAATCTCTTAAGTGTATAGTGATCACGATTTTAGAAGTGCCCTATGAAATATGCTAACATTTTTCTTATTAGGGTTCAGTAATATTTGTTTTTGCTTTGGCCCATTTTGTGGATTAACATGGATACTTGTTGTTACTGTCCCCATTGATTTTGTATTATCATCGATATGTAAAAATAAGGTTAGAAATGTTTGAATCAAAACTAGTCTGGGTGAAAAGTGCAGTAGGGAGTAACCCAAAGCAAAACTTTTTTAGACCTTATTTTTCCGATGCAGGTATCTATCATTGAGGAACAAGAAAAGATTTAGTAAATGGGTTAGGCTTTACCAAAACTTTTCTCATTCCTCACTTATATTGGCATTGGAAAAATAAGGCCTAAAAAGTTTGGCTTTGGGTTACCCATAACACTCTGAACTGTTATTTATTGAAAGCAGCAACCAATAACTATTTCCTAGCAGTTGTGTAATTTCTATTGACTGACTGAATTTTTTATTTTATTGAACTATTTTTAAAGTTGAATTTCATCACCAATCAAAACTTGTCTTGGTTCCTTAGCTTATTTGTAATTCACTGCATTGAACTGAATGTTGTTTTTCTTCTCAATGGATACCATAAATATGATTTATTTGCAGAATAAATGTTTACATATCTTTGAGTGGCTATAAAATTGCCATGATTGATAGAAGGCAATTATTTTCCTTTTTAATTTCGTTCTAATGTATGTATTTAACCCAACCCCTCCTATATGGGCATGATGCAACACAAGATTTTTTTTTTTTTTTTTTGCTTAGTATTGGTCCAAATTCAGGGTTTTCCTTCTAGGTTTGTTACCTTACCATGGCTAGAGAACCTTGTCTGACCCATTATTTACTCAGCCGAAACAGTGGGTAGAAGAAAAGATAGTTTCATGCCTTTCCAAAGAGCATTAGTGCAAAGTGAAATACAGCTTTATCCAGGATTTGAACTCAGATTGTCAATAACTTTACACTAAATGTACCTCCTGTTTTATTCTAATTCATGGTAAACAATTGAACACTAAACATCTTGAGCAATAACTAGAAGTAATTTACCTCCTCTCTTGATAAACAAGTTTTGTGGCAGTAAATTTGAATTTCTAATTATTTTGAATAAAAATAAGATTGGTTTTGATTATATGCTAACATAATTGTTGTTTAAGAGATTTTTTTTGCTCAGAAATTCAGTCAGGTAATCAAACTAATTTTGATACTGGAAGTTGAATTTTTTTTTTTGTTTATTTTGTTTTTTTTATCTCCTGAGTTTAGATTTGTGTTTTCAATCCTGAAAGTTCAAAGAAGAAAAAAAAAGCATAATGACAATCAGGAACAACAAAAAAACTTATATCCTCCATTTAAATTTTTTTTTTTCAGGTGAGAGCAGAGAAGCTGTGAAAAATTCTGCTTTTGTTGAGAAAGTGACCAAAAGTGGTTGTGAAGTTCTCTACATGGTTGACCCAATTGATGAATATGCTGCCCAACAACTGAAGGAATTTGATGGCAAAAATTTGGTCTGTGTTACCAAGGAAGGTTTAGAATTGCCAGAAGATGAGGAAACCAAAAAGAAGTTTGAAGAAGATAAAAAAGAATATGAAGGCCTGTGCAAAGTTATCAAGGATATCTTGGAAAAGAAAGTTGAAAAGGTATGTCTCAGTTTTATATTAGATTTAAATGTTTTTGTTTGTTTAACTAAAGCAGTTTAAGTTTTAATGGGATAAAATGGTTTTTAAATTAGAAAGACTAATGAAATTAAATAAGACACATAAAAAGATTACACTTCTTTTTTATTTCATGTTAACTGAGTTCTATATAAAATTATACAAAGGATTGCTTTTAATGTTTAAGAATGTTAGAAATCAATAATACTAAGTAATTAAGTCATTAAACCCAATTTTTGTAAAAACCAGGACACAAATTATCCACATTGTATACTATGTAAACCTTTATTTCTTAGTAATATATAACACACATTGCAGGATTTTAAATGCATTTATAAAATGAACTGTTTTGAAACAAATCTAACTTGACTAGACTTTAATAGACATTGTTAATAAATGAGATGCTAATAAAGATTAAGTAATGATTATTTAATAACTGTGGGGAATATAACCTAAATTACTAAGGGAATTGTGATGTTGGAGGTGTCAGTTTTGGTTACAGATATACACATAATCTCCATTATAATGAGATGTACGTTTTTTAATCAGTAAAGCCTTTGTACAAAATTATCAAATTATTCAATGTGTTGGTAGGGAGATTCACTTAATTCTTTATAAGAATGAAGTACATGGTTTAAATCATTTAGTTTAATGATCATTGTGATTTATTGTTTTTCTAAAGCCTAATTTGTAAGTTCTGTTAATTATGCATTTTACTTGTTAACCTTAAATTAGAAAATTCTTTAATCCAATATTTATGTCGAATTCTGTTGAGTTTCATTTTTAGGAACTTGATGGATCATTTTTTATTCAAGAATAATATTTGTAATTTATTCAGATGATAGTTTCAACTATACATCACCTCTGTTCAATTTGTTTCACAGTTTATTCTATTTTCTAAATCACTAATCCTTAAGCAAACTTATTTCTAGCATTAAAGTTGATAGCATAGATTATTAACAATTGCTCTTATTACAATTAGTTGTATGATTGCCTTGATATTATTTACGATGAGATCATTAGGTGATGTAAGAGAAAAAAAATTATAAATAGTCAAAACTAGAATACTAGAAATGACTTAAGCTTAATGTAGATTTTATAGCAATAGAATTAAGCTTTTGTTGTAATCTTTTTCTTTCTTTCATAGAATGATTAATGTGGGATTTTTTTTTTTTTTTTTGTTGTTTTTTTTTTATTGTTATTATAATGATGTGTGAAAATAGAAATATAAACTTAGTTACTTGTCAAGCTGAATCAGATGTTTTTGATTTTGAAAAATTTTGACAATTCCTATTCATTTTTTTGCCCAATTGTTTTCAGGTGGTTGTATCTAATCGACTTGTGGATTCACCCTGTTGTATTGTAACCAGTCAGTATGGTTGGTCTGCTAACATGGAACGTATCATGAAGGCTCAGGCTTTGAGAGACACCTCAACAATGGGATACATGGCAGCCAAGAAGCATCTAGAAATCAATCCTGACCACTCGATTATCAAGGCTCTCAAAGAGAAAGTGGATACAGATAAGAACGACAAGAATGTAAAGAACTTTGTGGTTTTGATGTACGAAACATCTCTGTTGGCTTCAGGTTTCAATCTTGAAAATCCTCAATCGCATGCTTCAAGAATTCATCGAATGATCAAATTTGGTCTTGGAATTGACGAGGATGAAGAAGTCGTTGAAAGTGGAGGTGCAGGAGACTCTGCAGATGCTGACCTGCCTCCTCTGGAAGATGATGATGATATGTCCAAAATGGAAGAAGTTGACTAAATGTTTGTTTTCTTTTTTTGTTCGTTTTTTTTTTTTTTTTAATAAAGCAAAAATTTCATTTCATTCCACTTTTTCACTTGTAAAAACAAAATGATAAAATTAAAAAAATATATATATGAACAAATGTTCTAAGTTGACTTTCTTTTGTTGTAATTGAATACTTATTTAATGCTCTCTCTTTTGGCTGGGGCTGTAAAATACACCGACTGCAGAGGGGTGAGATGCTCCCAATGTTAGTTGTGGGTGGCAACTCGTAATGCTTTAGGATGGGATCCTGGTGGCTGAGATGTCCATGACCCGGCAACCAAAGAGGTCATGGGACTTGTAACACTCCTTTTTGGCCCTTACTAGGCTAGATGGACAGTTGGAGAGATCCGATCTGATCAATTGGTTGGTCATGTAAGCCCTCCTACAGATTTTTGCAAAAATCTGAATCAGAGGGCAATGGCTGTAGGGTCAGTCTTTTTGAAGAAAGACCCATACTCCTTCCTGTCCCTGGATGAGTAATTATCTTGGTAATGAAAACTTGGGAAAATTAAACTCTCTCCTATCAGAATGAGTATACTGTGTAGCCTTAATGTTACTAGGAGAATGGGTTTCCCTCTTGGCACATCCCAGTGTAGGGCTCCATGGTGGGTGGGGAGCATAGTCAATGAAACTCACTGACTCTATGGCTCTTGAAAATACAGCTCAAGCAAAAACCAAAGAAAGGAAAAGACCCCTCTCAGAATCATCTTCAGAAAGTGAACATGAAAATTTCTATCAATTCATTGCACTTGAATCAATAAAAGAAACCCCAATCACCAAACGATCCCCATTCTAGATTAAAAAAATAATAGAAACGCTGCAAACCAATCAACCTCAAAAAAGCTACAAATGGCACAATTATTATACAAACAACAAATCAAAAGCAGAAAGAATACTTAAATGGAAACCATTTGGAAAACTAAACATGAAAACATACCCTCACCCAAATCTAAACTTCTTGAATGAAATTTTCCTGACCTCGCATCATGTTCCCTAAAAGAGATAAAAAAGGTTGAAGTTGGCGACTGTAGTCGAGGGCAACCCGAAGGCTCCCTTTTCAGTAGCTACTACACTGAGGTGTAGGGAAGGGTGCTACTCCTTTCCCTGGATTGCTCCACTTTACCCATGATCCCGGACCATTGGCGAACACTCTACAACTACATCTTGAACAACAAAGCATAAAAAGACGTGAGGAGAATCTCCATAAACAAAGAAACAAGAATCATAGACACAAACATATACTAACATTCAACAAATCTAAAATTCCAACCAGCAATAAAATAGGCTCTCCTAGTGGGTAGACCGGAGTTCAATCCCAGGTCGAGTCATACCAAAGACTTTAAAAATGGTACTTGATACCGCCTTGCTTAACACTCAGCAATATAAGGTATGTATTAAGAGTAAAGTGGAGCAATCCAGGGAAAGGAGTAGCACCCTCCCCTACACCTTGGTGTAGTAGCCATTGAAAAGGGAGCCCTCTGGTCGCCCTCGATTGCGATCTCCAACTTTATTTTATATCAATGTAGAAAAAGAAAACTACATTCCAAACTGTTTAAGATGACAAAAATATGGACATAAAGATAAATATACCAGATCACTAATATGTGGAAAATCAAATCCTGCAAATTGGAATGTCAAAACCCTTTCAAGGAGAACACCCTGCATACTCATGGTAATGTGAAGCATGGAAAAAAAAAGAATAGTAATAAAATACACAAGAAGCATCTCTAAGGCTAGAAAATAGAACAAATACAAGAAAAAGTTATGCATACATAATAAAGGAAGATACAAAACAAAAACAGGAAGAACTGAACAAACTGATGAAGTAAAAAATCTAAAAGCAATCACAAGAGACAATGAAGAAACACATTTCAACAGTCCTAGACAAAGATGAGACACAAACAAAATCAGGAAAAAAATCCAAACTGAACTAAAAACTAATGAATGAACCAATCACATTATCCAACAGATTCAGCCCAGTGGTCATAAAATCCTGATGAAACAACCACCCATGTCAAAACCGACATGATAAAACTCCAAAAGAGACTCAACAAAAAAAAAAATACCAAAGATGACCCAACAGAAAATGAAACAACTCCTACCAAGAAAAATGAAACACAAGCTCCAAGATCAACCTTAAAGAAAATCAAAAACCAGCTCCAAACCCCCTTAGAGAAAGTAAAAACATTAAAAAAAATATAGAGGAAATGGAAATGGACTCAACACCCACAATCAAAAAGTTTGAGCAAATTAAACAGCAAGCACTGGCTTCCATTGACCAGGCTGGAAGAATACATACAAACACCAAAGTGAACAGGGAAAGACCAGGAGGTGCATTCAAACTGCCCCCAGCCAAATTTGATGCAGTCCCCTAAGCATCAAGAACTAAGTCACCTATAGGAATCCAACAGTGCAATGCTCAGGAATCAACGAAATTTCTAAGATTCTATAGTGTAGAAAGCATGGATAGTGACACAAACTGCATAGTTGCCAGCCTTGATCTGGAAAGTATAACAAATAACTACAATATTTAAAACCGTTTAGCTGTGCACAAACAGATGAGTTCAAACTCTTTTTTAAGTGTTACTTACAAACTATCCACTTAAAAAGTAAAAATGAAATTACCAACCAGCTAATCCCTGACATGTCATGTATATTTATTTAAATGTGTGCAAACAAATGACTGATGTTTAATTGTTGCTGGTACGTAGTAGTGCTGGAGACTGCTTAACTGTGTGCAAACAAATGATCAAAAGTAAATAGAAAGTTTTGTATTGGGTTGAGATACTTGAAATTATATAATTGAAGCTCAGACTTGTTTTAAAATGCTATCAGCAAAATGTTTACAAATCATATGGATTCACTTACAAATCCATATATGTGACCATTTAATTGTGTGCAAACAGATTGATGTTGGGTTAAATTGTCGGTGTTGTATAACAGTGCTTGGAGCAATTTGATTATATGCAGATAGGTGGGCTCTGGCTCATTTGGAACCGGCTCATTGGCCTAGTGGGTAGAGTGTTTGCCAATGGTCCGGGAGACCTGGGCTCAATCCCAGGTCGCGTCATACCAAAGACTTTAAAAATGGCACTTGATATTTCCTTGTTTAACACTCAGCAATATAAGGTACGTATCAAGGGTAAAGTGGAGCATTACATGGAAAGGAGTAGTGCCCTCCTGTCCTCCTTTTCTAGCTATTGAAAAGGGAGCCTTTTGGTCACCCTCGACTACAGTTGTCAACTTTATTTGTTTGAAAATCTTTGGTTTAATATGTGTATAAACTGGGTTTGGCATTGAGTGGCCTCCAGGGGTTGATGTGCCATAGATTTTTATTAAAAAAAAACAAAACTGGAGTGTTTTTCTACAGAGATGCATAGAGGAAAAGATAATCCCTAAATGCAGTATGAAATTTTCCCAACATTTTCTTTATATTTTTCCAAACTACGTGTGTTGGTACATCTAACCAGAGCCATGCACTTTGCAAAATGAAAATTGTACCTCACATTGTGTTTGCTAGCTCTCGGCAAGTTGAATTGAAATACATGAGTCCCAGACAGTTCTAATAGAAAAGAGTAAGCCAAAAATAAAAAGTTGAATAAAGTTTTAGAGGAAGAAGTTCGTATGACACAAGTTGATTGTTTGTGGCGTCTTCACTTTTCACTGTGTAATTCCCTTAACTAAAAACTGCTAGGTCCAACTTGGCTCGGATTGGTAGCACCTGATAAGGGTCCTATCTATGGGTTAAATAGAACTAAACCATGGTTTACTGTTTTTTGCATTTAAACTGCATATTTATGCTAAATTGAATTGTTTAAAATAGAACTGTTTTACATTTAAACTGCATGCTTATGCTAAACTGAATTGTTTTAAATGGAACTGTTTTTGACATTGAAACTCTACTTACATTAAACTGATTTGTTTAATATAGAACTGTTTTGACATTTGACTGTGTGTAAACAAAATCTGTACTTATACTAAACTGAATTAGCTGAATTAGAACTGTTTGAATAAACTGAATAGCTTTAAATAGAAATGTTTTTGACAATTAAACTGTGTACTCATGCGAAACTGAATTGTTTTAAATAGAACTGATTATTTGTATAAAAATAGATTTGGCATTAAATAACATACAAAATACAACCAACAAAACAATCTAAAAACTACTAGATTTTTGGCTCTCTGTATCTCTAGCCTTTTCTTCTTTTTCTGACCCTCTGCGTCTCTCGAGCGAACAAACTTCTTCCCCACTGACTTGTTCATGTCTCTTCTAACTCTAGCAGCTGCCTTACTCATTATATGTCCAGTGGGGGAAGATTCCTATTTCCAGATTTTTAGCCACCCAGCTTTTGGGCATTAAAAAAATCTCAGACAATGAACCTCCAAGAGATGCTTAATGGTGTGATGATCATCATCATCATGTCATACCGCTAGCACGGATATCCCTGACCCTCTCTCGCCACTTCTCCCTATTGTTCATCGCCTCTGGCAGGTCTTCAGGGCTACATCCCGTATTCTCACATAGCTGCTGTATGTATGTTTGAGCTGGTCATCCTGCTTTTGCTCGGCCATATCCGGGGGTCCATAGGAGTACATCACTTATGAGCTCGTCCCTGCTTCTCCAGCAGTATCCTGCATATCTGGTTCATCTAACTTGGATAGTTTTCATGATGGGAAGCAGGTGGCCGTATGTTTTTGGTTATATTTGATTTACTTTGTACTTCTGAAAGTTGTGCTTTTTAGTAATTTTCTTGAAATCGCAAGTAATCATTGTAATTTGAAAGCTTTTTACTATTAGAAATTGAAATCACTTTTTTCACTAATAATTTCTCTAAGAGGTCATTCCTGTAAATATGTTGAAAGGAATACTTATTGGTAAAAGAAAAATTTTCTCAATATCGCCAGCATAAAAACTAGCAACTTTTGAATCTATTTCTATCAGCATCTGGATTCTAATTTCTAGAAAAGGAAAGGTTGTGGGTTCTGTAAAACAATTACGAAGTAATCACCTATGTAAGTGTTTTTTTTTAACTTGGTCAACATGCTATTCAAAATAAGTTATGTCCCTTTAGTAATTTGATGTTTGGAGGAAGTCGTGAATCAGTGTGGATGGGGTTGTTAGAATATTTGCATTGCAGTGCTTTTAGCTTGTTGTTAAGCTATCAAGACTATGGGTATATATGATTAACACTAAAATGTAATTGATTTAGTGAATATCTTGGAGCTGGATTAATCCTTTGAGCCCAATACACTACTGATATTACAGTAACAGTAGAGGGTAAATTGAGGCTCAGGATTCAAAGGATAACATTTTGGAGTTAAATTCCAATACGAACAATAAGTACTAAACAGGTTCATAACTGTAAAAAAGTTTCACATTGCTTATGGTGCCTGCTATACAGAAGGGGTCACCCAACTGTGTACTGAACAGTCTTATTTATCAGTTTAACTTCAGTATGACTGCACCATAAGTTCTCTTTTATGTGTTATTTACTAACCTTTGCTTTGTTTTGCTGTTACTAAATTGTCACCCATCTAAGTACTAAACATGCTCATTGCTACTTAACTGGTATTTTCAGAGTAACTTGACTATAAGCAAGCCCAGTCAGCTGGGGCTATAGAATACACCAACTGTATCTCTATGAGTGTCCTGGATATGATACAAAACAATGTGATGGTGAGGCACCAGTAATACTGGAGCTTTGGGGAATGCAGAGTACCTCTTCATTGCCATTGCTCCCAGTTTAACTCTAACCAGGAGTGGTAGCACCTGATTGGGTCCTATCTAGGAATACTTGAAATAATTTAACTGTGCAAAAAAGAACTCAGGTTTGTTTAAAAATGTTTTCTCTGAAATGTGTTTACAAATCATATATTCAATGCCCGTTGTGTAATGGTTATCGTCGTAGGAAATGGACACGGCGACACAAGTTCAAGTCCTGGACGAGACTGATTGCATTTCACATAGCGCTAATACTCTTGGGAAAAGTATGAATCCAATTATTCTCCCTCCAGCTATGGGTAAATAGTAGAGCAGACTAGGTTCTTCTGCCTTGGCGAGGCAACTAGTCTAAAAGGAAAACTCTGAATTCAAACCTGTTAAACTCCGCTTAAAAATTGACAGTGTGTCATATCCTGCCTGAGCAGAGGGGTTGGTAAATATGTAAATATATTTGTATAAACAGGATTTCGCATTAAAAAACCTACAATGGATGATATATCATAAAACCCAAACGAATTAAACCTTGACCATAAGTCATTGTTTATATGTTATTTACTAAGCTTTACTCCGTCTTGTATACAGGCATTAGGTTGCTTACAGTACCTGGCATTATTGAGTGGTCACTCATCTTTTAACACTATGGATCTTTGATTTGGTAGTATAGAGTTAGGCATGTATATATGCCTGTCATGGTGAATGTATTAGTGGGTGTGAGTACATTATACATGTATTTGTGTCCATGCGGTGCGTAAAAATCAAGGAAACAGTTCACCTACCCACTAGCAGGCTAGTAGTTCATCTGTGAGTTTGAATGAAGTGATCGAACAATCTTGAATAAGTGTGGGGCTAAGTATGATGATATGAGGAATACCTCATACCTTGGTCAAAGAAAGTTACTAGAGAGATGCACTTAGAAATGCTGGTGCCCCTACAACTAGGGTGATCTGCTAGGATCTGGCTCGATAGAATTTGTACTGAACACAAAAATAAAGTTCAGGGTGACTCCATTTGTAAGTGTGTCCAGCCCTTCAAACTTTGAGTTTAACTTTTCTTTTTTTTTTTCTTTATCTTTTGTGACACCATCTTGTGCTCTGTGCAATAAATACAGTGTGGAGTCAAATAAACCAGTGATCAGATGTACTGCAGAACTTAGGAGTACTTTTACAATCAAAGTTCTGAGCTGGTTCTTAACTCTGGTGATCTGCTAAAGACTGGCATTTTCAGAGTGACTTGACCATAAGTCCTTTTGTAATTATTATCTGAAAATTATTTATATCTACACTTTTTTCTTGGTATCATTATATGTAGGTTACTTTATAGACCAGGGTTTCTCTGTGTGATCTATTATGACCCCTGAGGCTGAAAAATAAAGCATAGGTGTCTGTTGGGGGTTAATTTACTAGTTTGCATTAATAAATCCCTTTATAACAAAAAAAATTGCTGGATCCTGTTGACTAGTTGCCAGAAATTATACTCTTAGCACAATGACATTGGGTGAGATGGCTACTTGTGATGTGCTCTTCAAATACAACCTCTTTGAAATGTGGGTCATTTAAATTACTGAATGATCTGGCTCTGACAGAAAAAAATCTAGATCTTTTTGGCATTGTTAAAGACATATATAATCATTTTAAAGAGATTATATTCTAAATTATTCTGTGAAAATTCTGAATTCAAAAATATCCCTTTTTATAAAGGTTATGAAATGTCTTCAGAAGAAAAATTATTTAGAATAAAAATATAGATTTTATTTTAAGAAAGAAAGAAAAATAATGAAAAATTAAAATACAATGCCTGAAATTATTATTTTTATCCATAGTAACAGATTTTTAATGAATAAGATAAAATTATTTTTAATGAAAAATCTTGCAGCCAAAGAGAGCTACATCTTCACTTATTAAGTCAGTTTCAGAATTACCTGTTTCTTGTTGGTGTGAATGTTATAATATAATTCAATATTCCATTCATTATAACTTTTCTGTATTTTGTAAAATTTTTAATCTTGAAACTGAAAACATTCTAAAAAATCAACTTTCCCTTATCCAGTGAGGCTAAAAAAAATCATAATACTCAATTTATTTGGGGGTGAATGGAAATTAAGTTTTGGTTACAAAGTGTGCATCATGTAAAAAGTGTGAGAAGGCCTGCTTCGGACTAATTTCCTTGTTTGGTTTTTATTGTTGCAGCTATGTAGCTTCCTGTCTTTTTGGGTGTCTATTTTGGAATGTTGAGCTAGATTTGATATCTTATGGCATAAAACACCCAAGATGGAGATCATTTATTTACCCTTACCCTCCATCATGGGCAGGATGTGACACAGGGCTTTGTTGGTGTTTTTGGTTTGAGATTGTTTTTCTTCTAGACCAGTTACTATGCCAAGGTTTAAGAGCCCAGTGTGTCCTAGTATTTACCTATAGCTGGAGGGAGAAGTGAATTCATGCCTTTCCTAAGAGCTTTGGTAGTGAAATGCAAATGGCCTTGTTCAGGATCTAAACTTGACTCACAGAATCTATTTACTAAAGATGAAGGGGAAATGTTTGAAATCTTAAGATAAAATATGAAAAATGTCAAAACTAACTCATACACTAAATAAACAGTGTAACTTTCTTTTTTGTCTCTCTTAAATTCTGCCTGGGTGTGTGTGTAGTATCTACCAGTGGAAAACTAATTTTAGAAAATTTTAAAACAATATTTTTGGTTTCATTTTGTATTTAAAATAACTGAAATTTCCATAAAAACTGATACTATACTTTGATTCTGTTCAGAATCGCTAATTTAATCTCATCATTTTTTATGGGTAATTTTTGAAATATGTATTTTTAAAAATAAGACAAACTTTAATACTATTAAAACTACTATCTTTCTTTAATCCACAGAATTTGGTATATATCATGTTGGGTGGAGGATGATATATATATATATATATATATATATATATATAATCTAAATGAAACTTACCCAGGCCTTCTATTACTTTTATCAAAAGAGTCAGCATACAAACTCATTACAAAATTATTTGTTACACAACAGTCTTCCTATCAACCACTCTTCTATGCTTTCTTTGTTAAACTATAACAGTGGTATTGGAATTGAAACTACAACTTTTTATACACACACACACACACACACACACACATATATATATATATATAACTTTATTTTCATAAAATTTGATGATCTTTAAAAGTGTTTATTCATCAAATTTTCTTAACCAAACATCAAAGTGATGCAAGTAAAGATGGTGAAATGCAGTGACTGACTATAAGTACAAATATTTGAGTCCTCAAGATGTATTTTTTTAACTTCAAGAAAATATCATTTTTGTATATTTTTTTAAGTTGTATAATCCAATCCAAAACCAAAGCACTAAAAGAGGAATTATTTTTATGAAAAGATATTGTTTATCATGAGGTTTTAAAGGGGTAAAATATCCTTTTCAGTAGTTTAGTTTATCTGTTTAATCTCTCTGGATATGTATTAAATATTATCATTTGTATATAATGATTGTTATAGAAAAATACATAAAATCTCTTCTGATTCACCCATTTAACTCTTCACACATCTAACTACTAAAACACACAAAACGCAGACTGACAGAAATTGACATTGCCGAAGAAAATAACGTCTACCGGATGTTGACCTAACAATGGCCAGTGTCAAACTGAGAAAATCATGGCTTCTGTGCATAGGCTCCATGCATACTCTATTCAAAATCCCCAGAAAATTCTCAGTTATAAAAAAGGTCTATTTTTTATCCAAACATTTTTTTCCACAAATAGTGTTTTCTGGAGCCAGTGCTTGAAGTCAGGAATATATAAATAGGGCAAGCGGAGGTCACAGGGGCAGTTGAATCCCCAGCCGTCACTGAGACCATCACCTGACAATGCCGTCAGACCTGATCAAAGCAACTGCTTGTCGCTGACTAGATAACCGCCTGTCAGTCGGCTAGATATTCCATTTGCTTGTTTATTTTATTTATTCAATAAACAAAATAAACTAAATCTTCTTGTCGGTCTTATTTTTCTTGCAACCACATGCTTGTATATAACATAATTAACCATAGAATTTTCTGGTTTCATTTAGTAAATTATTTAAAGCAACAAAAAAGAAGTTAAGTTATGGGGGTTAGACAGAGGTTAGGGGCATGCTGTGTTTCTGTTTGATATCTGACTCCATTTTGAGGTTATTCGATTTTACCCCACGTTGTCTCGTTGATGTAACTCCAAGAAAAGAATTATACAAAAGAAGACAGCAACAGATAGGAGACGAAGCTGTTTTATTTTATTTTCCTTTATTTCCTGGGTTCAACAACCATTCAATGAGAGAGGGAATTTTCCCTGAATACAATTGAAATGGTTGAATCCCCCAGTCAGGGTGTCTAAAAATACGTTAATCGTTTCTTGATATATGCATGTCCTCATTTGGTATTTTAAAACTTTAACATAGTGTTAGTCGCTTTTGGGAGTTTGTCCAAGTCCAATGTTTCAGTTTGTAGTTTGATAGGTCCATTTTATAGCCTTTTATATTTCGGCATATTGTTAACCGAGAGGGCTGCTACTAGTGAAAGGACAAGCCAATGCTTCGACCAAAGACGAATGCGTGGTGTCTTCCACGAATTAGCAAGGTGTTGTCAATTCCCTACAAATTATTACCCACACAAGTGAGCTGGTTTTGTTAGAATCATATTTGCCAAGTTCAAATTTATAAAGAGTATGTTGCGGAGCCGATAAGCGCGTCGACTCCGCAAATGATTTTAGGGTTTAATGCGTGCGAGTTGTGACTGCCAAAGACAATGAAGGAAGACAAAGGGCGAGATAACAGATACAACAAAAGTGACGATTTATTGCCAGATTTACAAACGTGTATGTAAAGACCGATGGCGGTTGTAATTGGTCTTCAGTTGTCACAACTCGCATGCATTAAACCCTAAAATCATTTGCGGAGTGGACGCGCTTATCGGCTCTGCAACAAGTGGTGACCCTTACGTGAGTGCAGTCAGAGCAATGGAAGGCGGCGGTGAGTCAGACGCAACAAGTGGTGAACCTTACAAGAGTACAGCCTGAGCGATGATCGAGTATGATGATGCAGATTCATCAGAATCACAGTTTATACCGATCGTATTAAACTGACACTTTTGGAGGACCGACGACACACTATACCTCCTTACAAACGCACTCGGACGCCATCATACCAGTAAACCCGATCTGATAGAACAGGCCACTTCTCCACGTAATCTGCGGACGGATTACTACTTCTAATTGATGGACGATCAATTATCTAGGGAGATAGCCTTGCCGCGACCGGCCTACGAACGTAAACAGATCGGATTACTCCTGCGCCCTAGAAAAATAACATCCGGGCACAGCCGGAAATGACTTACCCCTTTATCGACTCTAACCGGCCGTTACAGCTAAGAAAGGGATAAATTAACATTTATCAACATTTGCAAAACACTTCTGCCAGAAATAATTCAATAAAAATGGAAGTAATACTCTTCGCTAGCCTATACTGGGCTAAAGAAATACTTTTTTTCTACGTCCATTTTTTTAGAAGAACTTTCTATTCACTTGGCGCGACAGAAGTGGAGTTCCCTTTCTTCCATATGAAAAAGGCTTCAGGCGGTGAAAATTCAGAGGTCTACGCAGATGCTCTCAGGGGCCACTCGGCTCCACTCGGCTCGGATCCTACGTTATCGTGGTTGCATCCACCTCACCGCCACTTCTAGTGGTAGATTCAACCTTTTTTTTCCACGGTCCTTTTAAGGGCCACGAGAGGTCACTTTCTGCGGGTCGGAGTATCTCTGACGGTCCTTAATGACCAGTCAAAATAGACGGCCTGGAGGCAAACACAAAGAGGACTCACTAAGACCAGCCGGTCTTAACCATCGCTCGGTTCCGCTCATCTGTTTGGCTGCGCAGCGCTAAAGGCTCCACTATCTGCGCAGCGCTAAGATAACGCCAATCTTAGCCTTGGCCTCCTGGCCCGTTCGCTCGACAGTGCAGAGCTTTGGTGCACAAGCCTTAGCTATCATCTCGATACGTCTGCACAGCTTTAGCGCGCAAGCCTTAGCTATCGCACGATACGCCCGCACAGCTTTGGCGCGACAAAGTCATAGCTACCGTCAATGATACATCCGCACAGCTATCTGGCACGACAAAGCCATAGCTACCATAAATGATATGCCCGCATCAAACATCTAGCTGTATCTCCACGACTCGACCTACGCCAGCTACCCTTGTCGAACGTCCAGCTGCGTACAACCACGACTCGACCATACCAGCTATCGACCTAACCCATCCTAGCTGAAGACCACATACAACCGCCACAGACATTTACATACACGTTTGTAATCCCGGCAATAAAATCGTTACTTTTGTTGTATCTGTTACCTTGCCTTTTGTCTCCTTCATTGTCTTTGGTTGTCACTACTCGCACGCATTAAACCCGCAACAAGTATTTTTGTAAGACTAATCTGAGCATTGACTAGAAGTTAGCTGTATTGAGCGAAGATTTTTCAATATTTTTTGTAGGTATCTTTCCTATATGTGTGTGTGTGTGTGTGTGTGTGTGGGCATCCTAAGAATTAGTTACACATTTGAACAAGACTTAGAATAGTGAACTACTCAACTGAGGTAACAAGCATTGTTTATAAAGGCGATTCCATATTTTAAAGTATACAACTGTTATTCCTTTGAATGGGATTTACAATAGTAAACTGCTCATTTCAAGCAACAAACTGTTTGGTGAAGCTGTTCCATGTTTAAACATATTTTACATCTGGTACAAAATTACGAGGTTCATACGATAAGTTTCCAGACTTTTTTCGTATGAGCAATTTTATTGATAGTACACACGTGAGACTCTAGTCCCCTTCGAAGTAATCTTCTCCGGATGCAATGCTCTTGTGGTACCGTTCCAACAAGTTTTGGAAGGTCACATGGAGGTCCTCTTGTATGAGCGTGTCAATGACCTTCATCACAGCCTCTTTCATCTCCTCAGTTGTCTCATAACGACAGCCTCTGAGCTTAGGGAATAACCATAAGTTACAGGGAGCAAGCTCTGGACTATAGGGACGGTGAGGAACTGTCTTAATGCCCATCTTGGTCAAATAGTCTGTGACAAGGATGGAGTTGTGGACTGGTGCATTGTCCTGCTGGAAATGCCACTGACCCGATTTGAAGAGTGCTGGCCTCTTCCCTAGGAATCTCTTCTTGAACTCCCTTAAAACCTCAACATAGTAACCCTAACCCTAACCCCTTTGGCCAATCCACTCTGGTCTATTGACTTCCTTACTCCTCCCACACTTCTCATCATCCCTCACAGACGCCTTGGCTTCCTTGAATCTCTTATGCCACTCAAAAACTGATGCTCTATTCATGAAGATGGTCGAAAAGCAATCTGAAGCATTCCATACGTTTCTGTGGCATTTTTTCAAAATCTAAAACAGAATTTATTGCATATCGTTCTTCTAAAGTGTCAGATTGCATTTTTGAAATTCACCAACTGTGATAATCAGGTTTTAGTAGGGTGTATTCCAATTGCTGCTGTAGCTGTTCATTTAAACCTGAAATCATAAAAATTGGTCGGTCATCTCATAAGATGTATAGCAATAACATACTGACTTTTCAAGAGTCTATGACAATTTTTAATGCCTATACGAAAAAGTCAGGAAACTTATTGTATGCACCTCATATGATCCAACAAAAAGAATGGATTTCCTAAAAGCAATTGTTCATAATATAAAGCTTTAAAACTCGTTTGAGTATGATATCTAAGGATAAAGACTAAAACTAATTTCATCAATTTATTTTTATCAAAGAAGATATTTTTGTATGCTAACTAAAAAGACCTTTTTGAGATGTTTTTAACATGCTTTAATAAAATGAATTTTCTTAATCCTCTTCTTTTGCCCAGTTGGCTGGGGCTGTAGAATACACTGGCTGCACCTCTACAGAGAGGTAAGATCCCCCCAGTGAGTGTCCTGGATATAACACTAAACAATCTGATGGTGAGGTTCCAGTGATGCTGAGGCTTTGGAGAATGTAGAGCACCCCTTCATTGCCATTGCTCTCAGGTCTACTTTGGTTCAGAATGGTAGCACCTCATAGGGCCCTATCTATGGGTTAAATAGATGGTTTGGTTTGGTTTGGTGGGTTTTATGGCATATCAACCTTTGTAGGTTATTTAACGCCAAATCCATTTTTATGTAAATAATCTATTCTATTGAAAACAGTTCAGTTTAGCATAAGTACACAGTTCAATTGTCAAAAACATTTCCATTTCAAACTATTCAAGCAGTTATATGTAATAATTCAGTTAAGTGTAAATACAGTTTTAATGTTGAAAAACAGTTCTATTTAAAATAATTCAGTTAAGCATAAGCTCGCAGTTTAAGTGTAAGTACGGTTTAATTGTCAAAAACGTTTCTATTTCAAGCTATTCAGTTTACTCAATTCATTTTAGCATAAGCATGCTGTTAGTTCTATTTAACCCATAGATAGGGCCCTATCAGGTGCTACCACTCCGGGCCAGAGTGGACCTGGGAGCGATGGCAATGAAGGGGTACTCCGCATTCCCCAAAGCTCCAGCACTGCTGGAACTTCACCATCAGATTGTTTAGTGTCATATCCAGGACACTCATTGGGGGGGGATCTTACCCCTCTGCAGAGGTGCAGTCAGTGTATTCTACAGCCCCAGCTGACTGGGCAAGGGTTAAATAGAACTAAACTGCAGACTTATGCTAAGCTGAATTGCTTTAAATGAAACTGTTTTTGACATTAAAACTGTACTTACACTAAATTGAATTGTTTAATATAGAACTGTTTTGACATTTAACTGTGTGTAAACAAAATCTATACTTATACTAAACAGAATTGGCTAAATTAGAACTGTTTGAATAAACTGAATAGCTTTAAATAGAAATGTTTTTGACAAACTGTGTACTCATGCTAAACTGAATTGTTTGAAATAGAACAGATTATTCATATAAAAATGGATTTGACATTAAATAACCTACAAAGATTGATATGCCATAAAAACCAACCAACCAACCAACCAACCAATCTAATACTCTTCTTTTTTTCTCACTTATTATAATCAACTAATCTGAGTACCCATCCTTGTATTGAATTGTCTGGTACCAATTTGTTCTAGCACTATATATATATATACGTATGTGTATATAGCAATATATTCATGTGTATATATGTTTATGCCTGTATGTATGTAACAGACGTCGCTGTGTGACATGGAGCATTATCTTGTATAAATACAGCTAGTTGATTAATTGCAGTTCTTAAATTAGGCACAAAATGTTTCTTCTATATCTCTTTGTATACAGTTGCATTAATTTTACTGTGTACCCTGACAAGAGGACCAGTACCAGTGCAGAAATCGTGCCAAACACAATCACATTTTCTCCTGCAAATTTAATGCTGCTTTTTGTGCACTGAAACAAATATCATTCCTTAGAACTGCATTGAATGAACTTTCTCCCATCATAACTGAACAGATTAAACTTTGACTCATCACTGAAATGATATAATCCCACTGTTCTTCAATCTATATGATGTTTTCAGTGGTAAATTTAATCAGTTCATTTTGTTCTTTTTAGAAACATAAGGCTTCATAGAAGCTACTTTACTGTTCAAATTTATTTCATTAAGTCTTCAGAAAATAGTATGCCTTGATATTTTAATGCCAAGGTTATCATTAGCTTCTTTAGACATAGCTGTTACTGTTGCAAATCGATTCTTTTTTGATTCATTACCAATCCATCTGTCTTCCCTTGAAGTAGTTTTCCTAGGCCTGCCAGGTGTTTTTCCTCAAATTTTCTTAAAATACAATGAATTACACTTTTAGATTTCCCCAGTCTTTGAAATATCTCCAGTGAAGAATTTATCTTCATTATGTAACTTGACTATCAGTTTTCTAAATTCTAATGATATCACAGATATTTTGCCATATTTACAATGCAAGAGCCAGTGAAGATATAATTTAGTAAAATACCCAATTTTATATTCTTACCCTAAAATTTTTTTTAATAATACAAAATTATTATTAAATTTTTATAGATTTATTTAATTGTTCTGATGTTTTTAATCATCTACTTTTTTCAAATGTTATATAATTATTCATATAACTTTATCAAAATAAGTTTATTGAGCTTTATATTTTGGGATTAAAATAAAATGTTATTTCACATTTAGACTTTTTAGAACATTGTTCTGATCTTTATGCTTGCTACTGTACATATGTATGTGTGCGTGTGCATGTGTGTGTGTGTGTGTGTCTATGTATATATATATATATATATATGTTAAAGATGACTTGGCCTATAAAATAAAATAATTGTTCATAACTTAAAATGGTGAATATAATGTACTTATATCTAAAGCAGTTGGAGTGGAAGCGTTTAAAAAATAATTGTGTATTTTCTCATGATATTTTGAGGCAATCTTTTCACTTCATCTGTCGGTAAAAATATTATATATATATATATATATATATATATATATATATATGTGTGTGTGTGTGTGTGTGTGCAAACAAACAAACAAACAAAATTTGAAAATAGAGACCAAGCCAAATAATTCAGACTTATTTCTCAAAGAAACTCAGATGCAATGTATGAAAAATACTTTATTTAAAATACAAGCAAAAGTAATTCAACATAAAAATTGATAAAAATTTCTTTATGAATGGGATAAATTTCTTGGATGTATGGAAAAACAAATCAGTGATTGAAAGTTCTTTTGCCGAATACTTGTTCTTCAGCCAATATATGAATATGAATGGAATTTAAAGTATTTGATTTTAAAAAAAACAACAACAATATATATATATATTAGTTGTGTGTTGCATAATTTCCTAAAGATGATATTTTCACTTTTTATATTTGATATGATAAATATACTATAACTTGCTACCACTTGAATCTACTTCTCCTTCACAACTTTAAGTTATGTATGTTTAAAAATTGTTATGTATGTTTTAAGTTATGTATGTTTAAAAATTGTTTTTTTTTTTACTTCATATGTTCAGAGACTTATGAAATAAAATTGATTTGTAGGCTCTTTTCCCACTGTGTCCAAATTGTACAACATCTGATTTTTTTTTAGAATACATATGCAACACATGACCATATATTAGTGTTTGTTTGGTTCAGTGTTGCCCAACAAAAATATGTGTTATTTCTAAATAACATTTAAGATTGATCCATTGGCTCTGTTCACAGTGTGTCCTGATTTACAACATCTGATTTTTTTTAATGTATCTAGGATATTATGTGATGCATGACTCTTTATAAATAATTGTTGGGTGCAGTGTAGCCCAACTAAAATATCTGTTATTTCTAGATTACATTCAAGTCCCAAAAATTAAATATTGGTTATTGTCAATAAGTCAATACCTTCTTTGTGTTTGAGGAAGGAAAAGACTAAAGGAATATGGAGAATCAGTGAATTGTATTGAATTGAAGATATAATATTTACAAGTAACTTCAGTAAAAAAAAATAAAAATGAAGCAAATAGCTGAAACTTACTCTTATCTGTATGTAATTGTAGTGATGTCACCAGTTACCCTTTAAGTATTGTATGTATGTTTAAAAATTGTCTGGAGAGAAGTCCTCATAGTGTAATGGTTATCATGATGGATGCAGCTTTGAAGTAGATGAGTTGGAACTTCAGCTAAACTTTTATTTTCAGACTTTCAAGAAAGCAATGAACCTCATTTCCCCAAGGTATATGTTGAATGGTATTACTGCTATTCTTCTACAAGGATTGGCTTTGGTATTAAATAACCCATGAAAGTTGATATGCCATTAAAAAAGGAAACCAAACCAAACCAAACAGAACCAAATAAAAAATCATATATTTTTTTTATTTCAATATCTTCTCCTCTTAGTTTGTTTCTCCTTATCCTTTTTTTAGGCAGGAAAAAAAAGGCTTTGTTCACACTGGGTTTCCAAATTTTAAAAATTCTATTTTATTTTTTTAATATATTTCAGACATTATGCAATACACAACTGTATACATTTCTTAAACATTTTAACAATCTGATTTAAAAATCTTATGAGATGGACCCATTAAAGTTGAAACATCAAAAATAATTCTGGATTGTTTTAAATTGTCATCTCAAAAACTTATAAAATAAACTTGTGTATAACTGAAAAATATTGAATGGTTTTTGTTTTAGCTTATTGAAAATTCTAAATCCTGAAGTCAGTTGACCCTTTGCTGGTTTTTATAGTTGTTAAAATTATTGAAATAGGATGATGGTAATGAAATTCTGACAATTAGCTTTCTTGTGTAATCAGGTTGCTTGATTACACAAAAATTCGCTTAATTAGTGAGCAAACTTATAATTGTCTCCCAAGAAGAATTTGAAATGTTTATTAAAAAAAATGTTGATTTAAAAAAATCTTCAGAAGCATATTAATACTGTCATAATCAATATTTATCAAATCTAAAGCATGAGGGTCAGCAGAAAAGTTTGTAGGCTGACCAAGTTACTCTCATACTATTGATATGGTAACCTAATGAGGTTTATTTTTCTTCGGTCCATATACTTCTTCTGCTAATGTTGCAGTGCTTGGATCCTATTGGTCAAAAAAAGTCATCAACAGCAGATATAACATTATCATATGAACTTTTCAGCCAACCCATTGTATCAAAGAAAGCTCTAATTGAAGATTAGTGTATGACTGAAAATTGCAATTCTAGCAACATTGTAGTGTTGCAAAAGTTGCCATTTTAAAAATCAAACTACTTGTGAATAAAAAAAGAAAAAAAGATAAAGAAATTTTTCATTTAATTATATTTATTTTGACTCTTTAAAATTACTATGAACTGATTTTGAAATAAGATATTCCTCAAATGTCCTCCATTTTCAGCTTCCCTGAGTTTTCTTTAAAAAAAATTGTAAGAGATTTTTGCCTTACCCAATATAAATAATTTTTTTCAAATGAACTTGTCATAAAAAATATTTTGATTTCTAGAACATGAAAAGTTTCAAGAAAAGAGCTGTAAACCTTGAAGGATTTTGGAGATTATTAAAGATAAATTTATCATTTCTTAAAATGAATTTTATTTTTTTTAATATGTCAAATTTAATTTTTTCAAAATATGATGTCTTGCAGAATTTAATATTGCTTCTCTTTTCCTTTGAATGTCTAGTTATAAAAATATGTAATAAGCAAAGCAAGTTTTTCTTTCATCTGTTATATAATTTAGAGTGTTTGCCAATGGCCTGGGAGACTTCAGTTCAATCCCAAGTTGAGTTATACCAAAGACTCAAAAAATGGTACTTGATGACTCCTTTCTTAATACTTAGCATTATAAGGTACGGATCTAGAGTAAAGTGGGTCAATCCTGGGAAAAGAGTAGTGCCTTCCCCTACACCTTGGTGTAGTAGCTATTGAAAAAGGAGCCTTCAGGTTACCTTTGACTACGGTCGCCAACTTTACTTTTTATATAATATGGAAAGTGCTGGACTTAGAAGCTGTTAATAGTTTGATTATTATAAAAAAATTGGTGTTGTACTGGACTTGATTTTATCCAGATAAGTTAGTAACATTTTAAATCATATTTGACCCAAACATATTTTTAAAAAATTACTGTAATCAGTGACCTAAAAAATGAACTGAAAGTGAGTGAAAGTATTCTCAGTTTCTGAGAGATTTTCAAGATTATTATTTTCATAAATTTTAAAAATCTTATGAAATGGATTCATTAAAGTTGAAACATTAAAAATAATTCTGGATTGTTTTAAATTGTCATCTCAAAAACTTATAAAATAAATTTGTGTATAACTGAAAAATATTGAATGGTTTTTGTTTTAGCTTATTGGAAATTCTAAATCCTGAAGTCAATTGACCCTTTGTTGGTTTTTATGGTTGTTAAAATTATTGAAATAGGATGATGGTAATGAAATTCTGACAATTTCATTATCATTATTTTATTTCAACTTCAGAGCTGAGAAATGATTTAAGTCTTTTCATAATTGGAATTGCGAACAATATTATTCACCCTCTTGAGCCAAGCCTCTTTCCACTAGAGGTTTGGTACAAGACTGAGTTTGATATGAGTACTCTTCTTCCTAGGAGTGGATGGTCCCGTTAATTGCTCAATTCTTTTGTCAGTTCCTCTTGGTGCCCATCAGGTTTTGACCCTGACCTTAATAGCTTTTAGTAGGTGCTTCTTTGGGGGATAGTCTCTTAATTCATCCTAATTATGAATTACAGGTAATGTTACATGTGCCAGACCATGTGGCATTATGAAATAGGTTTTTAATTAATGTCATAGATTTCTGTTCATGATACTTTTAATGAAATGTCATTTTTTTCTCAAAATGAGGGTCTGGAATGTTAGATTTTTTTCTTCTGTCAAAATTTTTATCTTTTTTGAATGTTTTATCAAAATTGATTGTAGAATCATTGGCCATCAAAAATAGTTTCAATAGTTTGAAATTGTATAAAAGTATTTTCTGTCTTTTCATATATATTTCATACTGTAAACGTACTGACTATTTTGGGACAAAAGTGATAAAATATCAAGGTAATTTGGTTCTCAGATAGCAATAAAAGGAAAGTATCAAAGAATTTCAAGTAAAAATCTTTTTAAAAAAATTTTTCGGTTGTATCTTTTTAAACCTTGGAAACTTAAAAAAATTTTCTGTTGTATCTTTTTAAACCTTGGAAACTTTTCCATGCTCAGATTTCGTAATTTGTTATAATCATGTGAAAAAGGGTTTAGAAAGATTCCTGGCAGTGCTTTTATTTAGACGAGAACTTTTCTTTCAAATTAGATATTCCAAATCGGAAAGATGGACTCTGGTGTTTGGCTTTGATTCAAGAATATACTTGTCATTATATGCTAACCTGTGAGCTAAATTGAAAACTACATTTTTTTGTGGTTTATTTTTTTGTTGTTTTTTTGTAGTGCTACATGTAACAGAAAAATTTTTTTAAATTAAAAGAAATCATCTTAAAGGAACAGCTGAGTAGCAATCGTTTACTAAGCTTTACTTTGTTTGGTACAAGACCCAAATTATGTGGCACCCAATGAGAAGTGAAGTCTCTAACAAAAATCTACTGGCCTAGCTGGCTAACACCATACAAGTTGCCCAGAAATTTAGAGTATTCCAATTTGTCTACTGGTATTGTACTGTGGTTTTGCACCCCCATTAATTTTGCTACTCACAGTTTCATTTAACAATACTCCAGCGAGGAACGGCACACATAAGAGACAATGATAAAGGATAAGCTTTTGAGTGAGAGATACATGTGTGGATAGGTACCTGCATGGTATAAGAGCTACTATTGTTGATTAAAAGATTATAAAATTTACAAAAAAAATGAAAACAAGTAATAACATTAATAGAATAAACGGACTGTAGGCACAGTCAGGTTACACGTTGGGTATACACTACATGGGCTGGATGAGGCTAATTGCATGTCACATAGCGCTAATACACTTAAAAAAGGTATGAATCTAACTATTCTCCCTCCAGCTATGGAAAAAATAGTAGGCCAGACTGTACTCTTTAAACTTGGTATGGCAACCAGTCTAGGAGAAGGAAAACTCTGAATTTAAACCTGTTGAACTCCACTTAAAAACTGACCTGGTGTCACATCCTGCTCATGTGGAGGGGTTGGGTAGATGCATACAATACATGGGCTGTATATAGTATATTATGAACTGGCTCATTGGCCAAGTGGGTAGAGTGTTTGCCAATGGTCTGGTAGATCTGGGTTCAATCCCAGGTCGCGTCATACCAAAGACTTTAAAAATGGTACTTGATACCTCCTTGCTTAACACTCAGCAATATAAGGTACGTATCAAGGGTAAAGTGGAACAATCCAGGGAAAGGAGTAGTGCCCTTCCCTACACATCGGTGTAGTAGCTATTGAAAAGGGAGCCTTCTGGTTGCCCTCGACTACGGTCGCTAACTTTACTTTTTTTTATGTAGTATATATATCAGTCTGATTAATATCTGAATCTACTTATGATCAGTTGATCAGAACCTAAGCCAGTCTTAAGTTGACATCTCCCTGTATTTAATTGCTATCTCCCCAAAATATCCTGGTTAGCAAAAATATTCACCCTAAACATCTTTGCTTCTCTGACAGATTTCATTTTCAGCCAGAAGCTGTGGTCATGGTGTTTTTGGGGTTGATTTTGGTCGCTAGAACTGCTCACACTCTCCCAAACTATTGCTGTGTATAATGCAAACATGGGGGTATATTGTTATTCAGAGAATAAAAGACCAACTCTCCACATGCAAAGTATTATGGTCAAGCAGTTATTGGAGGATAGAAAAATATCAGGAAAAAAAAATAAAGAAGCAGCTGTTTTATTAGATAAAAGAAAGAAAAGAAAAATGCTTGTCCCAAATAATGGACTCCCTTTCCTTGTATTTAAATCCCTTAGAAGCTGAAGAAGGGACAATAATGAGAAAACTATTGTATTCCCTTTTTTCTTTCTCTCTTTTTCTCTGTTTCTCTCTCAGTCTCAGTCTCACTCACTCTCTTTCTCTCACTCTCTCTCTCTGTTTTTATCTCAATCTCTCACTTTTTGCTCTATCTCTTTTTCTTTCACTCTCACTATTTTTCTCTCGGTATTTCTCTCTTTTTCCCTCTTCCTTTTGCTCCCTTTGTCTTTTTCTCTTTTAGCAGTCATAATTTTCTTGTAATTAAGGTCTCCTGAATTTGAGCCTTTCTTATGACTTTGATTGTTGCATGTTATTCATCAGTTGTCATTTACTAAGATTAAATTAATTTGGCACTAGGTCACAGGTATGGGGTACCCAGAGAGAATTGAACTCATTTGCAATGATTTTTCAGAGCAACTTGTTAACCATTACATGATACGAGGCACCCTAAAAACTAAACATAACTTAGAGTTGGCCCTAGGCCTCAGGGTATGGGGCACCTTGTGAGGAATGAATCCACTCTTCAGCTGTAATTAACCAACAAGATGACCTTGCTAACTATATTTTCCATCTCTGGATATTTACCCAACTCTTTGCTACAAGCAGGATGTGACCTAAGGTCAATTTTTAATCTGGTTTGAACCCTATCTGCTCCACTATTAACTCATAGCTGGGGAGAGTTAATTTTCTAAGCAGAGTAAAGCTGATTTGAATTCATAATTTTCCTTCTCCTTGACTGGTTGCCTTACTAAAGTCAAAGAACCTAGTCTACTCCACTATTTACTCATAGCTGAGAGAGAACAGATGGATTTATGCTTTTCCAAGAGCATTAGCACATATTGAAATGCTTGTCACTGATTCCATTTCCTACTATTAATTGTTATACGAAACATGTCTTCAACTCTTGGTCTGATGATTGTATAAACCTGACAGTCACCAAGCACACGTTACTCTGTGTCAATGGTATTCTAACTTCGATCTCTATATACTCGATTACTGATATTGAGTACTCTTTATTTCTAAATGTAGGTAATTATATATCTACATCAATAATTATATATATATATATATATATAATATTATGAATGTATATATATATATATATATATATATATATATATGAAAAAAATGAGTGGAAAAATGGATAGGGTTTGATTTATCCATTTTCCACTTATTTTTATCATCTTGTCTGATTCACCAAAATCAACCATTTTTTCCATATATATATATATATATATATATATATAAAAGACAGATATTCCCTGTGTGAAAATCAATCAATATGATCTTTTTATCCCCATTTAGCCTTGTACAATTCTTAAAAATAAACTCTTAATAGAGTCTGTCTGTTTGTCTCTCTTTCTCTTAGTCTCTGTCTCTCTGCATCTCACCCTCTGTATCTCAATGTCTCCTGTCTCACTTAGTCTCTTGTGGAGGGAGGGGGAAATTACCCCTGGTACAATCTTCTCATATGTTCAGATTTATTTTCTGCTTTGTGCCGAAACCGGCTTTAAGTTTATAAAAGTCATATTTCAACACTAGAAAAAAAATTTTAAATAGCAATTAAAAAAAAAACAATTCATATAACTTATTACAAGTCTTTGACTCAAACTTCTTAGTGTACAGTTGTTAAAAAAATCTTCAACATTTCTTATACCGAAAATTGTTAGTAGTTAGATATTTATTTGAGTGCGAAATCTTTTTTCCTTAAAAATTTAACGAAAAAGAAAAAAGAAATCAGATTGGAATTTGGGCTCCTTCGGCAAGTCCGATTGATTGTAATGCCGTTTTGATGGGAGGATAGACATTTGGATCCTCAATAGTCACTGGAATCTGTATATAAAGAACAAAATTTGGATTCACAAATATTAAAAATATAGAATCAATAAAATGAATGTATGAGTAAAATAAAATTCTGTATCAAGAATGCAATTATTAGTTTCATAAAAAACACACCTGGAACATGTATCTAAAAGAATGTCAAAATGATATTTCCTATAATTAAAATAATACTAATTAGCAAGATAGAAATTACAAAAGGATGCTGTATGTTGTTTTGAACAAATCCTGGAAGCAACACCCTACAAAACAGCAGCTGTATGGCCACTTACCTCCCATCTCACAAACCATCCAAGTAAAGCAAAACAGGACATACTAGGCTCTGCTGAAGATGCTGGGATGAACTTGTAGGTGGTGTTCTCTTTTGGATTCAGTGTTGGCCAGTGTTGGCCAACCAGCAAAGACTTAGATTTATCAGCTTTGCATGGACACTGAAAGCTTTCTTGAAGACCTGCCAAGAATGATGGCTGATAGGGATGGATGGTAAGAGAGAGTCAAGAGAACCTGTGTTATCAACAGAGCTTGGTGATAACATTAATATCAATACATAATGATTCATATTGTTCCAGAGAAAATTATTGGGACTGTTGGATGTTGGGTGGTGGAGAAGATATGCTAAATTCTGGATGGGGAATCAATATTTTTACATCGCTGTTGCTTATAAAATGTTATCTATTCTTTAAAAGTTTTACAGGTTTTTAAATGACTAATTACAACATCTGACATTTTCAGCCCGGAATAAAGGTGAGGTCTATGAGCATGGGATTTTCTAAGGATTAATAATTATTAGGATTGATGATTCTTAGGATTAATAATTCTAAGGATTAATAAAAATCCCAAAGTACCAAGAATAATGATACTGGTAATTTGAATATATAAAAGAAAAGCTGAAAAGTTTTTCCTTTAAGTGAAAATCTTACTGAATTTAAAAAATAAAATATTGTAAGCTGAGATTATTAATGAGGGAACGAAGTACAGCAAAAATGTATTTTCTCTATATCTCTTTGTTTACAATTAACTTTATAAATTCTATCAAAAAAAAGCATAATTTGACATTGAACTTAAGGGCTGCCTTTGATGGTATTTATGCAAAATGGTTTTAAAAGAGAATTTCTCACCCGGAATGGTTTTCCTGCAGCCATGGCTGCTATTGTATTTCTGGCAACTTTTCCAGATCTTGTTTTCGGAAGTCCAGGAACAACAATGGCTTGTTTGAAACATGCAACAGGTCCAATGTTTGTTCGTACTGCTTGAATAATGTCATTTACCACCTCATCATTACCTTTTTTCACACCTGCCAAAAATTTACCAAAAATAAAATTGATAAATAATGAAGCAGCACAGAATCTTTGAGCTGTGATACTACAATTCTTTTTCTACTATTTATATTCTCGTACACAGTCAACTACATCTTGAGTTTAATTTTAGCATTAGTATCAAAAGATTGATAATATTGTAGAAGTGAAGGAAAGTTTGTTGTTTTTAGCGAGGAAAGGTTGTAATGTGTGTGTGTTTATGTTGAGTTGTTTTCTCACTAAGTTTGTAAGGTAAATAAATGAGAAGGTGGAGGAGTAAGATGCCGAAGTTTTTACATAAAGGTTTTATTGGCAGCATGGAATATTTAGTTTGAGTTTGTCCTGCAAGCCTCATGGAAAAAGGAAAGATGTAAAGAGACTGAATGGAGTTATGGGAGAGTGGAGAAGGTATTTTTGAAGCTAAATGCCTGTGCGAAAAGTGTAGTTATTTTTAGGCATTGTTGGACATGTGAGGGAGTTATGTTCGCCGTATGGAGCAAAAGTCAGGTTTGCTGTTCGAGGAAACAAACTTTGGAGTCACCATGAGTTTTGTGTGTCTGGTGATTTTTTGGGGAGAGGCATGCCTGTCTCCATTAAGGTTGCCCAGAGGTGAAATGAGAGCTAGGTGCCGGGAGCGGGATTAGGCATCGCATCGACATAGCTAATCTTGGGGGTGACATAAAGTTGTTCCGGTGTGTGGCATATTGAATTTATCTAATTCATATTCAACTGGGATTCCTTGGTCTAAGATATAGACGCAAGGAATCCATGAATTAGATAGGTTCCCTCATGTGTCCATGCTGCTGCTGCTATTGAAGAACCGCCAGTGAGACGTCTGCACTGGATGGCGTTGTTCAGCCAAAGAGAGAGTGTTTAGCAGCTTTCCCAATTTCTGCTGCCCGGAAAGGAGATCCGGGCTGAATAGGATAAGTCATCCTGATTGGGTGAAATTATGCATCGAATTAAATTGCGCGCCAAACCAAAATTCCTTCTGCTACAATATCATTATGAGCTGGCAACAACAATAACAAAAACATGGAGACTAAATAAGTAAAGCTCAAGAAATGGATGAAGAGAAATCTCCCTGTCTTTATTCTAAAAAAGTGGGTGAACCACATCAAACAGTCCAAAAGGCTGCTGGCGGCAAGGATTAAAAAATAAAGCCAATACCAGAACTACATAGCAAAAGTAAAGTTGGCAATCGTAGTCGATTGCCCAGTCAGCTGGGGCTGTAGAATACACTGACTGCACCTCTGCAGAGGGGTATGACCCCCCCAAACGAGTGTCCTGGATATGACACTAAACTATCTGATGGTGAGGTTCCAGCAGTGCTGGAGCTTTGGGGAATGCAGAGTACCCCTTCATTGCCATCGCTCCCAGGTCCACTCTGGCCCAGAGTGGTAGCACCTGATAGAGCCCTATCTATGGGTTAAATAGAACTAATAGCATACTTATACTAAAATGAATTGTTTGAGTAAACTGAATAGCTTGAAATAGAAATGTTTTTGACATTTAAACTGTACTTACATTTAAACTGCGTGCTTATGCTTAACTGAATTATTTGAAATAGAACTGTTTTTCGACATTAAAACAGTATTTACACTTAACTGAATTGTTACATATAACTGCTTGAATAGTTAGAAATAGAAATGTTTTTGACAATTAAACTGTGTACTTATGCTAAACTGAATCATTTTAAATAGAACAGATTATTTACATAAAAATGGATTTGGCGTTAAATAAACTACAAAGGTTGATATGCCATAAAACCAAACTAAACCAAACCAATCATAGTCGAGGGCAACCAGAAGGCTCCCTTTTCAATAGCTACTACACCAAGGTGTAGGAGAGGGCGCTACTCCTTTCCCTGGATTGCTCTGTTTTACCCTTGATATGTACCTTATATTTGCTGAGTGTTAAGCAAGGAGGTATCAAGTACCATTTTTAAAGTCTTTGGTATGATGCGACCTGGGATTGAACCGCAGTCTCCCGGGCCATTGGCGAACACTCTACCCACAAGACCAATGAACTACATAGATACACATTTAAAGAGTCCAAAAGAAAATGTGGCACTACAACCAAAAAAGGCAGAACAAACACCAACAAAGTTCAATAATACATGACAAAAAGGCAACACTTCCTTGAGTCTTAAACTCTCTCTTTTTGTAGACCTGTCTCTTCTCAACAACCTGGACCTTCAAACAATCCCAAAAACACATCGTTCTTTTCTGGTGTTTCCCTGTGAACTATTGACTTTCTTTTAGGTGGTCGGTGTCATTCGAATGGCTTTCACTATTCCTACAGCATATTAGTTTTCACCAAAACTAATATTGTGCACGAAGCCAAAATTCCCTTGATATGTATCTTATATTACATATATCAACAATAACAAAAACCAGAAGGTGTAGAGGCTAATGTGCTGGACTGCAATATCATAGTGAGTGAGTTCAAACTCTTGTTGCATCATTGTATTCACTTTCAGACTTGGGAAAGGCATGAAACCCCTTATTCCCCTAGCTATTGGTTAAATTGTACAACTACAGTTCTTCTGCAATGATGACTTTGGCATTGAATAATCCATGAAAGTTGAGATGTCATTAAACAAAGAATCCAAACCAAAGTTTGACAATGGACAGAGGTGAAACTGCTTTAATTTGTGTTGGTGTGCCTCATAAAAAGATGTAAATTTGATTAAAAACAGTTACCGTATTTAAAAAAAAAAGATTATCAAATCATTGATATCTTACCGGTTTTAAGCACACAAAGACCTAAAGGTATCTGACCCTTGAGTTTGTCTGGAACTCCAATGACCACTGCATCAGCTACATCACTTATCTGCATAATAGCCTACAATAAATAAATAGATAAATAGAACAAAAAAGAAAAAAATATTAAATATGTTATAAAAAGAATTTTCTTATACAAATGAAATGTCTTAAGAAAGTTCCTAAAATTAAGGTTCATTTTTGATCAGATTGACGTTTGGTTACACTCTATTTTCTGATTGGTTTGGTTTGATTTTATGACATATCAACCATTGTAGGTTAGGAGGTGCCTGTGGTGTAATGGTTATTGTCGTAAGAAATGGACACGGCGACACAAGTTCAAATCCTGGACGATACTGATTGCATTTCACATAGCACTAATACCCTTGGGAAAGGTATGAATCCAATTATTCTCCCTCCAGCTATGGGTGAATTGTAGGGCAGACTGGGTTCTTCAGCCTTGGTAAGGCAACTAGTCTAGGAGAAGGAAAACTCAGAATTCAAACCTGTTAAACTCCACTTAAAAAATGACCTTGTGTCATATCCTGCCCGAGCGGAGGGGTTGGTAAATATGATCAACCATTGTTGGTTATTTAATGCCAAATCCAATTTTATACATATATATAAAATATATGACTTCTAAACACATTTTGTCGATAACATTTTTTAAAATGAGCCTGAGCTCATTTTTTTGCACACAATTAAATGATTTCACTTATTCCTAATACGAATAAATCAATTCACTATTAAACATATTTTTGCTCACAGTTAAATGTTTTCAAGTATTGCTATTTAACACTGACAGTTCAACTAAACATCAGTCATTTGTTTACACACAATTAAATGATAAAACAATTCTATTTCAAATAATATAGTTCAGCATAAATACTCAGTTTAAATGTCAAACAGTTCTATTTGACCCATAGATAGGAACCTATCAGGTGCTACCGCTCCAGACCAGAATGGACCGGGGAGCAATGGCAATGTAGGTATATCCTGCATTCCCCAAAGCTCCAGCATTACTGGAGCCTCACCATCAGATTGTTTAGTGTCATATCAGGACGCTCATTGGGGTAGTCTTAACTCTGAGCAGAGATGCAGTCAGTGTATTTTGCTACCCCAGCTTTTTTTCTGAGTAATTCTTTACAGATATATTGATAGCAGAACCAGACATTGGCCTAGCGGTTAGAGTGTTCGCCAATGGCCCGGGAGATCTGGGTTCAATCCTAGGTCGAGTCATACCAAAGATTCAAAAAATGGTACTTGATGCCTCCTTGCTTAACACTCAGCATTATAAGGTATGGGTAAAGTGGAGCAATCCAGAGAAAGGAGTAGTGCCCTCCCCTACACCTTGGTGTAGTAGCTATCGAAAAGGAGCCTTCGGGTCACCCTCGACTATGGTCGCCAACTTTACTTACTTATTTCCCTAAGTGGGTTCTGCATAACTTCAGTGTTCCACAGACAAATTTTGTGGTTCTACTAGGTAAGTTGCTTTTTAACAAAATTTAATAAAAAGACATTTCATGAAACCAATTATTTTGAAAATAATGGGTCAAAATTGAATAAATCATTTTTATTTCTGCAAAAGAAAGAAGTGAAAAAAAGAAATCAAATTGAATATTTATTTATCAGCTTTTAATATTTTGTTTATTATATTGAATTATTATTTTTATTATATTACAAATTAATTAGAGCAATTATACAATTTTTTATGTTTGGTTTTGTTTGGTATTTTTGTTTAATGGCATATCAACTTTTGTGGATTATATAAAGCCAGTAATGGTACTATGTAACACATACTTGGGTGGGGATTAGAGAGTCCATACCTTTCCAGTAGGTATTAGTCCAAAAGGGAACATAATAGCACGACTGGAGTTTGAACTCGTTTACTACAATTTTGTAGTCCAGTGCATTAGCCACTACATCATGGAGACTACCACTTTTTTATGTGAATAAATCTTTTTGTTTTTTCACGTATTTTTTCAAATAACTTTTGTTTTCGTTAAAATTACCGGATGGAACGCTAAAATTGTTGTCCTAAAGAAAACAACACTACAGCTTTATTCTAAAACTTTTATTGAAGAAATCAATTCAGGTAACTTGATTATGTTGTAGAGCTGACATCTATTCAATGTAACTGCCTTCAGCTTCAATCACCGCCTCAATATGGATCCAGAACTGGGTGCATGCCTTTTCCATGAGTGCCGACGGGAGCTCAGCGAATACTCAGCAGATGGCGGCGATCAGGCTGGCTTTGGTGTTGTGGGAGGTCATGTTGGTGATGTTCTCGACGTATGACCAAACGAAATAGTCCAGTGGGTTCAGGTCGGGGGAGGTGGGGGTGCCAGTGAGAGAAGGGTACAAAGCTAAGCCTGGGCCTCTTTGGACTTGTGGGCCGGTGCCGAGTCCTGCTGCCACACCCAGGGTCTGCCACCAGCCACCTGATTGCACCAGGGGATCACCACACTCTTCAGCACATCCAGGTACACTTTGGCATTGACTTTCAAGCCTACTTCGAGGATGTGAGGTGACATGATGTGGCCCTCACTTGAAACCACACCAAAGACCATAACCGTAGCCGAAAACTTTGTTTTCATCACCCTGGACACGTCCCTGTTATTTGTGGCAATCCAGCGATGGTTCTGGCTTCTCGCTCGTTGAACATTGTGTCACTTTCAGACATGATAGAAGGCTCCTATCGCTCTTGGGATTTGTATACAACTGGCCAACTAGTTGATGGTCTGCAACAAAAAAAGAAAACCGGTTTTCATTAAATGGAAATGGAATCATGTCATCTTTTCTAGGGCGACAATTTTATCTTTCCTCCCTGTATAATGGCAAGAGATAGCTAAAAAAATATCAATACAATTTCTATGACTTATGGAAAATTGGAAAATCATAAAAGGCTTTTGTAACAGAAATTTGAGGACCACTGGTCTTTATTGATTAGCTGAATAATTTTAATGGCATCTTGGGTTATTTTATGCCTCATGATTAGGGAATTGTGTTCATTGTATGTTCAATTTTGCATTTTTTGTGTTGTTCTTTCTTAAGAGTTTTTTATTTTTGTATATGGCCCTTTCAAATATGAATAATTTTTAAACAGATCTATTTGACCTGTAGATGGGAACCTAAAAAGTACAAGAACTCCTGGTCAGAGTGGACCTCAGAGTAATGACAATGACAATGATGCGGGTACTCCAGAACAGAAGTTTTGTAGTGATTAGAAAAATGAAAAGGAAATAAATGAAATAAAATAAATTCAAAAAGTGCTGAAATTGCCTGAAGCCCCTGACAAGAAGTAGGCGTGACGCATGTGCGGAAAAAGGAACCATCTCTGCCAAAAGGAGAAATTTGACCTCATTTTAGTGGTACCCCTCAGACATTAAAGGACACTCTTTCACGTGGTTACTAATAGCAAACTCATAGCTGATTAGGTTTAGTAGACTGACACCATGTCTGCTGCTAGCAAGTCAACACTGCCAAAACCAACAACACCAACTTTGGACTTATCTACCACTGAAAATGACAAGTATATTTTAACACCTTCTCTGAGAAATGCAACCATTTCCATTTGTTTCAGGAAGAATTTTCTACACCCATAGAATGCTTGTTGAACCCAGAAATAAAGTTAAATATCTAAAAGGTATCTTGGTCTATTCTATTGTACAGACACAGAAGAAGCCAATGAATTAATTGGGGTTAGAAGAAAACCAATGGAGTCAGATATCTAAACTCAAAACTGACTACTATCAACTAAACAAAGTAAATTAGATAAATAACTGACCAAATCTTCTGATTCCCCATAGTTTTACCATCAGATGCAGTTTAGTGTCATATCTAGGATACCCCTTTTTTTTAATGGGGAGGGTCTTATCTTTCTGTCAGGGGATAAAGTTGGCATATTCTAAACTGTAAAACTAAAGAACAATTTTCATGTCAGAAAATTAATTACAGGATTGCAGAATAAAATAATTTTAGTTACAATCACATAATAGTAATAATCAAAGTACATTTCTTGGGGACCATCCTCTGGGGCTGTACTCCTCCATTGCACTTATAAAAGGTAAAGTCAAGATTAATTTCTAATATGAAGGGCATGCCAGAAAGGGAAATGCTAATAGGTTTAACAGTTTTTGTCTAATTATACATACATGTTAAGTGCTCCTCATTAAACTTGACCTTGAGTCGAATTTTTTAATCATAAGGAGGTGGATGAATATTACATTTTGCTGTATGCAAAAGCTGGTAAATATGAGGGCAACTCAATAAATAAGGTGAATTTTGCCTTAGGAATTGGTAATAAAAAGCAGTGTTTATAGTTGCACCTTTTTCACAGGAATCAATAATTAATGGTCCTTTCATGTCTAAGAAGTCTGCCAGCATGGCCTTCTTTACTGACTGCCTGCACCCAGAACTTTTTCTTTACAGGAGAGTCAGTGTGTTTCTACTCTATGAACTGTCTTTTCAAATCAAGGTCATAGTAGCAACCCATGTTTAGCCCATTTGTAAACATATTTTTTACTAATACAGGTCTACACATCACACATTCTGAAAAATTTCCCATGGTTAGCACTTCTCAGTCAGCAAATATTTGATGACAGCACTCTGTTTGATTTGATTCCATTTGAATAGCCTCAAAACAAATATTTTTTTGAGATTAGATAATTTTTGCAATTAATCAATTTGAAATAATGCATATAAGTATAGATTTAATGAACAAAATTCTGAAAAAAAAAAGTTATGTTGCTTTTTTTCAAAAAGTTTTCCTTATTTATTGAACAAACTTCACAGAATAATCTGCAAATGAAAATGTTGACTAAAAGATAGTACTGTGAGGATTAAATTTACTGAAAAAGCAGCATTAAAAAAGATCATATTTCTTTTCTTGTTATTTATTAAGCTTTGTTTAGATTGGCACATAGGCCTCAGGTTGCTAACAGTTATATCGTCTAGTTTTTCAGTGGACACCCACCTATATACTGAACAGGCTAATCATTGTTTAACTTCTGGGATCTTGCAGGAACAGGTACTTTAAGTGTGGCTTGACTGTAAATCATTTAAATTCATATTCTTCTTCAGAAAGATAACACATTTTGTCAATTTTTTTCAAAATCTTTGCATTTTTAAAATTTGTCACCTTTTATTCTGATTTTTCATCAAAAAACAAGGGAAGTAACTCTCTACAAATTATCAAAAACGTAGTAAAATCAGGTTAAAAATCAAGCTTCAATATAACCTTTTTTTTAAAATTACGCTTTTGTTTTGTGTTTATCTAATTGTATGTTATATTTCATTAAATGTTTTAGCTTTCATCATTAAGGAGAAGTTGGTTATTTATTAATACTAACTTTTGCTCCACCCATTGGAAAGACATTGCCTAATCTTAAACTCCGAGATTGTGTCAAAAAAAAAAAAAAAAAGAAGAAAAATGCTCACTTATATTCTCTGTTATTTTAAAAATATTATAATTGAGATAGATAGATGTTAACAGACTGATATTGATAGGTGGATATGAATAGGAGTAGCTTGATAGAAATCCAGTCTAGATGACCAAACAGTTTTTTTTATGATAATTTTGTATAATTCATTTATGGTACGAATGTATTTGTATTTATATTTATATTTTTTTCTATGGCTCTAGCTCAGGTATCAATGGTATTATTCTCTTTTTCTTCATTTTTTTTAATAAAGACTTGAGCAATACAAAGTTGGTTGATTTTTATCCATTTCAATCAAATATATCAATGAGTAAACTTATTTTGACTCCAAGATCGATTGTGTGCGGATAAGATTAATTTTTTATTACTGTAAAAATAAGAAATAATTTTTCTACTTTGTATTTTAGATTCTGATTTGCTTTTGGATTTTCTTTAAAGAGTAAAGCATCAAATTCTTTACCTCTTCCAGAGCACCAGTGGATAATCTATGACCAGCTACATTAATAACATCATCTGATCGAGAAAGCACAGAGATATAACCCTCTTCATCAATTAGGCCAGAGTCCATACTGTTGTAATAACCCTGAAAATAAATTACTGAGATATTACATAATGACATGGAAAAAAGGAATAAAATATTTTGTTGGGACATTTGATAAAATAAAGCAAAATATGTGGTATGTAAAAAAAAAAAATTTCTAGCACTCTTTTTTGAAAACCTGAGACTGAATATTGACTCGAAAGCTATTTGTTTTTTGTTTTCTTTTTTCTCGAAACGTTTATGTGTACCAAATATATTCAATTTTGTATATGACCACAGACTTTGATGAAAGAGGTAAGAATTTTAAAAAAAATCTATTTACCTAACTCTTACACTATGAGCAGGATGCAAGATTAGTTTATTTTTTAAATGAATTTTTTTAAGTTGAGTACAGCTGGTTTCAATTCATTTTTTCTTTTCCTATATTGGTTGTCATGCATGGCTAAAGAGCACTGTCTGCCCTGCTGTTAATCCATAAATTGTAAAGCATAAAAGAGTGTTATTCTTATTTAAAGAATATCAGATTGACATTAAGATTCAGAATACTAGATTATAATTCTAACTTGTTAAGAATAACAGATTGATATTTAGCTTAACAAATTATATTCAAAATTATAAGTAATAGCAGATAGATATTCAAACTTAGAATAACAGATTATTATATCAACTTGTAAGAAGAGCAGATTATTATTCTTTGTTATAAAGAGTATGTGAATGATATTCAGACAGTGATAATTTTTTAAATTTATGAGACATAAGGACACACAAACTGATAAAGAACATAGATGTATTCAATTCTCACTGGATATTTTGAAAAATAAATTTCTTTGAATCCATCGTCATTTTCCCAAAGGGTTGAGAATGCACCAGGAGGCAGAGGCAGTCTGTTAATTAAAAAGAAAAGAATTTTAAAAAAGCTGATAAAGGGTCTTCCAAAATTTAAATTGAACAGATTCTTTCACATTTTCATTCAAATATCATTCATGATTCACCTGCTATACATATTTTCACAGTTGACTGATGGAAAATATAATTGCAAGGATGATACTGATTTTGATGGGGGTAAAATATGCACATGCTAAAAGAAAGTTGATATTCATGAATGCAAGAGTATAGACTTGTATATATAGTTGATTAGTAGATGTCAGTCTGTTCATATAAGTGGGAGGTCTAGGAGGGCACTACTGCATTCCCTAGATTGTTCCATTTTATCCTTGATCCTTACCTTATAATGCTGAGTGTTAAGCAAGGTGACATCAAGTACCATTATTTGAGTCTTTGGTATGATTCAACCTGGGATTGAACCCTGGTCTCCTGGACCATTGGCAAACACTCAACTCATTAGATCAATGTCCCAGTCTGTTCATATATCTACATCTATTTTAGCCTATTCATATCTATTAATCTCAGTTTATTTAAATCTGTCTATCTATCTATCTATCTATCTATCTATTTTGTGAGGTTTTCATTTGTGCGGAACATTTCGTAATTATTCAAATTTTCAATGTACAGGAGATATTGATGAAATGCTAATTAGAATCCTTCACTTTTTGCTAAATAGAAGTATCAATATGATCATGGACTACTATAACAGCTGTGAAACTAACAGTGTCACAAGTTTTCTAATTTTATCATTAGAAACAAATCAGTCATCATTTAAACATTCATTGGCTATGTTTATTTATATTTACTTAGTTTATGTGTATATGATCATTGGGCTGCTATAAATGTTACTTGTCTTTTGTTCCAGGCCAAAAAAAAAAAAAAAATCAAAAAATTAAAGAAATAGTTGTTTGATTTTTACAAAGAAGCTCCCATTGCCCTAGTTGGTAGAGCGTTTGCCAATGGCCCCAAAACCGGGGTTCAATCCCAGGTCAAGTCATACCAAAGACTCAAAAAATGGTACTTGATGCCACCTTGCTTAACACTCAACATTATGCAGTACAAATCAAGGATAAAGTGAAGCAATCCAGGGAAAGGAGTAACCCTCCCCAATACCTCGGTGTAGTGGCTATTGAAAAGGGAGCTTTCAGGTCACCCTCGATTATGCTTACCAATTTTACTTTACTTACTTAAATTCAAAGCTCACTTACTTGACTACAATCTGTCCAAGATCTCCAGTTTTATCAGTTTTTTTACCATCTCTGGATAATACCATCACTGAAAAAAAAAAAGAAAAAAAAAAGAATAAAATCTTGTTTACAGTGAAATTTTATCATCATCATCATCATCATGCTGATAACACAGATTCCTTTGACTTTCTCTCACCATCCGTCCCTATTTACCATGGAGAAGTCCTCATGGTAAATAGTTAAAGTGCTGGACTATAGCCTTGAATTAAGTGAGTTCAAACTCCTGTTGCACAATTACATTCACTTTCAGACTAATACCCTTGGAAAAGGTATAAACTCCTTCACCCTTCCAGCTATGGATTAAATAGTATCTGCTGTTCTTCTACCAAGATAGCTTTGGCATTAAATAACCCACAGAGGTTGATATTGTTATATGATCAAGGAATGATTTTTTATATTAGTCATTTTTTGTTAATTATATTTTATTATTTAGTTTGGTGAGGCTTTGAACTACTCAGTGTCTCTTAGTTCAGGTGGACTCTCATGCCGGTGTGGAAAGGATATGACAATCATCATCTGTCATAATAAACCCCCAGACAGGAAGTGGGGCTGGATGGCCATTTGAGTGAATTGAGAGTGTGGATGATATGCCTAGAAGAGATGGCCCTGAGAATTTGAGGATTTTGAAAAGACAGTTGTTGAGTTTCTAATTTTGAAGGCACAGTTGAGTTTTTGGATCTTAAAAGCAGATCACTTTGGGTCTCTACCAGCAGAGATCTTTAACACCACAAGATGTGCTGTGTGTGTGTGTGTGTGGGGGGGGTCAGTATAGTATGGTTAGCATAAGCTTTTATGATTTGTGTCTCTCTCCTTGTGTCACCAAGGACTGACGGTAGAAAGAAATAAACTCGTTTGTACTGCCTGTATTTGTATTACTGTTATATAATTACGGAATGATTTTTTTATATTAATCATTTTTTGTTAATTATATCTTATCATTCAGTTTGGTTGGGCTTTGAACTATTGGTTGCACAGACATTGGGTACAGTTTACGTTTGCATGCAGAGGATATGACAATCACAATTGTCATAATAAATCCCAGATAGGAAATGGGGCTGGTGTGTGAATGACGTCATACCTGGAAGCGATGAGCTGAGAATATGGAGATTTTGAAAAAGACGTCAGTTGGGTCTCGGCTGAGGGCCAGTTAAGTTGGTAGTATTCTGGGGACCAGTCCAGTTGGTTGTCAAATGGGGACTGGTCGAGTTGGTAGTCAACTTGGGCCATGTAGACGGACAGTAGAAGTTGAGTTCCGACCATGGTGTTGAGAAGTTTGGGTTTCGACAGTTGAGGCATACGGTTGAGTTTTTCGGGTCCCGACCAGCGAAAATGAAAGGAGATCTATAACTCCACGAGATGTACGGAGCGTTTGAGTTTTGTTAGCATAGTATGATACAAAAGACTTTTAAGAATTGTGTCTCTCTCTCCTTGTGTCGAAGAACCGAACTCAGAAGTCAAGAAGTTAATAAACGTTCGTAGTTGAACAACAGTGAGTTCGCCTGTTTATGTGTTGTGTATTTCCCTGTATTTGAATTTGTACATGTGCCGTTGGATTGAGATATCATTGTAATTATGATATGATTATGGCTATGGTTGTGAGTATACAACATTACTGTTGTTATTGATATCTTTATGAGTATACAACAATAAGCCATTAAAATCATCATCATCATCATCTTGTCATGCCATCAGCATGGATATCCCTGACCCTCTCCCTATTGTTCCTCGTCTCTGGCAGGTCCTCAGGGATACACCCTGTATCCACACAGAGCTACTGTATGTAGGTTTGAGCTGGTCGCCCTGCTTTTGCTTGGCCATGTGAAGAGGTCCATAGGAGTACATCACTTATGAGCTTATCCCTACTACTCCAGCAGTGCTGCTGCCATTAAAATAAAGAAATCAAACCAAACCTATTATCCATTGTTATTGGTAGGTAATCTAGACAGCATCTAGTGTCCACCCGGAGCAGATGAATCTAGAAATGTCAAATGTTGTAATGTGTTATTTAATGACCTATAAAGTGTTTAAATAACAGATTACATTTTATAGATAAAGCGAAGTAGAGATGGAGATTCCCTATTTTGAATTTAGGCTGTTCAGGGATATCTTTCCCTCCACCAAGTATCCAATAGTTCCAATAATTTGAACTGGAACAATATGAATTATCATAAATTGATAGTTTCATGATCCTCATCAAGTCATTCTGATAGCATATATCCCTTTGACTCTCTCTTGCCACCAATCCCTATATGCCATCTTTGCAGGTCCTCTAGACGGCTTCCAGTGTCTGCACAGAGCTGATGAATTTAAGTTTTTACAGGTCGGGCAGCAATGGTGTGTCTATGTGTAGAAGGAGAAAGTCACTTATGAATTTGTCCCTGATCCTCCAGCAGTGCACAGCATGTCTTGTTCAGCTTACTTGTATGGTTTGTGAGCTGGGAGGCAAGTGGCCGTACAGATGCTGTTTGTAGGGTGCTAGTTCAAGGATTTGTTCAAAACAGCATGCCGCATTCTCATGTAGTTCCCATCTAGCTTTTTTCCAAGTATTTACTAAGAGTCCATGTGGTGCAACCATACAGTAATACTAACAGGGTTATCGTTTTGAAGAATTCCCATTCTATTTTATCAGAGAGATCAGATTTTCATATGATCAAAAATCTCTTTCTCTCTTTATCTCTTTCTTCTTTGTCATGTAACTGCACAAAATGCAAAGCGAAAATCTGCTTTCTTTGCTTATGAATTATTTCTGATTATAATTTATAACCAAATTTCAGTGCATTGGTCATGAAGAATTTCTTGGACTAATCGAAGAAGATAAATTTGATTGTAAAGTTGTTTTTCTTCTCATTCTGTGGTCCTTGTCTTTAAGCTATACTTAGCAAATTTATCTAAGATTACATATACATATGTGGCCGTATACACAATTTATAGATAATTAGAGTTTTTCACACCAGTGTTAGCTGATGGTTTCTAACTGGAGTTTGAATAACTGCAAGTCTCCTCAAATTAACAGGACTCTTCTCAGTATTCTGACCGATCTTCATGCTGTAGTTTGGAAGGTCTCCACTCATCCTCTTATTTCCAAGTCCTTCAGTTCCTTTATCCATCCTTTGGAGATGTTATTATCATTATAATTATTATTTTACTCTTTTTAGGGTTTTCCCATCAATGTTAGCTGATGGTTTCTCATTGGAGGTTGAGTGACAGCAAGTCTCCTCAAGTCTCCAGGACACTTCTCAGTATTCTGGCTGATCTTAATAATGTTGTAGTCTCGATGATCTCTACTTGTCCTCTTATTTCCAAGTCCTCCAGTCTCTGTACCAATCCTTTGGAGATATTATTACTATTATTATTTTACACTTTTGATAGTGTTCCACATCTGCACTGTCCTGGTACCAATCTTTTGGTGACTGTTCCAAGAGCTCCAATTACAATTGGTATCACTGTCACTTTCATGTTTTACAGTTTTTTCAGCTTTCTAGCAAGGTTTAGGTTCTTATCTTTGTTTTCACTTTCTTTCAGTTTTACCCTGTTGTCAGTGGGAATGCCAAAGTTCACAATTTGGCAGGTTCTCTTTTTTTGTTGACTATCACTTGGTTTGTTGTCTGGCTGAGATTAAGTGATCTGTTTGTATCTCAAAATCCAAGAGAAGTTCATGCATCTCATTTTCCAGGATGGATTGTGCATATACCATTTTTTTGAATGGTCAAGTTTCAATTTCTTGCACAATTTCCTGTGGATCACCTTTCCCACCCAGTCATATCTAGTCTTATATTCTTCTTGTGCTAATTTGCTGCATTCACTTATGTAATAACTCATTTCTTCTTGATCAACACATAATCTACACCTGCTATTTTGTTGTGTCTTATTATTATTATTATTATTGTTGGATATTTCTAGAAGCAACATTCATGACATTGAATAGACTTATTGTAGAATGGTTTATGGCTAAAATTTTGTGTGGACTGGCTAGGAAAATTGCACTGTGCCATTCTTTCAAATTGAGAAGGCCTGACTATCTTGAAAGTTTGTTTAGCTTGAATAATTGCAACAGACGCCAGTTAAAAAAACTACTTTGGCGATAAAACTGTCAGGCCTTGTGCATTGTCATCAATTTTCTTATTCTGTCTTTGAGCAATTATTATCATTAATATTATTGTTGAACATCATGATTTAAAACATGTCTTTAGATTATCACCACTAAAATTCAGAATGCTTTTCTTTATATTTGATGGGATAGAAACTATCATTTTTCTCATTATGACTTCACATATTATTGGCTTGGTTTGGATTGGTTTTGTTTTATGGCATATCAACCATAGTAAGTTATTATTGCCAAATCCATTTTTATACATATAAACAGTTCTATTTCAAATAATTCAGTTTAGCATAAGTATAGTTTTTTGTTTACACACAGTTGAATTTCAAAACAATTCTATTTCAAACAATTCAGTTTAGCATACAAAAACAGTTATATTTCAAACAGTTCCCTTTGGCATAAGTGTACAGTTTAGTTCTATTTAACCCATAGATAGAACCCTATCAGGTGCTACCACTCCGGACCAGAGTGTACCGGGGAGCAATGGTAATGAAGGGGTACTCTGCATTCCCCAAAACTCCAGTATTACTGGAACCTCACCATCAGATTATTTAGTGTCATATCCAAGACACCCGTTAGAGGGGAGTCTTACTCCTTTGTAGAGAAGCAGTCAGTGTATTCTACAGCCCCAGCTGACTGGACTCTCATTGGGGGAGTCTTACCCCTTAGCAGAGATGCAGTCAGTTTATTCTATTGTTCCAGCTGACTAGGCAATATATAATTGGTTAAAAAATCAGTATTTAAGTGAATCTTAAATTATTTAAATTAATGGCCTTGTGATTTGAATTCAAACAAACCAGCAGATGCCTAAATATTCAAATTGGTCTACAGTTAAAAGACAGTTCTTGCAGACCTGAACATAAGATTGGGCATATCTAAATGGAAGGGAAATATGGAGCTAATGAAAGAACTGTCAATTGAAACAATGGAAACGCTTGTAAAACTCATTCAAGAAGGCAATTGACATTGAAGTGTGGCAATTAATATTGGTTGTTCCTTGTCAGTTCTGTCTAAGATTTTATACGAATATAAAAAAATGGGATAGTTGAAAAAGGAAAATGTACCTGTTGATCATGAAAGGTATCAAAGTATCATGATAAAAAACTGAAAACAATATGCCTTGAAAATAGAAAATGTACAACTAAGTAAAAGAAAAATAAATGGGTTGAAAAAAAAGCTGACAACCAACTATAGTTGAGGGCGATCAGAAGACTCCCTTTTCAGTAGCTACTACACCAATTTGTAGGGGAGGGCGTTACTCCTTTCCCTGGATTACTTCACTTTACCCATGATATGTACCTTATATTGTAGAGTGTTAGGCAAGGAGGTATCAAGTACCATTTTTAAAGTTTTTGGTATGACACGACAGAAGGTACAGATCAAGGGTAAAGTGGATCAATCCTGGGAAAGGAGTAGTGCCCTCTCCTATACCTTGGTGTAGTAGCTATCAAAAAGGGAACCTTCTGGTAACCCTTGACTAAGGTTGCCAACTTTAATTACAGGTTAAAGAAACTTGAAAAACAATATATTAAGTGTAATGAACTGCCAAATGAATATGTTTCATTCTTTTTTGGATAGATAGAAAATTTTAAAGATACTAATTCCATAATTTTTGCCTGGGTTTGGTTTGGTTTCTTTGTTTAATGGCATATCAATCTTTGTAGGTTATTTAATGCCAAAGCCATTCTCCTAGAAGAACAGTAGTGGTACTATTTTACCCATAGCTGGGAGGATAAGGGGATGTTCATACCTTTCCCAAGGGTATTTGCCCGAAAGTGAATGTAATAGCGCGACTGGAGTACAAACTCGCTTACTATGATTCCGCAGTCCATCGCTTTAACGATTACACCATGAGGACACCCCACTTTTTGCCTCAGGTAGTAGCACATAAATTGTTTTTTTTTGTAATATAAGTTAGCATGCAGTTATGTAACTTATTTGTTGATAAATGAAAGTCATGTTTGAGTTTAAAGACCATTGATCCAAATCAGATTATATCTATATAATATATTCTCATCACACACTGATATAAAGAAGTACTGGAAAGTTCTCAGCCCAACAAAGAAGGTAATGACTAAGAGCTAGAAAACATATTCATTCTGCGATTCAGTACACTTGATATATTTTTCTCAAGTTTCTTTAATCCTTCCAAAAACAAATTCAGAAAATATTTAAAAAATCAAAAGGTCATTCCCTTCTTTTTGGCAACCCTTCATATTATAGTACATGATGTACTTCACATAGATAAATTTGAAATGCTTTTATGTAACTTATTTTCTCATCAACAAAAGTCAAGTATAGGTGAAAGGCCATTGCTCCGAATCAAATTATTATAATATATTCTTGTCACAAGTTAATACTGTCTGTTGTAGCATAAATAAACTTTTAATTGCTTCATAATCATCTTGTACATCACCACTTCACAAGATACCTGCTTAGAATTTAGTAGTCATATACAAATAAAGTTCTTAATGAATAGAATATTTTGTAAGAAAAAAAATTGGAAATATCAAAAAAATATATTTTTGTTAAAATTTGTAATTAAAAAAATTTTGAAATATTAAAACAATATTAGTCCAAAAATTTTATAAAGAAAAAGAAAAGGAAATACTTAAAAAATTTGGTAAGGAAGAAATTTTATGAAGAAAAAATTGCCAAAAAATTGCAAAAATAAAGACTGTCAAAATACTTTATAAGAAAAAATTTGGAAATATTATAACTTATAATAAAAAGATAATAAAAAGACTCAAGTCTTTTAAACTTTTGCTTTTCATCACTGTATAATATATGTTTATCAAATAATTTTTTATTGTTAGAAAATTGTTGGCTTTTAACCATTGTCAACTCTCACTTATTTGTAATTGTTCAATTTTCACCCATTCCTTCTGTTGTCTTTTAATGAAAAACTTGTTCCACTGAACCTCATTCGAAATCAACAACATGGAAATGTGGATCAATTGATTGATTTTAATAGCATATCAACCACTTTGGGATTATTTTATGCTGATAGAAACTTGGGTAGTAGCACATAAATTGTTTTTTTTTTTGTAATATAAGTTATAAGGGAACTTATAACTTATATTATAAGTTATAAGTTATAATATTATAAAGAAAAAAGTTATAAGTTATAATAATATAAAGAAATATAAAGGTTATAATATTATAAAGAAATATTAATGTAATATCAAAATTAACCATTATACCAGCTTTATATACCTATGATTGTATCTCTTCCACTAAGAGCCAACCATTACAATTTGCTGATTTAATTGGAAGAGATACTATTCCTTAATGATTTTTATCAACCCTGTTCCTACAAAAGAGAAGGTTTTATGACCCCTACTTAACCTAGCACAGGACCAGTAGAATTTTGATGCAGGTGTTTCCCTTCTTTACATTTTACATTATTTAATGCAAAATGTAAAGGAATACAATGCTTATATTGTACAATTTACAATTTATATTTACATTTTTAAAATTGTTTCTTAAGGGTTTTTTTCTTTAATTCACTTAATATGGTGCAAATTCATAAATATAAATTCTAGAGCTTCAAACTCACTACAGTCATAAGTAAAGTTGGCGACTGTAGTCAAGGGCAACCTGAAGAGTTCCTTTTCAATAGCTACTACACCGAGGTGTACAGAAGGGTGCTACTCCTTCCCAAGGATTGCTCCACTTTACCCTTGATACGTACCTTGTAATGCTGAGTGTTAAGCAAGGAGGTATCAAGTATCATTTTTTAAGTCTTTGGTATAATGCGACCTGGGACTGAACCCTGGTCTCCCGAGCCATTGGCAAACACTTTACCCACTAGGCCAATGAGTGCCATAAAGTCAAGTAATTTTTATATACGTCAACATTGTAGCCTGTTTTTGCCCATGGTTATGTGATAGGCATTCCTATCAAATACAACTAATTTTCAAACACATCTACTTGACCCATAGATGGGACCTTAACAGGTACTATGACACTGGGTTAGAATAGACCAGAGAGGACAGTAAAAAACAGTACTTCAAACTTCCTGGAACTCCAGGACTGGAACCTCACCACAGGATCTAGTTTAGGATCATAATCCAGGACCCCCACACTTTTTTTTGGAGGGTTTTACCCCAACATACAGTCAATATATTTTAAGCTCTGGTGGCAGGGTGATAGAAATTTGGAATTATTTTTATGATATCTGGTAAGAGCCAACCAACAAACCAAATGGCTGTGTATAAATTGGGTATTTTATGAGGGTTTTTAGTTTGAAACCAATTCTGTGGTGGATGACCAAGACTAGCATCTACTACCCCTGCTACTTGGGAGCCCTGCAAGGGCTGGTTTTGAATATTTTCTATGAACACAAATGAAAATTGACATGTAGTAGAGTAGGGTCCAGTATCATAGGTTTGGAGGGGGTGGATGAGACCCTAGCACGAGCCCTGGAGAGGGCCATTCTAAAGATTACAAGTTTGCTCTATGAATGGAGATGAAAATACATAGAAATTTAAGTTATACAGACTTTCTTTCATGCAAGCAAACATTTCAGGTAAATTCCTTAATGATTTTTATCTATCCTGTTCCTACAAAAGAGAAGGTTTTATGACCCCAACTTTACCTAGCACAGGGCCAGTTGAATTTTGATGCAGGTGTTTCCCTGACCTGTTTCTCTTGGAGGTTATCATAATATTTTAAACATTCTAAATATACTGGGATTGGCTACATCTAATAAATTCCCTCCTTCCTTTTATCTGGCATTTTAAGAAAGTTTTCAACTAAAACAAGAATGCATCTTTGTTTAGTTTGAATCTACTTGGTTAAGAATAATAATTTATTTGGTCTATTTGTGGGAATTTACTAAGCACACAGGACTCAGATTGCTTATGTTACTTGCTGTTTTTAAGTGGTCACCCATCTAAGGACTGAACAGGCTCAGCTATGCTTGACTATAGTGATTTAATTGGAAGAGACACTTTAATTTGATCATAAGCCTACTAGATTTATTTATGTTCTAAGTATGACATCAAATTATATTCAGTGGTGAGGCTACAGTTCTGAAGCTCTGAAGAGTATGGAATCATTGTGGGTTTTTTTAAAAAAAAGAAATGAATGAATAAATTCTGAAAAAACATTTGGGTAAATGAATAAAAATGAATGAAGCGGGAATGTAATAAATAGAATAATATTACCCCCTCCCCACCAAAATTTTATCCAAGAATTGAAACATAAATATTGAATGATTTGAAGAAGAAGAAGAAGAAGAAGAAGAAGAAGAAGAAGAAGAAGAAGAAGAAGAAGAAGAATTTACCATTCCATCCAGGAACTGGCTTTCCTGAGACTCCATGAGGGGGATCTGTGTTCATATCAAGTCCAAGACATGTAGAAGTAATTGGCCAAGAAGTTTCTGGAAAAATGAATAATAATAATAATAATAATAATAATAATAATAATAATAATAATAATAATAATAACAACAACAACAACAATCTTCTTAAATAGTTTTTGGTCAAATTTCATATTTCTAAGAACTTCTTTCCATAAAAAGATTCACATGAATCTCTCTTTGAGGCCTGATTATAATTGTAAATACTGGAATTGAAAATGTGAAATGTAAATGAACAAAACAAAATAAAATCCCCAAATCCCCAAAACAGTCTTTGGTATGATGCGACCTAAGGTAACAGTTGTAATTGGTGTACTCAGTATGGTTACCAAAAGACTGGTACAGAGACTGGAGTATTTGGCAATAAGAGGACGAGCTGAGATCATCTAAACTACAATGTTGTTGAGATTGGCCAGAATACTAAGAAGAGTCCTAGAGACTTAAGGAGACTTGCTGTCACTCAAACGCCAGTGGAAAACCATCAGCTAATGATGGAGAGAAAAACTCTTAAAGGAGTAAAATAATAACGATAATAGGCTATGTGGTTTAATCTGGTGTGGTTATTTGGTTTAATGGCATATTAACACTTGATGGTAATTTAATGCCAAACCTTGTCCGTACATATGATTTTTAAATGAGTGGTTTTATAGGTAACTTTTTAAATGAGTAAGAGCTAATTTGTTTGCACATAGTTAAGTGGTTTCAAGTATTGCATTAATCTTTAATCATAATTTTTTCTTCCATCACTATTAAGTTGGTTGGTTGGATTTAATGGCAAATCAACCTCTATAGGTTATTTAATGCCAGAGCCTTTTTACTCATATTATATATATGATTTGTGAATGCGTATTTTTAGGTTGGTGATAGTTGGGTTTTATGGCAATTTAACCTCATTGAGTGTCAAATTCTGATATGTATATGTGTATATATATATAAATGAATATTACTTGTAAATAAATAGTCAGTAATTAATGTTTTAAAATCGGTCAAAGCTTTTTGTTTGTATACACTTGATGGTCAAAGGTGTTGTTAACATAGTCTATATCTTTAATAGGAGGCCAATTGTTTTTAAGAAGTTGATTACATTTTTGAGAGCAATTTTTTAAAATAGTTCCTTCATGTTGTTCGCCTTATAAAACTTTTTTCTGGTGTGGTTGAGTTTTGTGCATTCTATCAAAATGTGCTTGATTGAATATTGGTTTCCACATAGACATTTTGGGGGAGGTTCTTCTTTAAGAATGAAGGAGTGTGTCAGTCGAGTGTGTCTAATGTATAGTTGAGTAAGGGTAGTTTCTTCTCTTCTGGTATTATTATCACGATAAAAGAAAAAATAACTATATATAATTATATTTTTGAATCCATTGCTTTCAGTTTTACTTGGTATCTTTTTGATTGCAATTGCATTGTCATTTTCAATATCCATACTTTTATACTATTGGATCTATTTATGGATTTGGTTGATTTTTGTACATTAGACGTTGCATTGTTTATTAATTCTTTTAGGTGGTTTTATTTTTGATGTTGGGGGTCTCTATTGAGTTTGGTTGTTTGAATGTGTTTCTTGGTCTTTCATTGTTGTCAGTGGGAGCCTGTGATTTTTGTTTGATTGGTTCTGGCTCTTTGGGGGGAGGGCAAGTTTTTTTTGTCTGTCTATGATGGTTTTTGGGAAATGGATTGGAGATCTATGTGACCTTTATTTTGTAAGAGATTTTGTATTTTTTGAAGTTGGGGTTTGTGTTTGAGTGGCTGGTTTTGTGTGTTTTTTAAAATTATTTTATTGATTTTTTTTCTCTTTTTTGTTGTAAGTTCTTTCGTGTTTCTGTTTGATGAATTTCAGCTAAGTGTAGGTTTTTTAACTGCTCCTGAAACTTTGGCCAATCATTAGGTCCCCAATTGGGTTAGTTTCTCAATGAGAGCTCTATAATTGTCTGGTTGATTGCTGTTTCTGATAGAGTTCACCTTCCATGCTACAGAGGCTTAAGTGTTCTCTTGGATGTAAGACCCTACTATCCTTCTAATTGCCAAAAAAGTAACATTTTATTTATACTTTACTTCAAATATTTCCTGCTCTCTTCTGTATACGTTATAAGATCTTGTGAAAGTGAGGTATTTTCTTGACAGTTTGGGCATTTAGTTTCATTCGAGTAATCTTCCTCAGTGTGGTTTGGGTTTTTTTTGGCTACATCTTCCATATGCTTAATGTCTTCAGCAACTCTCCCTGTTGTAGCTATATCTCTGATTTTTAAAGCACCTCGAGGATGTGGGTATGTATCATTCCATCCTCTCAAGTCAATATCCAATTTTTACTACCCTGAGTATCTTGGTTTTATTGAAAGTCAGAATGTATGTATTTGAATACCCCCCCTCTGGATAGTTATTCTTTTGTAGTCTGTGGCCCCTTTGCTTTCCTAATTCTCCTGATGTAGCTCAGGTAGCTTCATTGGTGGGGTGGTTTACACCTCTGCAGGAGTATTCTACAGCCCAGCCAACAGGGCAGAAGGCTATGTGGTAACTTTATTAATTCATTAAACCCCATGGTATGAAAGAAGAAATATTTGTTTTGAAAGGAAAGAATAATTAAAATAAAAAAAAAACAAACCTCTTACCTGTCTGCCACCAGTTGTCAAGAACAGGTTTTTGTATTAAATTCTTTGTCCATTCCATTGTGTATTTATCGCAGTGCTCCCCAGCTACAAACATTGCTCGGAATCTGAAGGACATCATCATCATCATCATCATCATCATTATTATTATTATTATTATTATTATTATTATTATTATTATTACTACTACTACTACTACTATAGCAACAAATGGCCTTTAATAGATGAAATAACTGAAAGCTTATTACCATAATAAGCTGGAAAGAATGAATTTAAGGAGGTAAAATCATCAAGCTACAAGAGATTCCTGAAAAATCTGTCTCTTTTTTCCATAACAACAATAGAAATATTAATAATTAGGGAGTAAAAGAGAAGAAAAGAGAAACAATAAAAATATGAGAGAGAAATGAAAGGAACAAAAGAGAGAGAGAGAGAGAGAGAGAGAGAGAGAGAGAGAGAGAGAGAGAGAGAGAGAGACAGAGAGATGCGAAAAAAGAAGAGAGAAAAAATGAAAGGAGAAAAGAGGAGAGAAATGAAAGGAAAACTAAGAGAGGGAAAAAATGGTATTGAAGAAAAAGAGGAAGAAAAGCTTCTTGGCTTTTTTTTGCTTCTGTTCTTCAAACTGGAAGATATGTCTCAGACCTTGCCAAAAATTGGTAAAACTATTGTGGCTATTTTACTCTGCCTCATCATTTCCATTTTGTACCTCTTTTACCTACTGCTTGTTCATGGAACAATGTGTGTATATTTCTAGCTGTTAGGAAACGTTTGTAGATTTTTTCTTCTTAATCCCATTGGTATATCATGCATATAAAATGTTAGATGTTCTTGTATGTAGAAATGTGTTTATTTTATCTTTCCTTCCATTCTATTCAGTGTGAGTATATAAATAGATATACTAATGCTGATATTGATTCTTGGTTATTGGAGACTCAACTAAATATCTTTTTTTTAGCACCAAATAACAAATAAAAGTATTGATAAAGTTTTATTGCTTATAACGTATTTATGTTTTTCCTCAAATTTCTTTTGATTAAGTCAGCTGGGGCTGTAGAATACACTGACTGCAACTTTGCAGAGGGGTAAGACCCCCACCACCACCACCACCAACGAGTGTCCTGCATATGACATTAAATAATCTGATGATGAGGCTCTTGTAATGCTGGAGCTTTAGGGAATGTGGAGTACCCCTTACTTGCCATTGCTCCCGGGTTCACTCTGGCCCGGAGAGGTAGCACCTGATAGTGTCCTATCTATGGGTCAAATAGAACTGTTTGACATTTAAACTGTGTGGAAACAAATGACTTATGCTGAACTGAATAGTTTGAAACTGAACTGCTCAATCATTTAACTGTGTATAAAAAAATGACTGATGTTTAATTGAATTGTCAATGATACATCGCAATTCTTGGAGCCATTTAACTGTGTGCAAAAGAATGAGCTTATGTTCATTTAAAAATGTTATCAATAAAATGTTTACAAATTATATATATCTAATATATATGCATAAAGAGGATGTGGCATTAAATAACCTACAATGATTGATATGCCATAAAACCCAATAAGAGGATTTGGCACTAAATAACCTACAATGGTTGATATGCCATAAAACCAAACCAAACAAAACCAATCCAAACCAATGTATAAATATAAAGATGATATAGCATTGAATAACCAACAATGGTTGGTATGCCATAAAACCAAATCAAACCAAATTTCTTTACTGCATTTAATGTTTCAATGGTTCCTTGTTGCTTCTATTGTTAATGTCAGTATATGCCTTTTTGAATGGTAAAGGTTTTCTATTTTCACAATGACACAGTATAATGGGGAGATGCAGGTCTGATTCCAGTTTCTGAGTAAAAGTTCAACAAACTGATTTTTAGCAAGGTGACTCACTATAAAATTGTTGGGTACTCGGTGCAGTTGGCTTTATGATTAACAGAGGTCAGAGTTGAACAGATTTCTTGTAGAAGTATGGAAGTTAAGATTTAGATTTATCAATGGGTGTCTTTGCCTTGATTGGTTAAGGCTATTGCAAGACAGAAGTGGGGGTTTCGGGTTGAGAGCTCAGCTGAGACATGGAAACAAAGAGACTTAATATGAGAGGCTTGATGCTTAAAGCTTTTTTTTTTAGCTCATTTAGGCTAGCATACTTATGATAACGAGAATCATTTGCTTCTGTTCTTAATGACAGAAAATTGATAGGGGTGTATTCATTTATGGATGATAATGCATGTTTATTTTGTTTTATTTCCCTAAATATGAATAAATTTGCTGCGATAGACACAGCTTTATATACCTATGATTGCAAGTTTTTTGAAAAATTTTACTTCATAGGGAAAAATATTAATTATATTCTAAATCTGGAGAGGGTGTAGTTTCTCAAATTCTTACCTAATTACAGAGCAAAGTAACAATTAAAACTATTGCATGATCTGATATTGTGCACTTACTTATCAAAAGGTAAATATTTCTTAATAGTTTCACCTGTTGGATCCTGAAAAAAGAAAAAAAATCAATATAAGAAATTTATGTCATATATATATATATATATATATATATTCAGCCCATTCAATTGGTCTTTTTCCTTGTCTATTGCAGTGCTCAAGATTATCACAAGGACATTGGGAATGCTGGACCTTACACTGCTATGCTGGTCCATGACATGCTAGCAAGAGGCTTGAATGCAAAATTGTCCTTTTCCTAGATCAGTTACATTACGAAGGCTAGCAAAACCAGTATGCCATGCTATAAAATATTTTATAGAGAAAAGATGGAGTCATGACTTTATATGAAGTGAATGCAACCAGCTACAACTAAAATTTCAACTTGGCTTGTTAATTCTATTTTCTTTTATATTCCACTAACCTCCAATTAGTGTTTGCCAATGGCCTGGGAGACCAGATTCAGTCTCAGGTCAAGTCATACTAAAGACTAAAAAAAAAGGTACTTGATGCCCCCTTGATTAACACCCAGCATAATAAGGTACAGATCAAGGGCAAGTGGAACATCCAGGAAATGAATAAAACTTTCCTCAGCACCTCAGTGTAGTAGCTATTGAAAAGGAAACCTTTGGGTCACCCTCGATTTTGGTTGGCTAACATATATATACATCTATACTCAACTCCTCCACATAAGCAGGATGTGACACAAGGTCAATTTTAAGCAGACTTTACAGGTTTAAATTTAGGGTTTTCCTTCTCAAAGACTGGTTGCTATACCAAGGTTCAAGAGCCAGTCTACCTACTATTTACCCATAGCTGGAGAGAGAATAGTTGGATTCATACCTTTCCCAAGAGCATTTGTGCTATGTGAAATGCAAACAGCCTCATCCAGGGTTTGAACTCGGCTTGTTGTGTCCATTTCCTATGACAGTAACCAATACACCAAGTAACCAATATGAATGTTTTACGGGTTCTCGGAATATTGTCTTCATATTAATTGTTATTTCCATAATGTTTCGGCTGATATGTCCTCTGGCCTTCTTCAGGTGTTTGTTGAACTCGAGAATCTTCACGGAACTTCGAACTGTGTCCTTTATTGAATCCATGGGTGTCGCCTGTTCTGATTCTGTTAGCCATAACCGGGTACAAGTGTTAAGTATTCCTGTATTGTTGTGCACCTGCAGTCAGGATTGTCACCTTAGGGAACCAACGCCTATAACCGTTATGCTATGTGTCCTGCTGGACAGTTCAGAGTGAATTTTTGGGACTTATAAACTTAATGTTCTTACTTGACAAGGAGTACTACTATTATATATGATTTTTTACCTGGGCTCATATTCAGATTTTTTCATTTATTTTTTCAGCTAACCTTTCTAATTTTGATAACTATATATATATATATATATGAGGGTAGATCAATAAGTACCTATATAACTTGACCGACAGATTATTATTGATAATATATGTAGTGATGCTCTATAGATCTCCACTCAACCAAAAAAGAAATTAGCTTTTCTTTTTCTTTTTATTGACTTTATGAAGAAAGGTTAAAGAAACTTGAGAAAAAATGTGCCTAGTGTGTTAATCCATGTGGTCAATAAGTAAAATTGCATGTATATTTCATAGTTATTCCCTTCTTGGTTAGTTTGAGAACTTTTCAGCATCCCTCTAGATTAATAAATAGAGAATGTTATAAAATCTACTGATTTAGAGAATATTAGTTCTTACCTCCCTTATAACAGCACGGAGTGCTGTTGGAGCCACAAACATAGCAGCAACATCATGTTGTTTAATGACTCTGAAATAGGAGCTGGCATCTGGTGTTCCAACTGGTTTTCCCTAAAATTGAACATAAGTGTTGTCAAAAAAATGAGTAAAGTCATTTAATGTGTATAGCGTGATATCTAAAAAAAATTTGACATATATTTTTTAATTTTTTAAATAAAGGAATTATATATAATAATTTGAATTACCATGACCAGAAAATCCGCCAAGCACAGTGCACGTAATATGGAACCACTGGAGAGCTGTTTTGACCTTATTAGGTCTTTTTAGCAGTGTATACCATGATCTCCCTTGTTGGAGATCAAACCAGCAACCACTGAATGCAGAGCCAAAACTCTGCCACTGAGCTACTGGTCTACATTGCACTCAAGTGATGCCAAATTTCTCTATTTAAAAAATAAAAGAAATATATGTCTATTTCCTTGCCCATGGGGCTATGATTATGTGGATGTGCATCTCCAATTTTCTTGGGAAGACATAGCCCTGGAGGGGACTGTATCCTCTGTAAGAGTACGGATGTAACTATAAGACAAATCAGGTTAATTAACCAAACATTTACCATGACTAGTTAATTTGGCATCGCAACTTGCTGTATAGAAATGTCGTACTGGATGCTCGATAATAAGGGTATAAGAAATGCTGAGAAAACAACAATAGAATCAACTAATATGCGGAAATTTATATACTGAAATATACCTGAGAGTTCCCTTTCCTTATGATAATTCAGGGGGCTTTCAAAGAAGTAACGTTGTTGAATGTTTCTTCTGTAATAGTTTAGTTCTTGGTAAGTTCATGGGTAACTTGTTTTGGGCTATCCTTTGAGTCAAAGTGAGGTAAGGTGGCTTAGTTCAAAGAGGAACTTGTTGAAGATGTGTGGGGGCTACTAGAATGAGAAATGTCCATTTATAGAATGCAAAGTGTTATTAATATGCTTTTGATGGGGTCAGAAAAGCATTGACAGCTTCAGTCTGTGGTGCCTTTTGATTGGCCAAAAAAGGCTTAATTACTTGTCACATGCTTGGTCATTGCTATGTTCTCCAGTCAGACAGTGATGTTGAATGGGCTAGAGGCTGTTTTATTTTTTAATCATGGTGAGGAGTTTATGAATCATTTTGAAATTTGACTTAGTGTGCAACATTGTAATCTAAAATGTTTTTATTATGTAACTGTATATCTTCTGTTTATGTGTTTCTTTGTCAACTGATTTTTATTATGCCTTATTCAACTTACACTGATAGTTCAACATTGAACTTTTATTATGATATAACTAAGATGTTTATTCACTTTTAGAAAATACCTCCCACTAAAAAGAAACAACCACAAATAACAAAAACAAAAATAAAATGGCAATGTCAAAAAGCAACAGTAAAAAGCAAAAGTTATAAACACCAAAAAACAACCATATATAAACATGAAAATAAGTTCTTACCTCAAAGAGGATGGATGTATTAGCATTGAGCAAAGGACCATATGCAATAAATGAATGCCCAACAACCCATCCAAGATCAGAGGCTGCCCACCAGGTCTATTAGTAAATTTTAAAAAAAATATATTAAATGTGAATTTTGTCTACCTAATAAAAAACAAAATAGAGTTCTGTGAAAAGATATGTGGGAGAATAAGATAAGATTAAATAAATGAATAGATAGATAAATAAATAAAATGATTAGATGAATTTAAAAAGAAAGAAAACAAATACATTGTGGGAAAATAAATGTATAAATAGAATTATAAAAAATTAAGATGAAATAAATAAATTTCTTTCATTAGGCCAAAAATAAAAGAAATGGAAAGGGTTTTTTGCTATCTACCCATGTTTATGACTCCCATTCTTGGAAAGGAGATAATCAATCCTTTCACTTGGTCATTGCTTTGTGTGTGAACGCAATTTAAAAAGGTCCCAAAGAAGAGGTCATGAAGTTAGTACAACACTTTTGTAAGCGCTTAATTTTTCCAACTCATCATAATTCTGAATTGGGCCAAATCTAATTAATTTCCATGTTTATGACCCCATTCCTGGAAAGGAGATAATCATTCTCTTTCATTTGGTCAATGCTTTGTGTGGGGACATGCTTTCAAAGGCTCCCAAAGAAGGGGGTCATGAAATAGGTACAACACTTTTGATTATGCTTGATTTTTCCAACTCATCACAATGTGGAGTTGAGTAACCATTTACAACATCCTAATTGATATGATCCCAAACTTACTTATGGCCCAAATCTAAACAGAAAAGAATTAAGAACTTACGAATAAAAAAGTCTAGAACTTTGCTTTCCTTACAAAAAATGAATAAATTGTTCATAGTAAAAGTAAAGTTTTTATTGCTTCTTATATTCAACAATTGTTTTTTGTTTATATGTGAACACACAGAGAGATCTACAGCACATTTCAACTAAAACCAACATAAGTTAAACCCTATTGTAAGGATTAATGTGAACAACTGTTAGACTTGAGAAAGCTTTATTCTGCTTAGAATAGTTTGCATATGTATATTGGGCTTTGAGTAGAGTGTTCACCAATGGTCTGGGAGAATGGGATTCAATCCCAGGTTGAGACATACCAAAGGCTCAAAAAATGGTACTTGATGCTGCCTTGCTAAGCACTCAGCACTAAAAGGTGTGGATCAAACGTAAAGTGGAGCAATCCAGTGAATGAAGAAGCACCCTCCCTTACACCTTGGTGTAGTAGCTATTGAAAAGGAGCCTTCGGGTCACCCTTGTCTAAGGTTGCCAACTTTACTTACTCATAGTTATGTACTTGCAAGAGAGTTCCCAAAGTGGGGTATAAGAATAAAAAGGGGAGGTTACTCGCAATCACTTATAAGATTTTTCAAAATCTGTAGATCTGAGAATAATTCCCCGTTAAAAGAAAAAAGAAAAACTTACCTGAACTGTAATCAGTAAAATTATTACCATTATTGTTGATATAAATAAAATTATTGTTTATAAAAATACTCTGAGTGTGACTTACCTCACCTGGCTTGATACCATATACGTTTTGGATAGCCCATTTGAGAGCAACAGCATGACCCCCACTTGGCCGAACAACAGCCTGAAAATTTAAGATACTTTCAGAATTAAATGCTTTTGTAAATTTTAATAAAAGGTAAATAAAAAACAAAAAAGGAGACAACTAGGTGTGTTTTTATGTTGAACAATTAAATAAGAATTTTTATGATTATATTTACTTATATTTATGTATATATCTACATGATTATATTATATTTGTACCGGGCCATTGGCCAAATGAATAGAGTGTTTGCCAATGGTCAGGAGAGACTGGGGTTCAATCCCAAGTTGAGTCATACCATCCACTCAAAAAATGCTACTTGATGCTGCCTTGCTTAACACTCTGCATTATAAGGTAAGGATCAACGGTAAAGTAGAGCAATCCAGGGAATGGAATAACCCCCTCTCCGACACCTCGGTGTAGTAGCTACTAAAAAAGGAGTCTTCCGGTCACCCTCTACTAAGGTCACCAATAACTTATATTATATCTATAATAGATTGTATAGTATTTCATAAAACCACTGGTTTTTATGAAGTATAAACAAGTGAATAATTATAGTTAAGTGAATCCTCCAAGTATCTGAGGAAACAATTATAAAATATAGCGAAAAAGCTTGGCTGAAATCCATTATTGATTTATTAAAATACTATATTTAGTGATCAGAAAAAAGAAAAAGAAAATAAATGAAATAAAATAAATTCCAGAAATTGTAGAAATTCTTAGAAGCCCCAGACAGTAAGTAAGGGTGGCGTATGCTCGGAAAAAGGATTGTTCCTGTGCCAAAGAAAGATTCAACTGGACTTCAGCCTCCACTGTAGCACTGAAAGGACCCTCTTTTAAGTGGCCACTAGCAGTGAACACATGGCTGATTAGGTTTTGTTGCCTGATACCTAGCCATGTCAGCTGCTAGCCAGCCAAAACAAACACAATAAAAAAAAACACCCACTGGACACGACTACTCCAAATTTCGACTTATCAACCACTGGAGATGACAAGTATATTTTAACACCTTGTCTGGGAGATACGACCATTTCCATTAGTTTCAAGAAGAATTTCCTAACCTACAGAATGGTTTCTGAACCAAGAAATAAAGTTGAAATTTAAAAGGTATCTTAGTCTCTTTACTTCCTTCCTTCAGAAAGAACCCAGTCTGTCTTACTATTTACCTGTAACTGGATGTTGGTTGGTTGTTTGGGTTTTATGGCATATCAACCTTTGTAGGTTATTTAATACCACATCCATTTTTATACAAACAAACAGTTCTATTTCAAATAATTCAGTTTAGCATGAGTACAGAGGTTCATTTTCAAAAACATATCTATTTCAAGCTATTCAGTCAAGTGAAAACAGTTCCTTTTCAAACAATTCAGTTTAGTGTAAGGAAATTTTCAATATCAAAATCAGTTCCATTTCAAACAATTCAGTCTAGCGTACAAAAACAGTTCCATTTCAAACAATTCTGTTTAGCATAAGTACGCAGTTTAAATGTCAAAATAGTTCAATTTCAAACAATTCAGTTTAGGATTAGTACACCGTTTAGTTCTATTTGACCTATAGATAGGACCCTATCAAGTGCTACCACTCCAGACCAGAGTGGATCTTGGAGTGATGGCAATGAAGGGGTACTCTGCATTCTGCAAAGCTTCATCATGACTGGTACCTCACCATCAGATTATTTATTGTCATATCCAGAACACTCATTTGGGGAGTCTTACCCCTCTGCAGAGGTGCCGTCAGTTTATTCTACAGCCTCAGCCAGCTGGGCAACTTATCACTTGAAGGATATTAGCATTATGTAAAATGCAAACAGCCTTGTCCAGGGTTTGAACTTGAGTCTCCGTATCTTTTTTCCACAGCAATAACTATTACACCATGGGCACCTCCTAAAAATACTATGGTATGCATACATGGACTTAACATCTTATACACTGATATACAGTCATAATTATTGCAGTCTTTTATGTCACGAGAACTGCCTTCATTGTACATTCATATTTTCATTTGTTGCGCATTTGTTTTTTCAGGTTTTTTTCACACAGTCCTATTGAATATGAATAATATCTAAACAAATTTAGTGGGGGGGTGGTGTTCTTGTGGTGTAATGGTTAAAGCGATGGAATGTGGAATCATAGTAAGCGAGTTTGTACTCCAGTTGCGCTATTACGTTCACTTTCGGACTAGTACCCTTGGGAAAAGTATGAACCCCCTTATCCTCCCAGCTATGGGTTAGATAGTACCACTACTGTTCTTCTGGAGAATAGCTTTGGCATTAAATAACCTACAAATGTTGATATGCCATTAAACAAAGAAACCAAACCTAAACCATATTTACCAACCCCTCCACTCGGGCAGGATATGACACAAGGTCAATTTTTAAGTGGAGTTTAACAGGTTTGAATTCAGAGTTTTCCTTCTCCTAGACTAGTTGCCTCACCAAGGCTGAAGAACCTAGTCTGCCCTACTATTTACTATAGCTGGAAGGAGAATAATTGGATTCATACCTTTCCCAAGGGTATTAGTGCTATGTGAAATGCCATCAGTCTCGCTCAGGATTTGAACTCGAGTCGCCGTGTCCATTTCCTATGACGATAACCATTATACCACGGACACCTCGAAACCTAAACAAATTTAGGTGGCCGTACAGCTGCTGTTTTGGGGAGTGTTGCTCCTAGGGTTTGTTCAAAACAGTACACAGCATTTTTGTATAGTTCCCACCTAACTTTTTCTCCATAAATTTCGTTAGTGTCCAGGTAGTGCATGCATACATTAGTACTAACACAGCTTATCCTGAAAGAAAATCTCTTTTTATCAGAGATCAGATTTGCATTTGATCGATAACCTATCATTAGCAGTCCACGCATTCGCTATGTGTATGTTGACATCACTTTCAGTTGATGAGGTATTGCTAGCAAGGTATATATGTATCAACTAATTTCAGAGGCTAGCCACTAAACGTGGAGATAGCTTCTTCTTGTTTAAGATAGATGAACTCTGTTTTAATCATGTTCACGTTATTATATCAGTGATAGTTGCAAGGAAAGAACAAAAACACAGTTGCAAAAACAAAGAACACGAAGGCACGTAAAAATTCTATTGAAAACAAATAAGTAAAAAGTTCAAATAGTTGGGTTTGTATAAACGTGTTGATATGGAATTAAAAGGAGAAAAATGTCCAATGCTTAATAGTGGTAGGATTGCCCCCAATGAAAATTCAGCTACCCTTGAATTTATCATATATATATATATATATATTGCCCGATATATACATATATATATATATATATATATATATATATATATATACCGGGCAACTCTTCAAGTAGAGTGTTTACCAATGGTCCTGAAGACAAGGATTCAATCCCAGGTCGAGTCATACCAAAGACTCATAAAATGGTACTTGATGCCGCCTTGCTTAACACTCGGTATTATAAGATAAGGATCAACGGTAAGGTGGATCAATCCAGGGAATGGAGTAGCGCCTCCCCTACACCTCGGTGTAGTAGCTATTAAAAAGGGAGCCTCCAAGTCACCCTCGACTCAGGGCGGCCACTTTTACTTTATATATATATATATATATATATATATATATATGTGTGTGTGTGTGTGTGTGTGTGTGTGTGTGCATATATATAGGTATGGAGAAATAATAGGTTGGAAAAATCCGACAAAATGAGAAAAAAAAAATTAGTGGATGAATAGAAAGACAGACAACGGATTGAAATTATTTTTACTTTATTCCTTCTTAGCTATGTCTCAGTATTTAGGGCCTTCAGACTATACTGTGTTAGATTATTCATGTTAGCGTTATTACTGTGTACCTCCGTTAGCTCCCACGACATTGTCCAAGTTAGTTGTTAAGTTCACATTTATTCGCTGTATTCTTTCCTTTCAAACTTATTTGCAAAATGTATTTCTCTATTTCAGCTTTTACACTTTTCTACGGTGAATAAAACCTGTTGACACCAGCAATTTGTCTTCGGAGGGAAGTGTTTAACTTACGCGCCATAAAGACGATTCGACGTTTCGAGGAATCTAGGATTGTCTACACGGGACACGACAGCCTCCAAAACCCTTTTACATCACCAAGCCTCAGCACTATTTCATTAGGCTATAGGAAATGATGCAATTTCCTTGTCAAAAGAATTTTCTGGAAAAAACGGATCAAAATTGGTGCAAAGATCTCCAACTAACGCCCATGCAGATATTTAAAAAATAAACAACTGAAATGGTTTTTAGGACCAATAGGAGGTCTCTAAAATACGCGCCCAAAGAATTTTCGAAAGTCAACGCGTGTGCGCGGGATCCACCTTGATGCTATAAAAACACATAATTTAACCAGACAAAACAGATCAGTTACTCACGCCAACCTGGAGTGATACATACTAACTGTTTTCTCAGCGGCGCCGTGTTCGTTTGATCTTCAAACAACGGTGACATGTTACAATTTCAATTTATCTTTATCCACGCTGCTCTCAGAACTGGCCTTTACAGTCATGACTTGATACACGAATCGCAGTATACCCTTCTACATTTCAGCTCCCAACAAAGAAATAAATTTCTTTATTTTTTGTTGCACTATTGTTAATATTGTCCTTTTTATTCATTAACATTAGTACCCTACAAGGCTAATACATTAGCTCTCGAACAACACAGGCATCATATGTCCACCGAGAAGATTTCCTGAAACATTTCTCAAATGATAAAAAGTTTCAACCACGCTTATTCCAACAAACAATCCAACAACTTTTGCACCTTTTGGCTGAAAGCAAATGGAAATACATCGGACGGCTTGAAATTGTCTTGAATTTAACAGACTTTCAGTTGTCCATCACTAAAATAGAAGCTCTCAGGTTTGGACTAAAATTCGCGGCTGTGTGGGGGTTGTATGTATTTTGGTTTATTTCAGTGGATATGCATCCGTATTTTACGGGTATTGCTCCCAGTATTATTTCCTCCACAAATACAACAGAAAACTTTACAATCGCGTAAAAGAAATAGAATAGGACACAACGAACATTAAATAACAAACAATTTAATAAACATAAAACAGAATGTGAAAACAAATATAAAACATAATGTGTAAATGGCTTTTGGAAAATAAAATGTGTGTATGTTCATGTTAACGGAGTCTGTAAATAAGTCGTTCTTACATTAAGTTCATTGTGGCGACAGTGTGTCACGTTGATGAAAGGAAGTTTGTCGGTTTTTTCTTTTGAACGTGATTTGTGGCCATCTGTAGCTAGGTCATGAACTTTGGCTGTAGAAGAAAAGGAATTTGCCGGACAGAGTATCGGCTACTGATTTACTGACTTAATGGCTAGGCTTGGTCTTTGTGTGTCTGGCTCCCTAACTGTGTGTTATTTATACCGTAATAGTGGATCAAAGAATCGTCCTAAAATTTTGGCGCGTAGAGATTTATTGACCAATCAGATTTGTATTTTACTATTTTATTTTAGAGCCTAAATATTTTCTGTTAGTTGACTTCCGATCCTATTTTTCTAGAATGTTCTATTCTATGTTTTTAGCTGATTGGTTGAAAAATATAAAAATGTAACTTAAATGCTAATGCAGTTTTGATCTTAAATTTCTAGAATGTTCTTAAGTATGTTTTTATTGCTTATTTTAAGACTAGAAAAAATGTGTATCCTATAGTTAGTATACACCAGAACTGATACCATTCTCCTTAACTATAGAAACAGTGATATTGATCTTTCCAAAGGCTTCAACCTAGGAATTATTCTTGCTTCTTTCTCTCAATCCAATGATTTATCTCTTCCTAAAAGGTATTTACAGGCATTTTTTAACCTATCCCGAAATTCTGACATCATTTTCCCCTATGATAAAAGCGATGGCATTGTTATTTTACACAAACAAATTTACGTTGATAAAATTAATCTACTTCTGGCGGATAAAAATACTTAGGATTCATCCAATTTAATTATCATTAACAATGACAATGAATCTTTTAACAAATTATTCAAAAAACTTGTTAGAAACAAAAAAACAAAAAAACAAACTTGGACTTCCCTCCTTGAACACCACCCTACTATCCCTACATTAGATGGCTGACCCAAAATCCATAAGCCAAACACTCCTTTATGACCCATCATTTCCATCATTACTTTTGCCATCCACAAAATTGCTCGAGCCACAGCTAAAATATTACCCCACCCCCATAAGGCATAACCAACCCCTCACATATTATCTCTCTGATGACTTACTAAATAAAATTAAAAACATTGATATACAAAACAAAACTATGAGCAGCTTAGATATAACCTCTCTTTACACCTATATACACATAAAAAAATCCTTAACATTCTTGCTATTCATTTAAGAAAAAATTAACTTCGACTCATCTCTTCCCATAAACACTTTGTTCGACATCTGCAAACACATTACTAACATCAGTTATTTTAAATTTAATAATAAATTTTATGTACAGAAAATTGTTCTCCCTATAGACAACCCACTTTGTGGTGTTTTAGCTCATTTATTTTTAGAATATAGCTCTTTTAAATATAGATTACCCATTAACGCTACATATTTTAGATACATCCTCCTACCTGCAAACGTAAAAATCGAACATACAGCAGAGAAATTAAACAATGTTGAACCTTCCATCAATTTTACCTATGAAAAATAATTAAATTATACCATACCTTTCTTAGACATCTTACTAAATAGATCTCAAAATAATTTAACTTTTCAAATCTACCTCAAACCTACCAATAAAAATGATCATATACATTTTTACTCTTATCACAACCTTAAAATTGGTTTTTATTTACGTTCACTTAAAATATGTAGTCCACAATACCTAGATGATGAATTTAAATATATCGAGCATTCCCTTAAAAGCTTAAAATGCTCTAATTTTTTATACTAAATGCTAGAAAAAATCCCTCAACATACACTCATCAATTAAACTTAAGAAAAACACTCCCACTATTTCTATTAATCACAGACGCCTCTCTCTACCCACTAACATACACAACATCCTTTTTATGACAAATTAACTAAATTATGAATACCGATTATACAAAACACATCACAAACCATTAAAAATTTCATTAATATTTCTAAATGCTCCAACAGCACAACCACTTCTCATACAGTCATATTCTCTATTCCTGGTAATAATTGTGATAAATATTACATTGACGAAACCCAACATAATTTAGACTAAAGGATTTACGAACATAAACGAGCAATTAAATGATGACTGAAATGCCCTTTTCTCCTACATGTTATATTTTAAGCATACTTAATTTTTTTCTCAAGCTACTTTAATTAAACATTTCCGCTGTAAAAATTCTCGTCGTCTTTTTGAATCTGCCATTATTTCACATTCCAAACACACCATCAAACAATGCCCTGGCCTTTTTCATATTTCACCTTGCCAGGCAAATATTATTTAACGAGAGAATGATATCGAAATTGACAATAGATAAGCGTAATTTTTTAAAAATAAAAACTAAAAATTATTATTTTCCCTACCACATTTCCATATAGCAAAATAATTTTCATTTAGATATATTGTTCTGATATTTATATTTTGGTGAATATAATATGCTTGTTGCCAGCTTTACCTTTTCCCTTTTGCTTACCTATTACCAATTGCCTAGATGTCTTGATGTATAAATGTGTAGCTAATATTTCCTGCTGTCGCTACACTCTGGCAAATATATTCTTTTGCCACTCAGATTTTTATTTCTGTCTGTCTTTTTCTCTCTCTTTCTTTTTCTTTTCTGTCTCTCCTTCTTTCTGCCCCTCCTTCTTTTCATCTATTTCCTCTTTTACAGACTACTATACAATCACCAACATTTGGTTAAATAAAGACGAAATATTAATTGAATCTGTCGTTTGTCTTTTGGTTCATCCACTTATTTATTTCAAGTATAAGTATATATGTATATTTACATGTAAATATATGATCGTACATTTATATATATGTATAAATTTATATGTGTATATATGTGCATATATATGTATATATATAATTATGATTTTTTTACAGTACTCGACTGGGCCTGGGAACGATAGCAATTAAGGAGTCCTCCACATTCCCCAAATTTCCAGCATCGCTAGAGCCTCACCATCAGATTGTTTAGTGTCATATCCAGGACACTTGTTGTCAGGGAGTGTCTTACACTTCTGCAGAGATGCAGGTGGTAGGTTCTACAGACCCAGCTGACAGGGCTGTATAATATGATTTCTGTAAATAGGATACAATTCAACATTGAATTTAATGACAATAGTTAGTGGCCTTTAAGTGAGTATAAAAATAAATCAAAATTTAAAAAATTACTTTGGGAAGTCCTGTTGTTCCTGAAGTATAAAGGATATACAATGGGTCAGTTGCCAGTATAGGAACACAATCAGCTGGTTTGGCTGAAGCTATTTCATCTTGGTAACATACATCTTGATCTTTGATCATTGTGGCTGGAGCTGTCTGGAAAAAAACATATATATGCATATATATATTATCAATAATTATAATTAGAGACCAAAAATAAGGAAGGCAAAAATAAAACACACACACGCGCGCGCGCACACACACACTCACACATATATGTATAATCAATAATTATTTTTAGAGGCCAAAAATAAGAAGGCAAAAATAAACAAATGATATGTCAGGAATTCTATATTCCTGTTTAAAACTCAACAAATTACATGTGAAAGATATAATAGTCACCAGCTATTAGAATAAACTGTTAAAATTCCCAATGGTCTGTGGCTGTGTCAGTACTATCGAATGGATGCACCACCTAATGTTGTATAGCCATGACCAACTATACAAACACATATGCATATGTATGCAAAATCATAACGACACAATGAAGACGAGCGACACAGTCCTTTAGAAAAATATATCTCTCACTTTATTTGAAAGGGTTGTGTGTGAGAGGGAGTTGGAGACCGAACAGAACTGCAACATATTGACCCCCACTCTATTGGCCATAACTGCGTTTCTTTCCCGTTCTCCTGGGCTGCTTAACCGGGGGCCTGAGGGCCCAGCTTCTCTGGGTGCTGGTTTTCTCTATCGCATCTTATCTCCAACTCATCTGATCTCCAACTGCTCAATCGGGGGTCCCGAGGGCCCCTTCTGCTGGGTGCTGTTTTCTCTACAGCATCATTTCTCCAACTCTCATTGAAGTTCCTGTGCACTGAGTTATAAAATAGTTCGACGTCCACTCAATCTTTTCCCATAAATGGCCAACGGAATATGCAACTTCCGCCGTCTTTGGAATGGCATGTTTTGATCATCATCGAGCAGAAATAACTGTTATGCAGTTCACAGGTCACTCTCTTCCGGTGCATCACTTTGTGACTGTACCGTGGGATTTTAACCCTGTCCCATATTGTCAACCAAGCTCGCCCACGCCAACGGAATATGCAACTTCCGTCGTCTTTGGAATGGCATGTTTGGCCGGGTAGGAGGTCAATATACAACACTAAGTGCCAATGAAATGCTTGGAGAAAAAGCTAGATGGGAACAACTCAGGAATGCTATTTACTGTATAGAACAAATCCTGGAAGCAACACTCCCCAAAACATCACTTACTTCCCATCTTACAAACCATCCAAGTAAGCCTAACAAGACACGCTGGGGACTCCTGGAGGGGTAAGGGAGAAGTCATAAACGATATTCTCTTACACTCCAACACATGAACTCACCAGTATTGGTCAACCAGCAAGGATTTACATACATCAATTCTGTGTGGACACAACAGAGAGAGAGAGAGAGAGAGAGAGAGAGAGAGAGAGAGAGAGAGAGAAAGGGAACTTTGTGTTATCAATATGACTTGATGATGGTGATTAATATCAGCTATTATTATCAAATTATTGGTAACATTGTATGAAAAACCGATTCCTTTTATTGATCATTTTCTTTTTTGCTTTTAATGCCCCTTCTTTTCATCTCCTCTTCTGCAAATTAATTTTTCTGTTTCACTCTAAAGGGCATTAGTCTGAAGAGAAATGCAAACAACCTCATTCAGAATTTGAACTTGGGTCGTCAAATCCATTTTCTACGACGGTAACTGTTAATAAATGAAGATCTTTGAAATTTTCAAATGAATAATTTTTATTGGGTAAGCAATGAATACCTTGATTCTTAAGAATTCATTCTAATGATAATGGATTGAGTGTTCGCAAATGGTCCGGGAGACCGGGGTTCAATCCCAGGTCGAGTCATATCAAAGACTCAAAAAATTGTACTTGATGCCGCCTTGATAAGGTACGTATCAAGGATAAAGTAGAGTAATCTTGGGAATGGAGAAGTGCCCTCTCCTACACCTTCGTTTAGTATCCAATGAAAAGGAACCTTCGGGTCACTCTTGACTACAGTTGCTAAATTTACCGTTTTTTAATTTTGATGCCGCCTTGATAAGGTACGTATCAAGGGTAAAGTAGAGTAATCTTGGGAATGGAGAAGTGCCCTCTCCTACACCTTCGTTTAGTATCCAATGAAAAGGAACCTTCGGGTCACTCTTGACTACAGTTGCTAAATTTACCGTTTTTTAATTTTATATATATATATATATATATATATATATATAAGAAAATTTTGACTGGGCACATCAGCGTAAGTTGGAAAAATATGAAGATCTGCGAAAACAATGAGTCAAAAATGGCCGGATAACGAATGTATTTCCTATCGAAGTCGGATGCAGAGGTTTTATTGCCAACTCAACCTCCGTTTTCTTAACTAATCTTGGACTTCCTCCATCAGACAAGAGGAAATACATGGAAAAGATCCAAGATAAGGCTCTAACTGCATCAGCGTGGATCTGGCAATCTCACAGAGCGACAACAATCTGACAAAGTCTAGTGGTGTCGTGAGATACTGCTGGGGCGCTCTGGGTGAGTGGTAATGATGCTTCGGCCCCGAAACCATGCCTGAACCTAGAGTCATCATCTGATGAAGGCTTTGTTAGAATCAATGCTGTTGTATAAACATCAGTTATTGTATAATACCTACTATATATATATATATATATATATACAGAGGTTGGTTGAAAAGTTTATAGGCTGATAAAGTTACTCTCATGTGATTAAATGAGGTATTTTTCAGCGTAGACACTCTTGCGGTCCATCAAGATTCCACCAGTGTTGCAGTGCTTGAATCCCTTTGGTAAAAAAGTATCAACAGCAGATATGATGTCAGCCTATGAACTTTTCCGCCCATTCTTAGTATATCAATCTTCTATAAACAATTACTCTTTACAAAATCTTTGCAATATTTACACAAATGAACTGTATAAATAGAAATAAATGTCGAATTTCTGAATATATCTCCCAATAATTTTAACATCTTTTTCTTCTCTGTAATTTCCGTCATAAAACTACTTGTAACAATTTTTAGTCGATGAACTTACGTTTGGTCGATTGTATATAATACATTTGCTTGGTTTGTGACTGCTCATCTCGATTGCCTTGTCCAGCAGGGGTTTGTAATAGACAATTTGCTTTGGTTCAATGCCACAGTTTGCACTTACAATCACTTTAGGCTGAAATTGAAATAAAACAGAAACATTATTCACCTTCCCTTCAGTAATTTTATTGGCTAAAAATATTAAAATCCAATTCTCAAATTAACTATACTATTTTTGTACAAAAGCCTTTAAATCTTAACTTCTAAAGCTAACATTATTATTCCATTTAACACAATAGGCATAATTATGATTCAGAAGACATTTATAAAAATCACAAGCCCAGTCATCTGGGGCTGTTGAACATGACAAGGGCATCTCTGCAGAAGAGTAAGAGCACCCCATCAACAAGTGTCCTGGGTATGATACAAAACTACATCTGATGACGAGGATCCAGCCCTGGAGCTTTGGGGAATATGGAGTAGCCCCTTTATTGCCATTACTTCCAGATCTACTTTGACTTGGAGTGGAAGCACCTGTTGGGGTTGGGGGTTCTCATCTATGGGTCAAATAGAATTATTTAACCCATTGCTATACTTGAAACCATTTAACTGTACGCAAACAAATAATTAATGTTAAATTGATCAGTTAGTTTCACAGAGCAATATTTGAAATAATCTAACTGCAAATTAATGAATAATGTTGGATCGAATTATTAGTGTCAGATAGGAATACTTGAAACCATTTAGTTTCTTGGGCATGACATTAAACTGCATCTGATGGTGAGGCTCCAGTCTTGGAGTTTGGGGAATGTGGAGTACCCCATCATTGTCATTACTCCCAGGTACTGTTAGGGCCCCATAAATGGGTCAAATAGAACTATTTGATTATTTACTTACTTGAAACGATTTAACTGAGTGCAATCAAATCTAATTATTTGTATACCATAACAATGCTTGATACCAATTAACTAGGTGCAAACTAATGAATAACATTGAATAGAATTATTAGTGTTAGATAGAAATACTTGAAACCAATCAGTGTGCTGAATATATAGTTAATCTTAATTCTTTAGATTTTCAAAGTTTGATTCACCTTTAATTATAAAACCTTTATGTGTTTTATCTTTAATTATAAAATCTTTATTTGGTCTACCTTTAATCATAAAACCTTTATTTCAAATTCAAATCCTGTCTCACCTTGGCATGTTGAATCCTGGTAGAAAGTTCTTTTGAACCAAAACCTCCAAAAACAACTGAATGGATTGCTCCAATTCTTGCTGAGGCCAACATGGCAATAATGGCTTGTGGTATAGCTGGCATATAAATGAGGACACGATCTCCTTTGCTAACTCCATGTTTTTGTAAGACACCAGCAAAATGCCTTATCTGCAAAAAAGGCCAAAGAAAAAGTAAAGATTATTGTGTTAATTGATGTATTTGTTCTTCAATCTGGCATCATTTCTTCAAATAAAACTCAATGTAGCCCAGTCGGTTGGGGATGTAGAACACATCGACTGCATTTCTGCCGAGGGGTAAAGACCCCTCTTCCCAATGAATGTCCTAGATAGGACATTAAATCAGTTGATTATGAAGTTCCAGTAATACTGGAGCTTTGGGGAATGCGGATTACTCCTTCACTGCCATTGCTCCCTAGTCCACTCTGGCCCGGAGTGGTAGCACTTGATAGGGTTCTATCAATGGGTCAAATAGGACAAACTATGTGTGCAAACAAATGACTGATGTTAAATTTTGTTTGGTTTGTTGGGTTTTATGGCATATCAACCTTTGTAGGTTATTTAACGCCAAATCCATTTTTATGTAAATCTGTTCTATTTAAAACAATTCAGTTTAGCATAAGTACACAGTTTAATTGTCAAAAATATTTCCATTTCAAACTATTCAAGCAGTTATATATAACAATTCAGTTAAGTGTAAATGCAGATTTAATGTCGAAAAACAGTTCTATTTCAAATAATTCAGTTTAGCATAAGCACGCAGTTTAAATGTAAGTACGGTTTAATTGTCAAAAACATTTCTATTTCAAGCGATTCAGTTTACTCAAACAATTCATTTTAGCATAAGTATGGTGTTACTTCTATTTAACCCATAGATAAGGCCCTATCAGGTGCTACCACTCCGGGCCAGAGTGGACCTGGGAGCAATGGCAATGAAGGGATACTCCGCATTCCCTAAAGCTCCAGCACTGCTGGAACCTCACCATCAGATAGTTTAGTGTCCTATCCAGGACACTCGTTAGGGGGGTGGTCTTACCCCTCTGCAGAGAAGCAGTCGGTGTATTCTACAGCCCCTGCCGACTGGACAATACACAGAGTTAAATGTCAAACAGTTTTATTTTAGATAATTCAGTTCAGCATAAGTACAGTTTAGACTTCAAAAACAGTTCTATTTCGAGCAATTCAGTTTAGCACTAGTACGCAGTTCCAATGTCAAAACAGTTCTATTTAAAACAATTCAGTTTAGCATAAATACGCAGTTTAAATGCAAAAATCAGTATAGTGAAAGAAGCACAATTTAGTTCTATTTAACCCATAGATAGGACCCTTATCAGGTACTACCACTCCCGGCCAGAGTGGACCTAGGAGCGATGGCAATGAAGGTGTACTCTGCATTCCCCAAAGTTCCAGCATTGCTGAAACCTCACCATCAGATAGTTTAGTGTCATATCCAGGACACTCGTTGGGGGTGGTTCTTACCCCTCTGCAGAGAAGCAGTCGGTGTATTCTACAGCCCCAACCGACCGGGCAATGATGTTAAATTTGTGACTGTTATATAGCATTAGTTCAAACCTTTTAACTGTGCACAAAAAAGAGCTCAGGCTCATTTAAGAATGTTATCTACAAAATGTGTTAACAAATCATATATATATATACTTAATATATATGTATAAAGGGATTTGGCATTAAATAACCTACAATGTTTGATATGCCATAAAACCCAACCAAACCAAATCCTTTATATTTAATATATATGTATTAAGAGGATTTGGAATTAAATAACCTACAATGTTTGATATGGCATAAAAACCAACCAAACCAAATCCTATGTATTTAATATATATGTATGAAGTTAATTCGGCAATAAATAATCTACAATGGTTGATATGCCATAAAACCAAACCGAACAAAATCATATAAATTCAATAAACATGTACAAAGAGGATTTGGCATTAAATAACCTACAATGGTTGATATTCCATAAAACCCAACCAAACCAAACGAAACCAAACCAATCAAATGAATGGCATAAATAGCAACAAAAAAGATGAAAAGCTCTTGAGTTGTCAACAAGTTAAGACAATTTTATTATTTAAGACACAAATAAAGACAATAAAATTATTACAATTGAACAACAAATGTCTACATACAATATATATTATCATAATCATTACGACTGTAGCCATCTTTATATATATATATATATATATATATATATATGCAAATTTTATTAAACATAATAGACATTTTATGCCTACATATTTTCTTCTGGATCCGTTCGAATTCCCGTATTACTTTTATCGTATTCGGGGGGAATTGATTTAGGTATTGTCCATAGTTGTATGCATCCCTAGTACTTTCTGCCTGACTTTGGGCCATCATCAGGGGAGAATCTATTACAAAAGTGATGTAACTTTTGTTTTAGCAAATTACTACTGTGTAAGGACGTCTTTGCTGTTGGAGATTATGGCGTTTGCTTTTAAATGTAATTCTGTAAATACAGGTTTAATAGCTCAGCATTTAAAAAAACATTCATGCCCAACAACACAACTACGAAAAATTCTCACCGACAACACAACAATACTCGAACAACAAAATAATAAACAAAAACTTCAGATTCTCGAAGCACTATATATTAGAAACCTGCAACCAGCACTTAATAGAATTAATTTTCAAACCAGTGCTAACGTACTTAAATGTCTTTAGCTACAAGCACTATTTACAGAATTACATTTAAAAGCAAACGCCATAATCTCCAACAGCAAAGACGTCCTTACACAGTAGTAATTTGCTAAAACAAAAGTTACATCACTTTTGTAATAGATCCTCCCCTGATGATGGCCCAAAGTCGGGCAGAAAGTACTAGGGATACCTACAACTATGGACAATACCTAAATCAATTCCCCCCGAATACGATAAAAGTAATACGGGAATTCGAACGGATCCAGAAGAAAATATGTAGGCATAAAATGTCTATTATGTTTAATGAAATTTGCATTAACGAAGAAATGCTGCCTAAATATATATATATATATGTAGAGAAGAAGAAAATCTCGTATTTTGCTTTGGCGCGCAATTTAATTCAACACTGAATTTCACCCAATCAGGATGACATATCCTATTCATCCCGGACCTTCATTTCCGGCTAGCAAAACGGGTGAGCGGCCAAACACTCTCTCTTCAGCTTGAGACGGCGACCAGAACAGTCGTGTCTCTGGTCGCCTCTGCTTAGCGATGCTTTTTAGCTAAACAAGCCACCCAGTGTGAACATCTCACTGTGGCTTTAACACTAGTAGCAGCAACATGGACACTCAACGAGGGAACCATCTAATTTATGGATTCTTTACGAGGAATCCCAGTTGAACATAAATTAGAAACATTCAGCATGCCTTCCACAGGCACCACTTCTGGTCACCCCAAAAATTTACTATGTCGATCTGAGCGCCACTCCGCTCTCGACACACAAAACTACACGGTGACTTTGAATACTTCCCTCACACGTCCGACGACACGCTGCCATCTCAACATCCCGCTAAGCTATCGCGTCTCCAAAACTAACAAGCCTAAACACCACGAGTCTTGCAGCACCAAGAACAAACCAAATATTCAAAGCTGCAAATAAAGAACTTTCGCTGTTGTGTGTTGTTAAAGAATAGTTTCGTAATTCATTTGTTGCCTTAAAAAATATAGCGCTAAACAATTAACCATCTCACCTCATCCCTATATATGTATATAATTAAAAATAGGAAAATTAATTGATATACTCCATTATAAATTTATTTCTCCAGCCTATTAACTGGGTCTTCCGGTGGATTTGGCTTTTTCAAAATGTCTATTCACTGACTTAAATGTTATGGTATATATGCGTGTGTGTGTGGGTGAGTGAGTGAGAGAGAAATCATTTGTGGTGTAATGCTTACCGTTGTAGGTAATGGACACGGCGATCCGAGTTCAAATCTTGAGTGAGACTGTTTGCATTTCACATAGCGCTAACACCCTTGGGAAAAGTATTGTATTTGTCGCTGCCTCCCACCAGATAGGACTTGACAAGGTCAAAAGCCCGAAGGCCGATTAAAGAGGGGATAAAAGGGAGGGGAAGGTCGGGAACGAGCTGAGACTCGAACCCTGCTTGTCATTGACCCATTAAGTGCAATGTGGCTCTAATGAGTCAAGCAGTATCACGGACCTAAATCTAGATCCGGGCACATATGCCAGAATATAGCTTGAACTAGACCGTGAGGTCTTGTGCTATACAAGGGGTGCATAGGGGACAAAAAAGCAGCTCGCCCACCTGGGGGTGGCCCAACCGAAGTTTGGGGCCTTTCGGCCTCAAATCTGCCATTGGTTTCGATACCCCTTGGGAAAAGTATGAATCTAACTATTCTCCCTTCAGTTATGGGTAAATAATAGGGCAGACTTATCTTTTTAACGTTGGTATGACATCCCCTCTAGGGGAACGAAAATTCTGAATTCAGACCAGTTAAACTCCGCTAAAAAACTATATATATATATATATATATATATATATATATATATAAGTGTGCACGTCTATGTTTTGAGTGAAAAGAAATATGGAAAAATAAAATATTCAGTAGATGTATTTATTTATATATGAACAATATGCCAATATTAAACGTTTCGTCTTTTTTTTTTTTTTAAAAAAAAAAAACCCATCTTCCTGTCAATTTTAATATATGATGTCTCATAGAAAAAAACATTTTCAAATTTAAAAAAATGAAACAAAAAGAGTATGCTGTAATTCTCGGGTCAGTAGTTCAGCACACTTGGTTTCTAAAGAAACCTTTTTAAAAAAATTCAATAGAAATAAAGGCCACAACCTTCTTGGTTGGGCGGAAAACTTTTCAGCGCAACTCTTATATGTACACTTTTGGGTCTTATTTTGGTTATTCCTTCAATTATAGTCATATTTTTAAAAAGTTGAAAAAATAATTTTTACAAAAAATTAAATTAAAAAGATATTGTTTACAAAGATTGAACATTGAAATTTCTGGTCTTTATATAAGTTGTAATCCATTTGCATTTTTTTTACTTATCATCTGTAGCCTAATAAAAATAACTAAAGTCTTGTAGGTTAACGACTTGATGAAGGACTGACTTATATAAACACACATTCCAAACTTCTAATTTATTCGCATGCATGCGGAATCGTTTTCATAATAAAACTAGATCAAATCACAACGAACATTTTGGAGCTAAATATAGTTTACAGTTACCTCGACTTTACAACAGGTTTCACCAGAAAAAATGTCACTGGAGTCATCTGTTATATCACTTTTACTATACACTTCCCAGGTCTTTTACAGAAAATATAAACTTTATTAGTTTTTGATTACATAGTGACCAAGGGAATGACTGTATTTATGCCCGCCTATCAAAGCGATGAAGAAAACCCACTGTTTAATATATTGTGTGCTTTACATAGCCGACAGAATACATGCAGAGTCGCTACTACATTAAATTGCAGGGTTCCTCGGGTAGTGTAATGGTTAACAAGCAAGACAAGCAAAGCTTCACGAGTGAGCTCGAGTCTCATTGGGTGCTCCATTCATTCGACAATTTGCCACATCTAAGCAAAAAGCTTTGTAAATTACCCTTTAATTATTGGGGCTCCTCGGGTGGTGTAATGGTTAGCGAGCTAAACTAGCAAAACTTCACGAGTGAGTTCGAGTCTCATTGGGTGCCCCATTCATTCGACTATGGTTTGTTTGTTGTTGGGTTTTATGGCATATCTACCTTTGTAGGTTATTTAATACTAAATCCATTTCTATGTATATAATCAGTTCTATTTTAAACAATTTAGTTCAGCATGAGTACACAGTTTGTCAAAAAAACATTTCCATTTAAAACTATTCAGTTTATTCAAGCAGTTATATACAGCAATTCAGTTTAGGTTTGGTTTGTTGGGTTTTATGGCATATCAACCTTTGTAAGTTATTCAACGCCAAATCCATTTTTATGTAAATAATCAGTTCTATTTAAAACAATTCAGTTTAGCATGAGTACACAGTTTAATTGTCAAAAACATTTCTATTTCAAACTATTCAAGCAGTTATATATAACAATTCAGTTTAGTGTAAGTACCGTTTCAATGTCAGAAACAGTTCAATTTAAAACAATTCAGTTTAGCATAAGAACGCAGTTTAAATGTAAGTACAGTTTAATTATAAAAAACATTTCTATTTCGTGGCGGGGGTTCCCCTCTGCAGAGGTGCAGTCAGTGTATTCCACAGCCCCAACCAACTGGGCAAGCATTCGACTATGTGCCACATCTAAGCAAAAAGCTCCTCGGGTGGTGTAATGGTTAATAAACTAAACAAGGAAACCTTCACGAGTGAGTTTGAGTCTCATTGGGTGCCCTATTCATTCGACTATGTGCCACATCTAAGCAAAAAACTAAGTAAATTACCACTTCACGAGTGAGCTCAAGTCTCATTGGGGGCTCTATTCATTCGACTATCTGCCACATCTAAGCAAAAAGCTTAGTAAATCACTCTTTAACTATTGAGGCTCCTCGACTGGAGTAATGGTTAACAAGCTAGACAAGCAAACCTTGAAGGGTGAGTTCGAGTCTATTTGGAGCTCCATTCATACAGCCTTGAGCCACATCAAAGCAAAAAGCTTAATAAATCACTCTTTAATTATTAGGGCTCCTTGGGTGGTGTAATAGTTTGCAAGCTAGACAAGCAAACCTTCACGAGTGAGTTCGAGTCTCACTGGATATCCAATTCAATCGGCCTTGTGCCTCAATAAGCTTTGTTAATTACTACTACACAAGGTTGCAAATATTTGTCCACTCAAATAATAAATAACAAAATTAAATAAGAAATACAGTAAAAAAAAAAACAAACAGCCAAACAAACCCAAAAACAAAACAAATAATCAAACCAGATTCTGAGTCAAGTTAGCCCAGCGATTTTAAAATGGTTCCATATAGACATTTAAAGATGAATAAAATTTTGCCTGGGTGACTAAAATTTCTTGTGGTCCATCGTTGGTGAATAAACTAGTTTGCATTATTAAATCCCTTTATATATCCAGGCTAACCTTGGTTTGTACATGTCTACTTTGAACCGACACAACTTGCAGATTTGTCCTCTACAGAGCAAACAGAAGAAAATGTTTTGAATAATGATTTATTTATCTATATAAACAACATTAAGAATTTGCTAGAAGACTTTAAAGCTCGAATCAAAGATCTTCTCAACATGGAAATTCCTGAATGAATTATTTCTTCATTTGATGTTGAAATGGAGGTGCCCGTGGTGCAATGGTTATTGTCGTAGGAAATGGACACGACGACACGAGTTCAAATCCTGGACGAGGCTGATTACATTTCACATAACACTAATACCCTTGGGAAAGGTATGAATCCAATTATTCTCCCTCCAGCTATGGGTAAATAGTAGGGCAGACTAGGTTCTTCAGCCTTGGTGAGGCAACTAGTCTAGGAGAAGGAAAACTCTGAACTCAAACCTGTTAAACTCCGCTTAAAAATTGACCTTGTGTCATATTCTGCTCGAGTGGAGGGGTTGATGAATATGGATCTTGAAATGGAAAGTTATAGGATTTACACTCCTATATATTTTTTAAGTTGTCGTGATACAAACATTCAAGAAAATAGAATCCTGATTCACTTGTTCCTGAAACAAAAGGTGGTGGACGTCGGTAAATTAATTGGTTTCGGAAACGTATTGGTCAGAGAAGACACATGATTTGGGCCCCCAACTACGTCCGCACCTTTGATTTTGCCCCTCGCAAAATAAATGGTGTGTTTGGGGCCGACCACGTGATAGGGTTAACTATATATACTCGAGACTTCCGATAACTTACTCACATTTTGATTCCCAGCTGGACAGCTCTCATTCTCTCATTTCTCCCAGCTAACGACATGTAGCTCAAGAAACATACAATGGGTGGATGTAAAGGAGGTGCTCGTGGTGTAATGGTTATCGTTGTAGGAAATGGACATGGCAACACGAGTTCAAATCCTTGACGAGACTGATTGCATTTCACATAACACTAATACCCTTGGGAAAGGTATGAATCCAATTACTCTCCCTCCAACTATGGGTAAATAGTAGGGCGGACTAGGTTCTTCAGCCTTGGTGAGGTAACTAGTCTAGGAGAAAGAAAACTGAATTCAAACCTGTTAAACTCCGCTTAAAAAAATTGACCTAGTGTCATATCCTGTCCGTGCGGAGGGGTTGGGTAAATATGAATGGGTGCGTGTAAAGTATGCGAGTTCTTTCTTCTCATGTTCTACCTACAAACCAAAAGTATCTATTCCTCACACACACATACAGACTTAGCTTCTTCGTCAAACTCAGAAAGAGACAAACGACCTGTGTATTAATACTTGGTATGAAATACTTTATCAACATGCATATATAGTTTACAGGACACTTTTGATATTTAATCTTCTTGCATACACCGAGATAATAACACACTCACTCATACATACATCCACGAATATTTGACAAACTATATTTGAACATTCGTAATATTTTTATAATGTACTTGTTGATATATAAACGTATTTTTGTTTGTATTGCTTTGTTGTGAATATTCTTTTGTCAACGTCGTTGTATTGTGTACATTTTAACAACACCACCACAAAATTGTGGGAGCGACATATTTAATGACGTCCATCACAAAGCGCAAATTTAGACAATTTTCTTAAAGAAGAATTTATAGAAATGACTTTTGATCTTGAGGCAAAGTTTATTCACGCAATTAAAGAGACTGGATAAACGAAAAACTGTAGCAAAATATTTCAAGCTTTGTGCAACTTTTGAGCCTATTTTATTAGATTTTCCAAGTTCATATATGGTGGAATCTGTGTTCAGCTATGAGCATTATTTACTAAGCAAAGAAGCATTTTGAATATAAAACGTGGTAATTTGAGGCTCAAAATCAAAACCCTGCAACCTAATATCTGTAATCTCCTCAGTGGCCACCAAACCCATCCCTTCCATTAAAAAAATAAAGAATTAAAGGTGTATTTGCATTTATAGTTACTGATTATTTTCTCATGTAAATTCTATTAAACATTGGTGAATTAATTATGTTTTGTGATTTGATATTCAATTAATTTATTTGGAAGTGAATGAAATTAAATCTAAAATAAAAAGTTTGAGAAATCCTGTTCTCAAGTACTCAAACTGCTCCTTTTTTCATCATTACGGTGAGTGAAGCTATTGGATCACTTTTCTAGGGTGTATCTTATTTGGTATTTTGTGAATACGTTTGGTCCCCCACAATTTATGTTGGTTTATTATTGAAAAGGCAAATGAAGTACACAATGTGAAACGACGCGGAGAAAAGAACATTAAAAACAAAGCAGTACAAACAAAATTAAATTTATATATCAACAAGTACATTAAATAAAATATTTCAAAACATTACGAGTGTTCTACTACTGTCTGTTAAATATTCCTCTGTGGGTGTTTGAGTGTGTGTGTGTAACTAACACGAATACTATAAAAAAAGACAAAATAAAAGTGTCCTGTAGATTAAACTGCACAGCCCTGACTAAAACAAGAGTCTGTTTTAAATTCTTTCCTGAAGCAAGCCTTCTTTTCTAACTTACGTCTTTTTGTAATGTTTTCAGTATGTATATATTTCGTTTTGGGTAATATTCTAATTTTATATTAGTCTTAAATTTTCCTTTTTCTGAAAATTAAATGTTATCGTTCTTCAACATAATTTTATATTTTGTATAACGATAAAGGCCGCAAAATTCCAATTCACTCTTCTTGTGATGACGACAAGATGTTGAAAGTTACCAAAATATGAAGAAAAGTTGGTTGGTTGGTTGAGTTTTATGGAATATCAACCTTTGTAGGTTATTTAACGCCAAATCCATTTTATTTAATATCAGGTTTGTGCTCATATAGACGTTTTTTTAAGGTTTCTAGCAGTCTCGCCTATATATTTCACTTTACAGTTATTGCAAGAAATAGAATAGACCCCAGTATTAGATTTAATATGTTGAGATTTCGTATTAAGTAAGTTACAAAGAGTTTTGGAGAATAAAGGGATTTTAATACCAAAGTTATTCAAATTATTTTTTATAACGTTTGTGAAAGAATTACTAGGTAAAATAATGTGTTTATGGAGAAGTCTTATTATATTAGGAGGTGTATTGATGGCGGATAGAGATCGTTTTCTTTTGTGGATTTTAAGGGCTTTAGATTTCGCAAATTGTATAAAAGGCTTAGGGTAGAGAAGGTTTTGAAAAGAATTTTCTATATGAGTAAATTCGTCATCTAGGTATTATAATAATACATCTTTTGGTGTTGGTGTTATAGTGTGAATAAAAATATATGTAGTCATTTTTCACGTGATTTTGCGGAATGCTTTAAATTCTAATTTGTCATTATTTCTTATAAGTAAGATATCTAAGAAAGATAAAAAGTTGTTGGTTTCAAGTTCATGAGTAAACTTTATGGTAGGTTCAATCTTGCTCAGTCTGTCAGTAATCTTTTCTAAATAAAGTTCTTGTGGGTAAATAATTAAGAAATAGAATTACTAAGAATTTATATATCTAAAAGGACCAGATTCAAGGAATTCAAGATAAATTACACACGAGAACACTACTAAGAGGAGAACCAATAGGCAAGCGAATTTCTGTTTATAAAAAATGTTGCTGTGTTGGAAATAACAATGTGACGTGAATAAAGTACAGATTTTAATTAGTTTAGAGACGAGTTAGGGTAACATAATGTTTGTTTTCCGAAGGGGATTCTCTAAATATTTAATATATTTATCAACTGGTATATTAGTAGACAGGGATTTGATGTCAAGACTAGCTAAAGATTTTTTTTCATATTAATGTTAGTAATTATATATATGTTTATATACAGATATATGTATAAATCATCATCATCATCATATCGCACTGGTAGCACGGATATCCCTGATCCTCTCTCGCCACTCCTCCCTATCGTTCATCGCCCTAGGTAGGTCTTCAGGACAACATCCCGTATCCTCACAAAGCTGCTGAATGTATGTTCGTGCTGGTCGTCCTGCTTTTGCACGGCCATGTATGGGGATCCATAAGAGTACATCTCTTATGAGTTCGTCCCTGCTTCTCCAGCAGTGTCCTGCATGTCTGGTTCGTCTAACTTGAATAGTTTTCGTGATAGGAGGCAAGTGGCCGTACAGTTGGTGTCTTGTGGGGTGTTGCCGCCATGACTTGTTCAAGATTGCACGTAGCATTCTTGTGTAATTGCCGTCTAGCTTCTTCTCCAGCCGTTTTGTTAGCGTCCATGTAGTGCAGTCATATAGCAGTATCGATGTGACCACTGCCTGGTAGAAACTGCGTTTCATTTTATCGGTTAGGTCTGATTTCCATATAATCGATAGCCTATTGATAGCTGTCCATGCTTTCGTTAACCTCGTTTCGATGTCCTTTTCGGTTGATTCGACGCTGCTTCCTAGGTAAGTGAATTTGTCTACTAGTTTAAGAGGGGTTCCTTCTAGAGTGGGGATGTTCCCCGTTTGATTATAGCACATATATTCCGTTTTGTGTGCATTAACATAGAGGCCTTTGCTTGCTGTTGCTCGTTCCAAACTATGCAGTAGTGTTTCGGCTTGGTCGGGTGTATTTGCCAGTATCGCTATGTCATCGGCGTAGTCGGCGTCGGTAATTGTTGCGGGGTACCTTCTGCTTCTTTTCTTCGTCAGTTCGAAGCCATTCTCTCTGATTTTGTCAATCGATGTTCTAAGTACGTAATCTAGACAAATGATAAAGAGGTACGGAGCCAGCGTGTCCCCTTGTAGTACTCCTGCTACAATGTCGAAGTATTCTCTGTCTCCATCTGGCGATCGTACTTTTACTTTGGTGTTTCTATAGAGAATCGTTATTGCCGCTACGGTTTCTTTAGGTATGCCGTACGCTAGTAGGATTTGTTCCATCTTTCCTCTGTGAATGGAATCGAAAGCCTAGGTAAAGTCAACAAATATTAATGTCGCTTGTAGGTTAATATTAACCATCCGTAGAATCCTTGAAGGTGTATGGGCAAAAAGCCCGTACACCTTCAAGGATTCTACGGATGGTTAATATTTGTGAGGTCGTGGATCTATTTCTTCGGAAGCCAATTTGGTTTTTCCTAAGTATGTTGTCGATTTGGGGTTCTATGCGGTTTCGTAGTAGGGCATTGTAGATTTTGGCTGCTATGGATGTAAGTGTTATGCCTCGGTAGTTTTTGGCTAATCCGAGGTCCCCCTTTTTAGGGAAGGGGAGTATGCATCCCTTCATACATCTATCTATCGGATTTTGAAGAAAAAAAAAACCAAGAAAGAATAAAACTGTGGAAACAGCACTTTGAAAACCTACTAGGAAACCCACCGAAAATAACACATGAACCAATCACCAGAATAATTAGCAAACAATTAGACATTAAACTAGGACCGTTCACACAAGAAGAACTCGACTCGGTTCTCAGAAAAATTAAAAATAGGAAAGCTGCAGGGCTGGACGAAATTCCCCCAGAAGTATGGAAGACCAGACAATTCGACGACATACTGCTCCGACACTGCAACGCAGTATATGTATAAATATATATGTTTATATATACGATTTTATATTTGTGTTTATATATATGTTTATATATATCATTCAATAACAGATGTTTATACAATAGCATTGATTCTAACAAAGCCTTCATCAGATGATGACTCTGGGTTCAGGCATGGCTTCGGGGCCGAGAGCGCCCCAGCAGTATCTCATGACACCACGAGACTTTGTCAGATTGTTGCCGCCCTATGGGATTGCCAGATCCATGCTGATGCTGTTAAAGCCTTATCTTGGATCTTTTCCACGTATTTCCTCTTGTCTGATGGAGGAAGTCCAAGATTAGTCAAGAAAACGGAGGTTGAGTTGGCAATAAAACCTCTGCATCCGATTTCGATATGAAATACATTTGTTATCCCCCCAAAAAAATATATATACATATAAATATAAAATCATATATGTAAATAAACACACACACACACACACACACACACACACACACACACACACACACATATATATATTGATGAATATATACATATATAAGTATATACACATATAAACATATATATTCACAGAAATATATACATACTTTTAAATGAAAAAATGAATCGAAAAATGAAAAAAATTCTTAGAGTTCTTCAAAGTTAGTAGCGTTCCATTTCTAACATTGACTGACGTCATTCTTGTGTTTGAAAATTTTCATAAGGATTACGTCTTCATTTATAGATTTAAAAATTTCAAAAATCAAAAAAAATTCTAAACTTCTCAAAAATAACCCTAACGTTTGTCGTTTAAAATCTCTTTTATGAATAAAAAAAAAACTATTAACAATTCAAATCTTCACAAATCAATAACAATGTTTTAACTCCTAAAATATTCGGACTTCAAAAAACTCATAAACATAACATTCCTTTAGGACCAATCATTTCTGGTTAAGCCAGTGCCCTTCACAAAACCATCAAGTATATAGCAAAATTTCAACTCCTCTTTTAAGAACGACCAGAAATTCAAATAATAATAACAGATGATGCCACTTAACCACAAACTCAGAAAATGCACAGTCGGATACAAACTTAGTAAATCGTAGGAAAAGATCAATCACCTAATGTACATTGACGACATCAAATTGTTCGCAAAAAATGAAAAAGAACTAGAAACTCTAATATACGCAGTGAGAATATACAGTCAAGACATAGAGATGGAATTTGGCATAGAAAAATGTGCCATGCTAGTCATGAAAAGCGACAAACGATACCTGACAGACGAAATGGAACTGCCAAATCAAGACAAGGTGAGAACACTCGGAGAAAAGAAAACCTACAAATACTTGGCCATCTTGGAAGCTGTCACCATCAAACAACTGGAAATAAAAGAAAAATTTAAGAAAGAATATCTCAGGAGAACCAGAAAGATACTCGAGACAAAACTATGTTGTAGAAACCTTATTGAAGAAATAAATACCTGGCCTGTATCCCTTGTTAGATACCGTTTTTGAAGTGAACCAGAGAAGAACTTAAGCAAATGGACCAAATAACAAGAAAACAAATGACCATGCATAAAGCATTACATCCAGAAACGACGTTGACAGACTATATGTGTCAAGAAAGGAGAGAGGAAGAGGATTTGCCAGCATTGAAGACAGCGTTAACGCATCGATACGACGACTCGAGGACTACATAGAAAAGCACGGAGGAGGACTGATTACAGCCACCAGAAACGATACTGACAACACGATAGTCAACAGAATGACAATAACCAGAAAACAAAAATGAAAAGAAAAACAACTCTATGGGCGTTTGAAACGACTAATAAGCAACATCTCATACGAGAAAACCTGGACGTGGTTAAGAAAAGGAAACCTTAAGAGAGAACCAGAATATCTCCTAATAGCAGCACAAAACAACGCCATAAGAACCAATCATATCAAAGCGAGAATAGATAAGACGCAGCAAAGTAGCAAATGTAGGTTATATGGTAATAGAGACGAAAGCATCAATCACATAATAAGCGAATGCAGCAAATTAGCTCAGAGGGAGTATAAGACAATACACGACTGGATGGGCAAGGTGATCCACTGGGAGATGTGCAAGAAATATCAATTTGACCATACGAACAAAGAGTATATGCACAACCCAGCATCTCTCCTCGAGAATGACACACATAAAATCCCATCGGACTTTGACATACAAACGGATCACCAAATCTCGGCTAGACGATCAGGCCTTATAATAATCAACAACAACAAAAAAGAGAACTTGCGAAATTGTGGCTTTGCAGTTCCGGTTGACCATAGAATAAAACTGAAAAAAGTGAAAAGAAGGATAAGTACCTGGACCTTGCTAGGGAATTGAAAAAAACTATGGAACATGAAGGCGACGATTATACCAATCGTGATTGGTGCATTTGGTACAGTAACTAAAGAATTGTTAAAGTGACTGGAGGACTTGGAAGTTGGAGGACGAGTGGAGACCATCCAAACTACTGCATTATTGAGAATACTTAGTGAAGCAAACTGGGTTCTTTAGCCTTGGTACGGAAACTGGTCTAGAAGAAGAACAACAACACTGAATTCAAACCAGATTTACTCCACTTAATTATTTACTCTACTCTGTCCATGATAGAAAGGTTTACTTTGTTCTGAAGGCCAAGTAGCGATACTTCAGTCATTATCAGATAGCGTGATATCAAAAGTTGGAAATGATAGAAAAATTAGAATACAATCAAGATTTCTTTTCCCAGGGAAGGGAATTTTACATGAGGAAAGCGTTAGTATATTCAACTCTCTTGTATTTATTCATAGAGTCCATTTTACTCACCTCCCTTAACAGCTCAGCATATGAGATTTTGCAAATAGTGTCTGTCACAGCGCTATCATAGATCAGAGCTATTCGGTCACCCAAGCCGTTTTCAACATGGCGGTCTACAGCGTTATAGGTTGTATTAAATTCGCCACCGACAAACCTATAGCAAAAAATAAAATAGATAAATACAAAAAGATTCGTTCATCCCAGGAGAAAATAAGAAATCTGATTAATACGTGAACGGGTTACACTATAATTGATGGAACATTATCGATAGATTGTGTTCGAATTGAATGTGTGTAGGATTTTAAGCGACTTAGTCTTTATTTTAGTATTTTCTTTTTAGAGTAGATAATTTTAGGTTAAACTGTCTAAATAGTACTTTGAGAAAAAAATTAACCACAAAACGACACAAAAGGCACTCGTGGTGTAATGGTTACCGTCGTAGGAAATGGAAACGGCTAACCGAGTTCAAATCCTAGACGAAGCTGTTTGCATTTCACGTAGCGCTAATACCCTTGGGAAAGATATGAATCCAACTATTCTCTTTCCAGCGATTGGTAAATAGTAGGGTAGACTGGGATCTTTAACCTTGGTATGGCAATCAGTTTAGGAGAAGGAAAACTCAGAATTCAAACGTGTAAAAATTCGCTTAAAATTAAACTTGTGTCGAACCCTGCTTTCCCGGAGAGACTGGGAACGATAAAAAATTAGAATACAGAAAAAAAACAAAAACAAAAAACAAAAACAAGAAAACAAGAAATTAAAAAAATGATAGAAAACATAAAAAAAACACGGAGGAAGTTAAGTTTATTGGCATAGTGGTTAGAGTGTTCGCCAATGGTCCGGGAGACCGGGGTTCAATCCCAGGTCGAGTTATACCAATGACTCAAAAATGGTACTTGATGCCGTCTTGCTTAGTACTCAGCACTATAAGGTAAGGATCAAGGGCAATGTGGAGTAATCCAGGGAATGGAGTAGCGCCCTCTCCTACACCTCGGTGTAGTAGCTATTTAAAGGGGAGCCTTCAGGTCGCATTCGACTACAGTTGCCAACTTTACTTTATTCCTCAGAGGCTATATTTTTAATCGTCTGAAGATCACTATACAGTCATAAAACTTTTTGTAATAATTAGCTTGTATTTTTAAAATATCCCTTTTGATTTATTTCATAGCTCTCACAAAAGGAATACAAGATTTCGAACCACTTGGTTGGGAAAGACGATCCACTGAGAACTGTGCAAGAGATTAAAATTTGACCGTGCGGACAAATGGTATATGCGTAAAATAAAATCTGTCCAAGAAAATGAGACGCATAAAAATTCTCTGGGATTTTGAGATTCAAACGGATCACCCAATCTCGGCCAGAAAACTAGACCTCGTATTAATTAAGAAGAAGAAAAGAACTTGTCATCAGATAGATATTGCCGTTCTAGTAAAATCCTTGTGGAAATAAAAGAAAACGAAAAGATAGATTAATACTTGGGTCTTGCCAGAGATCTGAAAAAGTTGTGAAACATGAAGGCAAAGGTAATACCAGTTAAGTTTGTACCCTTCGAACAATCTCCAAAAATCATAGTAAAGAGACTCCGGTAACTGGAGATCAGAAGAAGAATCAAGACCACCGACACCGCAGCTCTGTTAGGATCAGCTAAAAATCTTAGAAGAGTCCTGAAGGTCAGTTCAGACTCACGGTCAACTAGACTTTTGGGAAAAGTCACCAGTTTAGACTGGTGTGAAAAACTTGCAAAGAATGGAATAATGATAATAAAACAGCACACGGACAAACTATATTAAAGCAAAAAAAGATAAGACGCAACAGAATCACATAATAAGCGAATGCAGCAAACTATCACAGAAAGAGTAAAAGACAAAACACGACTGAATAGGAAAGATGATCCACTGGGAATTGTGCAAGAAATTTAAATTTGACGATACTACCAGAGGGTATACACACAAATCAGAATCCGTCCTGGAGAATGAGACGCTCAAAGTTCTCCGGGATATTGAGATACGAACAGATCAACTAATCCCGGCCAGAAGACTAGATCTAGTAATAGTTTAAAAAAGAAAGAAACAAAGAAAGAGAACCTACCGAATAGTGGACATTGCCGTCCCGGTCACCGCAGACTAAAAATCAAAGAAAACGAAAAAAAAAAAAAAAAAAAAAAAAAAAAAGAGAGAGAGAGGGAGAAATAATTAGATGTTGTCCGAGAGCCCAAAAAGCTAAGGAACATGAAAGTGACGGTGATACCAATTGTAAGTGGTGCACTTGGAACGATCCCCAAAGGCTTAGTAAAAGGACTAGAAGAATTGGAAATCAGAGATCGAGCGGCGACCATTAAAATTACAGTATTGTCAAGACCAGCCTGATTATTGAGAAGAGTCCTAGAGACTTGAGGAGATTTGCTGTCACTCAGACTCCAGGGAAAGATCATCTACTAACGCTGGTGTAAAAAAAAAAACTCGCAAGGAGTGATATAGTAGTAATAATAATATACTGACCTTCAGAAGTACATCGTAAAGAATATACTCAAAGAGAGACCCTTAAACAAACTGAAACACAATATATTGAAAACTGAACCATCACAGAATCCAGTACCACAACATCAATGTTAACACTAGGAGAAAGAAAAAACCACCAAATTAAGAAAAAACATAAAAACAAAACATGAGTGTACAGAAGACTACAGTGGAAAAAAATGACTGGAAAAAGTCAAAGTAGAGACCGAAAAAATAAATAAATTGAAATACATCTCAACAAACAACATTACCGAACTGAACGAGTTAATCTTTGCAGGAACAAAACTAGTTAGTGATAAAATAGGTATATCACTTAGGAATCCGAACAGAAATAAAAAAAATCTGGATGGGAAATAAAACTAGAAAAAAAAAACAAAAAAAAAACTGCGACCACAAACGAAACTACTAAAGAAGGTAAAACACACTGAGACCCAACGGAATGAGAAGACCCCAAAAAGACAACCATAGAAAAATCTGATAACACAACTGGAAGAAACAAATCAAAAGATATTTGCGAAAGAAGAGAGAATCAAAAGGTACCGGGACAGGGTCAAGCAACACAAGCAAAAAACGACCTTCAAAAATCAATGACCTAATGCAAAAGAAACAAAACAATTTTGGATCAGAATATGGAAACAGAAAGAACTTAACAAAATACTGAATGGATAAATACCTGGTGCCTTCAATAAGTTTCCAGACTTTTTGTACAGACACTTAAAATTGTTGTAGACTCTTGAAAATTCACTCTGTTATTGCTATACATCTCATGAGATGACAGACCAATTTTTATGATTTCAGCTTCAAAGGAACAGCTACCGCAGCAATTGGAATACACCCTACTAAAGCCTGATTGTCACAGCTGGTGAATTTCAAAAATGCAAGCTGGACGTGAGGACTCTTTAGAAGAAACATATGCAATAAAATTCTATTTTAAACTTGGAAAAAATGCCGCAGACACGTATAAAATGCTTCAGACTGCTTTTGGAGCATCTTGCATGAATCGAGCATCAGTTTTTGAGTGGCATAAGAGATTCATGGAAGGCAGGGAGTCTGTGAGGGATGATGAGAGGTATGGGAGGAGTAAGGAATTCAATACACCAGAGTTGATTGGCCAAAGGGTTAGGGCTAGGGTTACTATGTTGAGGTTTTAAGGGAGTTCAGGAAGAGATTCCGTCGGAAGAGGCCAGCACTCTTCAAATCGGGTCAGTGGCATTTCCACGAGGACAATGCACCAGTCACCAATTCCATCCTTGTCACAGACTATTTGACCAAGATGGGCATCAAGACAGTTCCTCAGCCTCCCTATCGTCCAGATCTTGCTCCCGGTGACTTTGGTTATTCCCTAAGCTGAGAGGCTGTCGTTAGGAGAGAATTGAGGAGATGAAAGAGGCTGTGACGAAGGTCATTGACACGCCCACACAAGCGGACTTCCATGGGGCTTTGCCGAAGTTGTTGGAACGGTACAAGTGCATTGCAGCCGGAGGAGATTACTTGGAAGGGGACTAGAGTTTCACGTGTGTACTATCAATAAAATTGCCCATACGAAAAAAAGTCTGCAAACTTATTTAATGATCCTCGTAATATGAAAAAAGAATTAGAACAAGATGAAAACCCCAAAGTGAACATACATCTTGACTCATGAAGGGCAACACCAAATTACTAGGTCATGATAGCGTACATGAATTCCGGTATAAAAAAATTCCAGTCTATCCACAACAGAGTGGCCCAGCAACTGAGTAAATGCTCCTAAGAAACAAGCATACTCGAATGGATGACGAAAGGAAAAACTACCCTGATCCAGAGAGACCCTTAAAAAGGGACCATCTCCTGTAACTATAGACTGATAACGTGTTGGTGCTGAAAATCCTGATCGTACAAATAAGAGAAGAGATCTATTACTCATATGCCGTGGACTATTTCCGGTAGAACAAAAAGCATGTTGTAGGTGAACAAGAGAAACAAATGACCTACTACATATAGACCCACACATTCTCAAATAAGCCAAAACAAGATAGAAAAATGTAGCCATGGCAAAAATTGACCACAAAAAGGCCTATAATATGATCCCTCAAACTTGGATAATAGAGTGTCTGAAAATGTACAAAATACCCGACAAAATATTCAACTTCATCATGAATGCCATGAAAAACTGGAGAGTGGAATTGAGAGCGGGAGAACAAAACCTAGTAACGGTAAAATTCCAACGGTAAAAGAGCCATGCCCAAGGAGACTAACACTTACCACTGCGATTTGTTATAACAATAATGCCTCTCAACTCCATACTTAGGAAGTGCATAGGGAGCAACAAATTTACAAAATCACAAGAAAAGATTAATCACCTTATGTACATGAATGATATAAAGAAGAAATGAAGAACTTGGGATCCTGATCCAAACAATAAGAATATACAGACAGGATATAGGAATAGAATTTAGCATTGAAAAATGTGCCATACTGATAATGAAAAGTGAGAAAAGAGAAACAGTTGAAGGAACAGAACTACTAAACCAGGAAAGCATGAGAACGCTTGGAGAAAAAAAAAATACAAGTACTTGAGAGTATTGGAAGCGAACACCATCATCATCATCATCATCATTATGTCGTGCGGCCAGCACGGATATCCCTGACCCTCTTTCTCCACGTCTCCCTATCATTCATCGCCTCTGGCAGGTCTTCAGGGTTACATCCCGCATCATCACATAGCTGCTGTATGTATGTTCGAGCTGGTCGTCCTGCTTTTGATTGGCCATTTGCGGGGGTCCACAGGAGTACATCCCTTACGAGCTCGTCCTTGCTTCTCCAGCAGTGTCCGGCATGTCTGGTTCGTCTAGCTTGGATAGTTTTCGTGATAGGTGGTAGGTGACCGTATAGTTGGTGCCTTGTGGGGTGTTGCTGCCAGGACTTAGCTTCTGGAAACCAATCTTAGCAGCAGAAATCTCATCAAAGGAATAAATCTCTTGACAGTCCCCTTTTAAGATACCCGGGACCATTCTTAAAATGAACAAAGGAGGAACTCCGACAAATAGACCAAAGGACAAGAAGTTGATTACAGGCTTTATGCCCGAAAGATAACATAGACTGTATATACAGTGTAACCCGGATATAAGAGACCCTGATATAAGAGATATTTTAAAATCTGGTCCCAAATTAGAGCTTGTGTTACCAAAACAAAATAGACCAAAACCGGATATAAGAGACCCCCGGTCCCGAAAACTGTCTTATATCCGGGTGTATCAAGAAAAGATGGAGGAAGAGGACACACCAATATTGAGGATTGCGTAGATTTATGAACACAAGGACTTGAGAACTACATTGAAATGAAAAATTAATTAGAGCGGCCAATAAAAGCATTGTCGACATAAATACGGACAGAAAAACATCAAAAACAAGAAAACAGAAATGGGAAAAATAACAATATGGATATTTCAAGCTACTAACTGGCGAGATTGCACCAGAGCAGACATAAATATAGTTACATAAGGGAAATCTTTTCAAATAGCAGAAGAAAGCAATATCATAAGAACCAGTTGTGTAAAAGCGGAAATCAACAATATACAATAGAAAAGCAAACGTAGGATTTGCGGGAAAAGAGATGAAACAGTTGATCACATTGTATGTGAATTCAGCTAACACAAAAGGACTACAAGACTAGGCTTGAATGGATGGGAAAAGAGACCCACTGTTACTCAGACTCCAGTGAAAGATTACCAGCTAACGCTGGTAGGAAAAATTCGCAAGGACCATCCGAACAAATGGTGTATGAACAACCGAAAATTCGACCTAGAAAATGAGATGCATGAAATTCTTTGGATCATCTAATCTCGGCCAGACGACCAGAACTAGTGATTGTCAACAAAAAAGAGAATCTACCGAATATTGGACTTAGCCGCTCCGGCTGACCACTGAAGGAAAGCGAAAAGAGAGATAAATACCGAGACCTTGCAAGAGAACTGAAAAAAACTATGAAACATGAAAGTGACGGTGATACCAGCTGTAATTGGTGCACTCAGTAAAGTCACCAAAGGATTAGCAATGGGACTGGAAGACTTGGAAACTACAGCATTGTTGAGATCGGCCAGGATATTAAGATGAGTCATGAAAACTTGAGGAGATTTGCTGTCACTTAGAATCCAATGAAAAACCATCAGCTTACGTTGGTATGAAAAACTCTCAAATGAGTAAAATAAAAACAATAATACATTTGCAGAAGAACTCGGTGTTGCCCAGGATAAGAATGGCATACGAATGAACATTTTGTTTAAGCAAAAATTAATTGTGTCATTAATTTTCTTCCAAAAAGTCCAAGTACCATCACATTTCTCAGCCCCACCTTTAGATGTCTTTGAAACTTTATTTTAGCTCCAGGGAGTTCATATGTCAATTTTAAATCAAGATTTGTCCATTAGGCTAAAAATTATGTAGTAAAGTACATATTTGCTTTCTTTATGAATAAAACTTTTCTGATAAATTTTCTTCAAAACATCCAATCGTCGTTTCCTTCTGATGACAATTTTATTTCATTTTTGCATGAAATAGACCTTCAATGTCATCTTTATGCAAAAATATTCCTAGTACTTCCAGAAGCGGGGAGTTCTTTTGTACTCCGTTCTCGGGGTTTCTACTTCTTCAGATATCTTTAAAACACTTCTTGAGGTCAGGGAAATTCATATTCTGAATTCTATCGAGGTTTGCTCAATAACCAAGGAGGATGTACTTAGAATGTGTCCTTCCTGGTTAATTTTAATTTCCAAATATGAAGAATTCCTCGGAAATGGGAGAACTCTGGCTGGTGTCAATTATTTTTGCTTTCTGGACAAATTAGGCCTTCCTGCTCAATTTTAAGCAAAAATGTTCCGAGCACCGCCGGGAGCAAGGTTCGGCAATCTCTCGACCTCACTAACAAAAGCCATTAAAACATTCCTTAAAGTCGAAGACATTCATATGCTAAGTTTCATCAAAATTAGTCCATTAACCTAAAATAGACTCTCCGTTATGCTCATTAACTAAAGCAAGCAAACGAATCTATATTTACTAAGTCAACCGAAGAACTTAAACGGGCTCAGCCAATGAAGAATAATTGATGGCCACAAGTTTTAATATTCCCTCTAGAATGACATTAGGCACGTTAGGTATATGAAAGAGATAATAATCAACGATGGCATAAGTTTGTGATGTTTAGGGGCTATTCAATAGTTGTTAGTGTCTACTTCCTAAACCTCATAGAAAGGAAGAGGTTTCCATACTTACGTGTCCTTAAATCGAACACTCGAGGAATGTCTGAAAAGTAAGATACATTTTTGCTGCTGTTTTTAAATTACACTAAACAATAGTGGTAAATCTATTTCGTGAAGAGATGAAAGAAAGAAAGAAAAGGGAATTAAGAAAAATAAATGACTGAATGGAAGAAAATCAAGCGATGAATGAAAGAAAAAGGAATGAAAGAAAGAAAGAAAAGTAAGAGGAAGAAAAGTAAAAGAAAGAAACGGATGTAAGAAAAAAAGAGATGAAAGAAGAAAAAAAGAAAAGAAATAAGTAACTAAATAGAGGTAAATAAACGGAGGAATGAAAGAAAAAATGAATTGAATGAATGAAAAAATAATGAGTGAAAAAAGAAGAATAAATGAAAGAAAGAAAGAAAGAAAGAAAGCGAGATGAATGAATGAAAAAATAATGAGTGAAAAAAGAAAAATAAATAAAAGAAAGAAAGAAAGAAAGAAAGAAAGAAGGCAAGATGAAAAGGATGAAAGAAAAAATAAAAATGAATAAATGAATGAAAAAAATGAATGACTGAATGAAAGAAAATAAAAAATGAATTTATGAAAGAAAGAATAAGGAATGAAAACAAGAGAAAGATAACCACGTTGTCTGGAATTGGGCCACGAAGAATGAAAAAAAACTGTAAGAATTAGCACACACAAAGTAGTTCATATCGTATTCATTGAAGGGGTAAATGGTTTTCAGCGATTCAGTTTTTCCACCCATCTTAGTGCCGGGCCAATACGAAAGTGGTTAGTTGACCGATTTGAGATGTCCCTCCCAGTCACGGAGAGAGAGAGAGAGAGAGAGAGAGAGAGAGAGAGAGAGAGAGAGAGAGAGAGAGGAAATGAAGAAGCTAAGGAGGTAGGATTAATCCATGCCCATCTCGTTGGTAGGATGTGACGCAAGGTCACGTGGGTACACGCCTAGAAAGTGACCATCATGGGTGGGTAGTGGCAAAAATGTTTCTAGACTCGTCGGCATCCCCCTGAAAGGGATCACATCATGCATCGAGCAATGAAATTAGCCCTTCCTTCTATTTAGACGTGGGACAGATACTACTTAAAGGAATAGCTCTCGGGACAGAATATTTACTAACAATATATATATATATATAGGTATTGTTCGGTCCAGTTAAACCAGAGTTGGGAGTAATTCCTTCAGGATAAGAAAATCATTCAAAAAGCTGAACATTTAAATTTTTCTGGTAGAGAGCTCAATGTAACTAATATTACAGAGCAATACTTTCTATAAAGAAAAACCTTTAAAAATTTCTCCTATTTTTGTAAAATTTATTTCGGCAGACGCTATATTTTTACAATGTTAGATCTGCATAAATAGATATTACTACAAAAGATATGAGTAATTTTTAAAGGTTTTCCTTATGGAATCATTTTCTCTGTAATTTAATTTATCATTATTTTACATTGAGCTCTCTTTTGGATTTTGAATTACATGGATATTTTAGAAATAAAATCCAAAAATAGAATCGTTCTCATCATTGGCTGACTTGGCGTTGGATAATATATATATATATATATATATATATATATATATATATATATATATATATATAACCATTACCTTTAGTCGTGGGACCCTTTTAGATTCAAAGGGCTTTGGGTGGGTGCTATAAAGATCCTGCATTATCGTGTTTTCAAGAGTAAAAAGCCAAAAATAAATAAATAAATGAATAAAATAATAAGTACAGGATTATCTACCCTTGTTGAAAGATATCGATTCTCGCATGGTTTTCATTTAAAATCGAAAGCAAATGTGTTCTCTCTGCTCCTCAGCTTCAAAATGTAGCGGTAAAGTTTGGTTTGGTTTAGTTTGGTTTGGTTCTTGCTAATCTCACGTGATAGTGTCAACCTCAGTCCGAAACAGACAAAACCAGAGTTGACCAAAGCCAATTCTTAGTATGTCTCTATTTCATTCATTTCTGCTCAGCCTGAAAATTGCAAATACTGAAACTTACTCCCAATGAACACCTAACTCGACAATACCAAAGACTTTCCATCAACAGAAATTCCAACATAAGTTGGATTCAGTTTTCAAATGCATGTACAAACTTGTGCCTGAGACGGATATTCCGCAGAACTCAAAAAATTAATTTTCCTAAATCATTTTCTTTAAAAGACTTCTCATTAATTTAGTATATGTATTTACCCCTCCACCACATCCTGCGCAAGATGTGACACAAGTTAATTTTTTATCAGAGTTTTACAGGTTTGAATTCAGAGTTTTTCATCTTTTACACAGGGTACCTGACCAAGACTAAAGAACCAAGTCTGCCCAACTAGAACCAGAGGAAAAATAAGTGGATTCATTCCTTTCCTAAGAGTATTAGAGCTCTAGGAAATGTAATCAGCCTCGTCCAGAATTGGAACTCATGTCACCGTGTCCATTTCCTACGACAATAACCAATGAGGCTGAGAAGATTCGGTGATTTATTTCCTTGTTCGTAGGCTGTTGGTAGTCTTCCGTGTTGGTGTTGGTTAATTGCTGGGTTCAATGTGAATGACTTTGTAGTTTTTGGTATTTGATTCCTGTGTTCTTCTTACTCTATTAACTAAATTTTTCCAGAAAACATTAGAAATAGTCGTCTCTCCCAGACAAGCTGTTAAAATATATAGGAGTCATTTTCAGTGCGTGGTGATTTTTAGGTCGGTGGTTATGTCCAGTAGGTGTTTTTAATATGGTATTTTTAGCAGAGGCGGCTGGCTAGCAGTAGACACAGCCTGCTGCGAAGCCCGAGACTTTACGTGGAGGTGCGCTACTTTGTCAGCAACCGAAAGAAACAAGTCCTTTCAATATCAGTGGTAACAGCCGAATGAGAACAGATTTCTCTTTGGCACCAGGAAGTCTGTCTTTCAGGCATGCGCGGATTTCGCTTCTTGTTAGAGGCTTCAGGGAACTGCTACATTTCAAAATTATTTTTAGAATTTTTTTTTTTATCAACCCATACAAACCATTACACCACAGGAACCTCCATTATTAATTTAGTACATGTTTTCTTCGCCTTCAAGACACGGTATTTTTAGCCACTGTCCAGATCCTTTATGATCCTATATTCAAGATTTAAAATTGTTTATATATTTGCTCTTGCTAACAGAGATAGATTTTAGCATCTAACAGATGAAAGAAAAAAGAAATGGGTGGATATTTCTTGGCGGCAGCTATTAGTAAATCCAACCTATGGGCATGATCTGGGACTGTCCCCGTAGCGTAATGGCTAAAGTGCTGGAGTGCGCACTCGAAGTAAGCAAGTTCGATCACCAGTCTCGCTATTACGTTCACTTTCGGACTAATACCCTAGGGAAAATTATGAACCCTCCTATCTCCCAGTTATGGGTTAAATAGTATCCCTGCTGTTCTTCTTCAAGGGTGGTTTTGGCATTAAATAACCCACCAAGGTTGATTTTTTATTAGACAAAGAAACAACCAATGATTTCCTGTGAGCCGCCAACTACAATCCACTTTACTCGTTTTTAAGACTTAGCTGATTTTTTAAACTCACGTATTTCTGTAACGATAGTGTTCACAACTCAAAGAAAGAAAGAAAGATGTAAGAAAGAAGCAAATAAATAAATGGATAAATGAATGTAAGAAACAAGATGATTCGATGACAGAAAGAAAGAAAGAAAGAAAAGTGAAATGATTGGATGAAAGACAAAAAAAAAAAAAGCAAAGATAAAAAGAAAAGAAAGAAAAATGAAAGAAAGTAATGGATAAAAGAAATAATATATAAATAGATGAAAAAAAGAAAAGAAAAAGAAAATGAATAGGGAATGAAAGAAAGTAAGAAAAAGAAAATGCAGACAGGAATGAATATAAGAAAGAAAAGTATGTAAGAAAAAATGGATAGATGAAAGAAAACTGAAGATGAATGAACAGAAAAACATGAATGAATGAATAAAAGAAAAAAAAAAATGGACGAATGAAAGAAAGGAAAATAAAAGAAAGAAAGGAATCGAAGAAATAAAAAAATAAGAAAGAAAGAAAGAAAGATGAATGGATGAGAAGGAAAAAAGGAAAAGATGGATGAAAGAATTGAAAGAAAGAATGAAATGGATGGAAGAAAGAAAGGAAAGAAAGAAAGAAATGGATTAAAGAAAGAAAGATTAATGAAGGAAGGAATGAATGAATGAAAGAAAATGAATGATTAATGAATGAAAGAAAGAAAGAAAGAAAGAAAGAAAGAAAAAGTAAGAAAGAGGAATGGATAAAAGAAAAAGAAAATAAAAGAAAGGAATGGATCAAAGAAATAAGAAAGATGTTTGTTTGTTTGGGTTTTATGGCATATCAAACCCTGTAGGTAAATCCATTTTTATACAAATAAACAATTCTATTTAAAACGATTCAGTTTAGCATAAGTACACAGTTTACATGTCAAAACAGTTCTACTTCAAGCATTTCATTTTATAATATGTACATAGTTTAATCATCAAAAACATTTCTATTTCAAGCTATTCAGTTTATTCAAACAGTTCTAATTAAAACAATTCAGTTTAGTATAAGTATAGTTTTTGTTTACACATAGTTAAATGTGAGAACAGTTCTATTTCAAACAATTCAGTTTAGCATACAAAAACAGTTCCATTTCAAACAACTCCGTTTCGTATAAGTACACAGTTTAGTTCTATTTGATCCATAGATAGGACCCTATCAGGTGCTATTACTCCCGGCCAGAGTGGAGCTGGGAGCGATGGCAATGAAGGGGTACTCCACATTCCTCAAAGCTACAACCTTACTGGAACCTCACTATCAGATTGTGTGATAATATTTGTCACTGCCTCCCACCAGACACTACTTGACACAAGGTCAAAAGCCCGAAGGCCGATTAAAGTGGGGATAAAGAGGAGGGGAAGGTCGGGAGCGAGTCGAGACTCGAACCCTGCTAGTCATTGACCCACTAAGTGCAATGTGGATCTAATGAGTCAAGCCGTATTACGCACCTAAATCTAGATCCGGGCACGTATGCCAGATTGTTTAGTGTGATATCTTGAACACTCATCTGGTGGAGTCGGTGTATTCTACAGCCCCAGCTGACTGAGCGTGAAGATGATAATTATACAATGATAACACATTTGTACGGAGTTTTTGGCCAGAGTTTTTAGCTTGAGAGTTGGTGTGTTAGTAGCGAGGGAAAGTTTGTTGTTAGCGAGGAAGATGGTGTAACGTATGTATGTTTACGTTGTGTTGTTTACTCGCTGAGTGCTGTTAGTCCCCTCGCTAAGTTTGTGAGAAATAAAAGGAGGTTGCAGATGATGAAGAAGGAAGATGGCGAAGGTCGAAATGGGTTTTTGTGAATAGGTTTTTATTTGCAGCATGGAATATTGGGTTTGCTTTTGGTACTGCAAGACTCGTGGAGTTTAAGCTTGTTAGTATTGAGACGAAATGGCGTTGCGAGATGTGATGACTGCGTGTGTCGTCGGACGTGAGGGATTGTGATTTTGCATTTTGACGAAAGACATGTTGCAGTTGTAGGAATTGAACTTTGGATGTCACCGTGAGTTTTGAGTCTGCTAATTGGGGAGAGTAGGCGTTATCTCCATTAATGTGGACCAGAGGTGAAATGGGAGCTAGTGTGTCGAGAGCGGGATTACGCTCAGATCGACATAGCCAATTTTGGGGTGACATAAAGTTGTGCCTGTGCGAGACAGGTTGAATGCATCTAATTTATATTCAACTTGGATTCCCCGCGAGGAATCCATAAATTAGATGGTTTCCCTCGTTTGTCCATGCTGCTGCTGCTATTCAAGAGCCGCAGTGAGATATCCGCACTGGGCGGCGTTGACCAGCTAAAAAGCATCGCTGTTGAAGAACAGCCAGGGGACGTCTGCACTGGTCGGCGTTCTCCAGCCAAAGAAAGTGGGTTTGGCAGCTTACCCGATTTGTTGACCGGAAATGAAAGGTCCGGGGTGAATAGGATAGGTCATCCTAATTGGGTGAAATTAAGTGTCGAATTAAATTGCGCGCCAAACCAAAATACGAAATTTTTCTCTTCTCTACACATTAAAAAAAAAACACTCATAAAAGAGCATTGTCGTCATTGACTAAGTTTTGTTGCTTATATGTAGCAAAGGCCGAATAAATAGACTCGAACTCACTCGTGTAGATTTAGTAGTCTAGCTTGTTCACAATTACATCACTCGAGTCGCCCTCAGAGAGCATTTTAAAAGGAAGAAAAATAGGTTTTGTTTTTGAAGAAGAGTAAACTTACATAAAACACGAATAATCAGTATTGAATATGAATATAGGAAATTAATAACACAACCAAAAAATGAAAAAAAAGTGAATGAAACGAAAGTAGATGAACGGAGTGAAAGGTCAAGAAAAAAAGATGAATTATCGAAAAAAAAATGAAGAAACTATGAACAAATAAAATGGAAAATAAATCAATACATTAGAATATTTGGTAAAATGAACGTTTATTAAAAACTGTAAGTAAGTAAGTAAGTAAAGTTAGCGACCATAGTCGAGGGTGACCCGAAGGCTCCCTTTCCGATAGCTACTACACCAAGGTGTAGGGGAGGGCGCTACTCCATTCCCAGGATTGCTCCACTTTACCCTTGAACCGTACCTTATAATGCTGAGTGTTAAGCAAGGTGGTATCAAGTACCATTTTTAAAGTCTTTGGTATGACTCGACCTGGGATTGAACTCAGGTCTCCCGGGCTATTGGCGAACACTCAAGACCTTCTTTATAAAAGAAGTTAAGGACGTTTCACCAGAAGATCTACATTAGCTTTCATTGGTATTCCTGCTTTGCCAAATTTATTAAACATTCAAATGGTAACACGAAGCAGTAAATGAATAAATAAATGAATACGCATAAAAATGATTAGAGAGAGGGAGAGAGAGAGAGAGAGAGAGAGAGAGAGAGAGAGAGAAATAAAAATAAAAATGGTTTTGAGGAGAAATTTCACTGACCTAATTTTTGTACATAGAAAAAAGTTGGTTCATGAGAAATCACATGGATAGATTATAGTAGTATTTCCCAGGCTCGTACTAAAATACAGCAAATGTTTTTGCAATTCTGGGGATCTGGGGAGTGTGCAGTCACCCCTTCATTGCCATTATTCACTGATCCCCTCTGATTCGGAGTGATAGTACCTGTTAGGGAAGCGTCTGTGAGTCAAATTAATATGTTTGATATTCTATATTCAATAGGACTGTGTGTAACCGCCCCTTCAAATCTTAAGAAACTACTGCACAAAAAATGTAATATGTTTGTTTGTTTGGGTTTTATGGCATATCAAACCCTGTAGGTTATTTAATGCCAAATCCATTTTTATACAAATGTACAGTTCTATTTCAAACAATTCAGTTTAGAATAAGTACGCAGTTTAATTGTCAAAAACATTTCTATTTCAGGCTATTCAGTTTAGTTAAACAGTTCTAATTAAAACAATTCAGTTTAGTATAAGTATAGTTTTTGTCTACACACAGTCAAATATCAAAACAGTACTATTTCAAACAATTCAGTTTAGCGTGACTACGGCTTCAATGTCAAAAACAGTTCTGTTTCAAACAATTCAATTTAGCAATAGTATGCAGTATACATGTCAAAACAGTTCCATTTCAAGCAGTTCAGTTTAGCATAAGAATGCAGTTTAAATATCATTTCAAGTAAATCATATTAGCATAAGTACGCATTTTAGTTCTATTTGATCAATAGATATGACCTTATCAGGTGCTACCACTCCAAGCCAGAGTGGACTGGGGAGGGATGGCAA